>CM068837.1:59350811-59893311 GCA_028554795.2 Sinohyriopsis cumingii
CGTTTCCTAATGGAAGATTCCATATACTGATTGAAAATATTGCATAAATCAGCATGTTCGTCAGACTTGGCAAAATATGTGGAATGAAAACACCACAAGCAAACTTTAGAACATCAAATCCATTGCAGGTTACTGGTGTCCCCCAGATATAACAAGCCGGATAAATGCATGTGTGTTGTGCTTATTGCGTATCGGACACATACATGATTCGTGTATACCTCCTGAATAGTGAACCTTCACATGGTGTCCACTAACATTGGAGAAAATTATTGTCGAAGCTTGTCGATTTCCACCCTGTGAGAGATATGCATTTTTACGTGAAATGATTTAATTTTTTTTATTTTCTTATGTTTAGTTATATATTTATTTGGAAGGATTTATCTACCTACGTTTTGTGCAATTCATCTTTATTTTTGGAGGATAGTAACCTTTTCTGGCGCTGCATAGCCACTGTTGTGACGTGTGCTATAAAGCACTACCACATACATACATGCATCCCTTAAAGCTGAATTACATTACAAACATATCAATGTCGGCATAACAAACATGCCGTATTTAACATAACAAAATATCGAAGTTGACAACAACCATATCGAAGCTGAACATATTTGCGATTACTCAGGTGATGACACTTTTCATCATTTGAATCCTTTTTTGTATCTTGTATCTAATGTTGTTGTTTAGAATCTAGGTCACAATGATCAACCGATCAGATGTGTTCACATAAAAAGTTGGTTTCTTCATATATATTTTTTAATCATTTCAACTGTCGGCTCTATATCAGGCATCCGTGGCTTGGGGATCAGCTGACTTCACAGTACTAATGTCAGGTATTTAACAATTGTGTAAATATAAGCAACACAGACAGTACCAGGTGCGGTGGAGACATTTCTCAGTGTTTAAGGATTCAAATCTGTTACCAATGGTAATGTTTGCGACATGAAGTATGTAGACATACATTGGTTCCAGCAATGCCGTAAGTACAACATTGCATACAAGTATATATTAGTTTTAATAGAAAACCTCTCTTTCCTCATATTATCCCACATCCTTCTGTAGGGTCAAGAGCGTAGCACTTTCCACAGTCGTTTTATTTTATGTTTGTAACTTTCTATAATAGCTGATATCGTCCCCAATTTCGGTCAACGGAATCAGGGTTAAATGTTTATTTAGAAGTGAGGTACTTAATCAATCGCGATGAAAATGTGTCTGCTAAGAACGGCCAGTTTAAGTTCTTTTTGGTGGATGTGCATTTTGTTGAAAGGGTATGGGGATTGGTATAAGCAATCATGGGTGTTGATTTTGCATCCCGGAAACGCGGGTTTTAATCAAAGAACGGTGGCGTATGAAAGCACAGTTATCTAATCTATATGGTAATATATTTTCTCCACAGCATTAGATTACCATAAGTTTTTAGGGTTACCTTAGACACTATTTCTACGAACACAACGTTTACATTGTGATTCAAACCCAGCAGTAATACATATGTCATGCTGAATAATTCAATGCAAATTGTGGATAAATGGCGTAATGATAAAAAAGGACATAACTGATGAGGAAAGTGTATTGCCTAACTAAAGAATGACAGTGATTAAACGTGTAGTCTTTGAACACGGAGGGGCTGTATTATTTTACGCAAAGATTGGAAATATATGACGGAACAGATTAATCATTCTTACAAAGAATCAACAATAAAATAATAAATTCTTGATCGTGATATTTTGTTACCGGATATTCAAATAACCAGAGGCCAAAGAAAAAGCTGTCGGAGCCCATTGTGTTTAGTGTGTCACGTGATGAATTCTTGAGAGCTTCATGATAAATAATAATAATAATAATAATAATAATAATATTATTATTATTATTATTATTATTGCTACAAAGTGACTCTTATTGTTTGTGAATACACTGTGAATTCAAGTGGGTATGCAGTAGGATTTTCAGGTTCCTTTCCATAAGAGTTTTTTGCTTTTTTGACCTTTACCCTTCTTTGCATTTCGAAAGCATGTCTTCCAAGTCCATATCTCGACGTAGTTCACTTTTTTTTACTGATAAATTTGGTTGCATCTGCACAAAAAGTTTACATTCGTTTCAACACTAATGTCAGTGAATAATATTTACAGAAAACAAAATACAGAAGAAAATATGCAAACATCAAAATTGAAAAGCAAAAAACAAGGAATTAGTGTTTTGTATACATCAGTTATATATTTGTAAGCGCAAGAAACCTTACAATATTGCATATGTGGAAAAAAGTTGAATCTTTTCAAAATACCACACCTCAATTTCTTTAATCTGTCTGTATCTCTGTCTGTTTATGTACCTAACTAGCGACCGAAGCATTTACCTTAAGAGTCGTTCTGACATTTTAATCACATTTACGATTTTAAAAAGTCGATTATATATTTATATATATATATATATATATATATATATATATATATATATATATATATATATATATATATATATATATATTGTGCTGGAAACGTTTTTATCACTGTATTGTATGCCTTTTCAAAAGTTTTCTTAGTTTACCTTAATGCAAGTCTTGATAAAAACTTAGACATAAGGAAAATACTATACGTATTGTACGGATATGACTAAAGGGATAGTGGCACATTGCTAGCAGGAACCCATGCCGATAAACCATTTTTTTCAGGAGGAAATTTGCGGATGGATGCCATGGTTAATGTAAGAAACGCTGCAAGTTCAGGTAGGACCATCTTCGTGTTCATAAAAAGTCTTTGGAAGAAATCTCCCTGTCAGTAAAACCATCTATTCGGAAGACCAAGAGATCGTATCTTAAGACAGTCACCATGCAGAACCAAATGCATATAATTGTAAGTCTTTAAGCGAAGATCCAGTGTCGAAGGAACTATCCCTGCGGGAGGATTAGCTACAAAGAAGATTTTTGTCTAGGATAAGAAGTCTTTTGGGGACAAGGATGGATGTGTCAGGATGCTCATCCACTCAGGATTGATAACGACAGTAAGTATTTTATGATGCCTGTCTTGGCAACGAAATTGTAGGTCGGATCAAGCATGCCTTCGGTTGGGATCAGCCAGGCATCATAAAGCACATTTACGAATGAGATATACTGGAATGACCATTTTACTGGAAGGAGGCGTCAAACCAAAATGCTATAGATAGCCAATCTGAAGACCGTATTTGAAATCAAATGAGAACCATTTTATTTAAGGACAAAAATGAAGACATTCGGAATGAGTAATGGTAACAATATTTGTGAATAAATGAATAAGCGTTGAAATATGAATCAGTAATTCAAGTCTAAGGCTAAGACAGTATATTTTCAATTTGAAGCCCAAACTACAAGTATAGTAACTCATCTGGAGGTGTTACTGTTATGTTACAAAACCACCAAAGTTAAATAAAGTTTTTTGTATCCTGCATCTCAAAACCGGTGGGACTAGAATAATGGTTAGTTAGGTCAAAGACCCAATATTTCATTAACGGAAACTGTAATTCTAGTGCTTGTTTACCAATAGCCCAACAATCGGGCCTACACACACACACACACACACACACACACACACATATATATATATATATATATATATATATATATATATATATATATATATATATATATATATATATATATATATATATAGTCAGGGAACTATATATTATGAAATGAGATCATAACTCAACATAGCATGTATGTGTCCTAAATCGGAATAACTTATTAATGTCTAACACAAATATTATATACAAAGTAAAATCATAATCTTTTCAGCACGAGCTTCTTGCATTCTACTTGGAACCTCATATCCATGACATGATAAAGAAACGGGTTTAGCATGAAGTTTATCGCATACGTTCTAACGAAGAGCTGATAGAACACAGTGCTTGTATTGTCCAGTGTTTCTATGAATGTTTTGTCGAAATACGTCAGTAGTTCCAGAGAAAGATATGGAGCGAAGCTTAGCACAAAGAAGGTTGTGGCAACAAGGAGAATCCTTGATATGCGTGTGGACTTTTCCCTGCCTGTTTGCTTTTTCACCTTGTTCCCTTTGCTTCCTTCACTGATGTATTTTCCAGGATAACCAGCGCATTTTGAATCTTCGTGAGTGTTGTGTTGAGTTTCAGCTATAGGTCTTAATGAAGACATTTCTGGAAAGCTTGTATCCGTTGTGCAGGTCCACAAACTCATTTCTGTAGCTTCTGATAAAGCATGTGGTTTTAACGAACGTGTATGCTTCCTTATTTGACGACATACCAATGTATTGAAGAGAGACATTAATGCGGTTGCGATAGTGAAAAGAGCATACAGAAAAATAATGTGGCCGTTGGGGAAAAGCGTATCGTTGTAGATATCATCAGGAAAACGTTGCGTTCCGTTTATATTTGCAATGCCCGTTCGTACGGTGTTTTTTCCATAGAGAATCAAACTAGGAACAGAGAAGATGACACTTAGGAACACAATGATCCCAAACAAACGTTGCACCGAGCTTGTGGAAAACTGGTTTCCATATGGTCTGCATATCCGTCTGTATCTATCGAAGGCAATCACGAGTAGGACCAGTGCTGACACGAACGTATTTGTGAAGGTGTATGGATGGGTTAAATGTCCTATCATAAATGGATAGCATATTATGCAAAATGTGATATCCGCCAAAGCGAGAAAGGTTGTACAAAATCTGTGGGTGGAGTTTCGCAGCGTCAGTACGATGATCTTGACATAAAGAACGAGTGCATTGCCGACGATGCCCACCACCATGGCGGCTGAAATAAATACAATTACTGGAACTAACAGCTGTATCTCTCTCTCTCATTCAGATCATCCAATGTCCAGTTCGCTCATTCTGGGAGATCTTTCAGAGGTGTAAACATTGCAAAGATTATCAGATTAGATATATCACTGGCTTTCATTGGCTTTGAAGTTTCAATGCAGAATCATTGTAAAACTTTGTCCCAACTTTTTTATATTGTAAACCAAGGTGCTCACATTTCTTCTGCATGGCCGAGTCTCTCTCTCTTACTGAATCGAGAAAAAAGAAAACAAAATCTAAGTGAACAACCGTTTTTGATGACTCCTGAGATAAAAAAAAAAACAAAACTACTTCAATCAATGTTGTTTATACAAAGTCAATATTAGAATCCATTTCGCATGCTCTGAACATGCCTTATAATTTAATCAAACCGGTTTGAGCTGGTTCTACAGATGCAACTGGGCGAATCAAAAAGATGCAAAATTTAGACATTGGAATTATATGTGTCGGTATTGTGTGGAACCTTATATTTATGCTTATGTCAAGTCTCGCCAAGCTCTAATATTCCGTGCTTAAATACGCCTCCAGACATTGCTTTGCAAAACAGAAAATACGGGATTTGTTTTGGTTTTCAAATCAGACATCAAAAGCTTCGAAATTGTGTCTTTTGAATGACATAACGCATGGACAAGGTGTCACTGAATGATAAAGCTGACTTGAAACGGGTTTTCTTTTCAACAAAGGACAATTAAGTTTCCAGTTATGTTGATGGATATGCATCTATTGCTATTTTTACTGAATTCAAATATAGATCAAAATCAGACCAAATGACCCAGCATGTAGATTTTATTTGATTATCAACTTTTTTACCTTTATCTCTCAATATATATATATATATATATATATATATATATATATATATATATATATATATATATATATATATATATATATATATTGCACCTTATTTTCATACTCATCCTCTGATGGAGAATGCACTGAATGGAAAATGAAATGAGTTCGTAGCCTCGCAGAGTTAACTTTGTCAGGTTACCGCCTCTGTCATGTCTTAGATAACTTACCCATTACAACGGATACCCATTTTAAGAACTCCTGGCACTTACTTTTAATCTTCGTTTAAAATTACAAAACGTCTGCGAAAAAAAACCATCATGGGAATGCAGGGCCATGTACTTAATTATGTTTACTTCCGCATTGTACAATTCATACCCTTGTTTACGTCCATCGAAATTCTGTCATTCTATCGTGTCATGTATATAGATTGCGTGGAGCGTAGAAGCAATGATCTCGACAGTCCTATTCATTTCTCGTATCAAGTGTTATCAGCAAATAGAACCTTTTGTATTATGACACGTCCTGATGTTGAGTATCTTTCAGTAACTAAAAAGGGTGGCTGACAGAGAATGAACAGGTACACATCACATTACGTTTTTGTTACATGGGTTATATTTAACGTGTTATGGTTAGTACACATGCACTAGCTCCACAGCCAACACAAGCAAAGCCTGTGGACAAATCGTGCTATACCTACCCTATTTAAGAGAGTGGACACGAGAGCAGCATCTGTCATCAACTCCAATGTCTTACTCTCTGCCTCGGCACCATCTTTGTATATATATATATATATATATATATATATATATATATATATATATATATATATATATAGAGAGAGAGAGAGAGAGAGAGAGAGATATATATATATATATATATATAGAGAGAGAGAGAGAGAGAGAGAGAGAGAGTATTGCATGAGAAGCATATAATCTTTTTATGAATTGTGTTTTAACAAAATAATGTGATATGTACTATAAAACACATTATTTCATAATTTATCCCGTTGAATGACCAAAGCGTGTAATAGATAAACGTAGTTGAACGTTTATGTTATGAAACTTATTGACCTTCTTGGGCATTAGTTTGAAGTGATCTGAAGCTCATAATGTGCAGTTGATCATTGTGTTGTATCTATTAACATACGCACAGCTCAATGCTACCCCTGAAGCACATGCGACATTATTAAATGTACAGTAAATGTACAGTAGATGTACAGTAAATGTACAGTAGATGTACAATAGATTCCTGTGCTGTCAAACAACACAACTTGTATGTGCAGAAGAAAGATCTTTTTTTTTTCTTCATGAAGCAATGAAATAATAAGATTCCAATGCTGCGGTGTTAGAGGGCTTGAAGAGGGCACTAAGGAGGATAGGCGAATCGGTGTTAGAGGGCTTGAAGAAGGCACTAAGGAGAATGGGCGATACGGTGTTAGAGGGCTTGAAGAGGGCACAAAGGAGAATAGGTGATACGGTGTTAGAGGGCTTGAAGAGGGCACTAAGGAGGATAGGTGATACGGTGTTAGAGGGCTTGAAGAGGGCACTAAGGAGGATAGGTGATACGGTGTTAGAGGGCTTGAAGAGGGCACTAAGGAGGATAGGTGATACGGTGTTAGAGGGCTTGAAGAGGGCACTAAGGAGGATAGGTGATACGGTGTTAGAGGGCTTGAAGAGGGCACTAAGGAGGATAGGTGATACGGTGTTAGAGGGCTTGAAGAGGGCACTAAGGAGGATAGGCGATACGGTGTGAGAGGGCTTGAATATGGCGCTAAAGAGGATTTGCGATACGGTGTTAGAGGGCTTGAAGAGGGCACTAAGGAGGATACTGGTGTATCCATCACATGCATAGCAACAGACTGGCATGTACAGATAAAGCGTTACCTACGAGGGGAACAGAAGACGATTAGCCACTGGCACGATGAATGTAATGTTGTTAAAGGTCGCTTTGAGTAAATTAAATGAATGTGTTTGAAAAAATAACAAATACGTTTAAGACATACCTTTTAATTTTTGGACAGTACGAAGATAAGTGTATGCATGTATGGTCGATTCGCCCACCCCACGCAGGCCATGTCTTGTCCAGTACTTTTAGTTCACATGATAATATTTTAATTTATTCTAAGGATGCATTTAAAGAGCGAAGGAATCAAAAAAGGGTACAGCATTTAAGACAAGAAAAGCTGAACCATATAAATGAAATCACGTGTATGAGGTATTTCAAACTGCTGCGTGTTTATATATGGATTATATAATGGTAGTGAACCACACGATGAGTAAAAGCATTGTTTGTACAAGCTGCGTCAGTTAGTAACAAAGAGGTTTGGTCATAAATACTGATAACACAAATCTGTGTCTAATAGCAATCATCAAAGAATTACTGAAAAACTGAACGTGTCAGACGAAGGAAAGAGGTTGACAAATCTTCTTTTACACGTGGATGACTTGGTAAGAGAAATCATGCAATCCTTTGACGCAATATGAACTATGTTGATGCATGTTTTAGTAAGTCACATAAATGTAGATTATGAGTAGTATATGGGGTCACCCTAGCGTCAAGTGGACTTACCATGCAAAAACAGTCGATTTACTCTGGCGTCAAGGGGAATTTAACATGGGAAATTTTAACATGGATGGAACTGTAGAGCGTCAAGGGGAATTGAACATGGAAATTGAACAGGACCGGTACTTTAACGTCAATGGGACTTTAACGCTAAAATATGGGGATTGCACTTTGTCGTAAATGGAAATTGAACATGGGAATGTCACCTGGATGTCAATGGGAATTGAACTTTGGGTGACGTCATGAGGTTTATAGGGTCAAAACATTTTATAGGGATTTTAATGTATTTGTAAGGACAAAGGGTAGATAGGGACAAACATACAAATACACATTTAAACACACAGAAAAGACGACAGAAATGTTCTAAAACAAACCTCACAGAGAGAATAGAGGCTCAAAAAAGAAAAGTCTATTGTATGGGTTCAAAACATTTATTCAAGTATATACATGGGCTCTCTGGCCTGTGCTTTGGTCTAAGCACTATCCATTTAATACATAAACATTTCTACATCAAACAGACCTATTTACTAGTTATTTAGTTCTTGGCTCTAGTAAACCTGTTTAGATTTAATGTTCATTTATAAGAAAAAGCTAACACAAAACAAGTAACATGCAATCAAATAGGACAAAGTTCATGTTTCTCTCTCTCTATTCGTCTCACACGTTGTTAAAAATCTGGTCAGCTAGCACTTGTGTCCCAGCGTAGATATTTCCCATCACTTAATCCGTTTCATTCATAAATCGGCTGTTATATCCATCGTGCTAGGTACACTTATCAGTAAGCAGATCAAGTGCAGTCATCGTCTTCTTCCCATGGAGGTACAATGTATACCATATGAATGGTTACTTTTCCTTCGTTAATGTCAAATTTTCCTCTAATCGACTGCACGTCTTCAATAGCCCTAAAAAGTTTGGACGAAGTTATTTCTGCAGGTGTGCTAAATCCGAGACATACAGGTGAGTTCAAACTGTCGCGATACATAGATAGGCTCAAACGACATCGATCTTTGACTTGGCAATGACATTTGAGTTCCTCTAACAGTGAGTCAAGTAGGTCCGTAATGAAACCTGCTACTTCCTCGGCTGAAATGTCAGACGCGAAGTCTCTAAATTTCACCGTGTAGGTGTAAGTTGTCGTTCTAAATTTTCTTGAGGTCGCTGTCTGAGTCATTTGGATACTAAAATACTCCTGTAGGTCTACTGAATCCTTTCCCTTCTTGGACGCACTTTGCTGTGACGGTATGGTAGTGAAAGAGGTCAGTGATGTTTGTTCCTTCTCTTTTTTCATCTGCGTAGAGTGATTCATCTTTCTCGTTGCTTGTCCTCGCAATGAAGTGTCGTTCTTGGAAGTCGTCCCTTTTTATACTGGGTGATATCAGTATGTCCATAAGGTAAAGTTTCGTGGTCTGGAAGTTTCACTAGCTGCACGTAGTTTGTCATGGCGTTAGTACATAAATAACTAAGATGTGTTACTGCATTGGTGATGTGATAGTGAGGCAAAGAATCACACCCGAGTTTCTCGTTGGACTTGAGTCTTACGCTCTATACTAGCTGTTTGAAGGGATTCATTTTTTCTCAATTGGTCTTAGTAGTGACAATGAACTGTTGGTCTTGGACGTTGTCCTTTTTTATATGCTGACCAATATTGATGTGACCGTACGGCAAAGTAAAATGGTTGGGAAGTCGCACTCGCTTCTGGTACACGATTTGATAGACTTTTTCCAAGGGTCGACTGACGATGTGGTGAGTGGGTAAACGTACAATCTTGTTCGGCTGGTAGGTGGTCACTTTAAAGTTTGCATCCTCTCCAGACTGCAAGGCTTCTTTCAATACGCCAAAGTTGACCACACGACTGGTACGATAATTCAGAGTCAATCCTTTCACTTTACACTCTGTGTGCACTTCTCCTTGTGGGTCCCGGTATGCGTAGCCGTAATTTTTAGGACCGCCACTCGCGAAACTTAGAATCTTGTCGTCAGGATGTTCGACTGTCCAGGCTCCTAAACGGTCTCCTTCGATGTTAGGGTGTTGCTGACCCGGTCGATCGATGTAGATGCAACTGTCCGTGTCAAAGTACAGGACGCGATCCCCTAACAGTTCTAAAGCTTCGTACAATTTTAAGCGAGCATGAGCTGTCACGTAAGCCGCAATGATGACATTTCCAAAAGGGTCGTCTTGTACAAAGTCCAGATCTTCTTCGTAATTGACCAAGATTAAATTCTCTCGAACGACGTCCACGTGTTTCATGTATTTGGTTTTGTCGTGAATCATCTGGAAGTAGCGGCAAGGTTCTGTCAAATATTCCGTCTTGGGTAAACAAGTTGTGCCATTTTACCCCACAAGCAATTTAACATCACTTTGGCAAACGATCGCCTGCCTTCGTTTTTCTCGATGTGGTCTAAAGTGATGCCTTCTTGTTCCCGGTATTTCTCTTTGAATTTTATTTGGTCTTCGGGAGTGTGACACCAGGAAGGATAGCCGCTGGCTTCTTGCTTCAGTTTCAAAAAGGCATCCACGTTGTCTGCGAAAATGCCTTTCTGAGTAGGGTCACCCTTGTGGTATTGTTGTGTCTTGGGAAAGTGGCAAATTTCGTACACTTCTAACAGTTGGTGTCCCATGTCCATAGCTTTGAACAATTCTACGCTGACCCAGGTTCCCGTCAAGGCCCGTTCTTCCTGGGTGTGCTGACAAGGCTGATCTTGGTTGCACGTTTCGGCACAAGTACGGTACAAGGGAAACATCAGTTTGCCTTGACAATGGTGAGGTAAGACGGGATGGTATAGGTTCGTGGGAGGCAAAACTTTGCACTTGATCAAGCCTTCGTATTGTCGAATGTTGACCAGGTCGATGTGTTCCGTCAGCAATCGCGGGTGCCCTGTAGGAAAGTGACAATATTTGCACACGTAGGGATACAGCGAACACACATCCAAGTATTTGATTTCTTCTCCTTTCTCTTCGTCGGCTTGGTACAGCAAACAGGTGGCATTGGTCCTTCCTCCGTACAAACTATCCCTCGGGTTCAGGGGGTCCATCAGCTTGTAACTTTCCACGACACGTTTAAACTCGGGATCGATTTTCAAACGGTGATCGTATTCGTGTTCCCACATTTCCACCACTTGGTATCCTTGCTGTTCTAACTTCAAGCGTCGCTGACAAGTGTCCTGGTACAGGTCTTCCATGGTCCGTTGTAAAAACTGATTTTTAGTGTCACGGTCAGGGTAGCAGACGGGACATCCGTGAAATAAGCAACCGTTAAACTCATACACGATCTTGGGGTTTTTTAAGTCGCAGCCATCGACCGAATACGTTCCGATGGTCCTTTCGCCTCCTCCGTTGCGGGCATGCTGAATCCATTTGCCTTCCTTGTCGCACAAGTAATGTAACCAGCGTAGGGCTTTGACCGAGTATTGACGCTTGACATAGTTGGTCGTTTGAGGACTGATGACAGCCACGGTCTTTTGAGGCATGAATCGTTGGCGGTACACTAAGGAACACGCTTTGGCAATGGTGCAAGCTTCTTTCAAAGGATCGACCCCTCCGTGTTCCATGAACAGTTCTCGAAATTTTCCACAGCAACGTCGTAAAATGTCCACGTCGGAACGACAATACTTTAGCATTTCTTCCTGAAAGTCGAAAGGGTCCGAGGCGTGAGCCTGGTACCAAGCGTAGAAATCTTCTCGTTGTTCGGTACGCATGTTGTCGGGGTCGTAATAGTGAGCCTCAGGCAAATGGGGTAGAACGGCATGTTGATTGGCTTCCGTATTGAAAAAGTGTGGAAAGTACCCTTTAGCCATTTCTGTCATTCCAAACGTTTTAGGCATTCGACTCAAAGGCATGGCCAAGTAACTCATCGAATCGTTAAACTGCACTTGTCCCACTTGCATGAAAATGATTTTGGCTCCGTTCAAAGTGACTTTAGGACGTTCGGTGCCATGTTCCGTATAGTACCTCAAAAGAAACTGTCCATCGTATCCGGAGAAATTGTGAGCCATCACTGTGGCATGGCGATGACAATCTCGGTAACGTTCGATGTCCTCTTTGCTCCATGTCTTGTCGATGGGGTCTAAGACCCATTTGGCAAAATCGTCTAGCGTCTTTGGTCCTCGAAAGATTTTTTCACGCCCTCCAGGAATTTTGCTGCAGTGAGGGCAATAACTGAAGATAGGTTCTTGAATACACTTCTCGCACGCTTGATGAGCCACGCAGAAATTAGGAATGTGAATGCCAGTCTCTTGCATGCATTCGAAATCGAAAAAGATGAAATTGCCTTTCTTCTTGTGACCGTCCTCTTTCTCTGGTGGGGGTTGGTATTTTTGCACGTAACATTGGTGTTCCAAGTCCACGATGTGGTGACAAATGTGACATTTTTTCTTTCCTGAACATACGTGTGCCTTGACACTATTGGTACGTATGACTTGTCCACACGCGGGGCACAATCTCAGCAGTTGACAAGCGCATTTCTTCTGTGAACCTTGCGTCTTCAAATGTTGTTGGTAACAGGTAGGGCTGACAAACGTGCGCAGACAAGTGGAACAAGGCACTGGTCCTTCGCTCAGACAGGGTTGAGAGGCCAAACATCCTGAGCATTTCCATCCACAATGTTTGTGTTGCTCTCGATTATTATAACCATGGTCACATTTCTCACAATAATAAACATATCCCAGGAATCCAGTGATACTGGTAATGGTATCGAAATGTTCATCGTGATGATAAAGGTGAATGTATTTTCTGTCCTTAAAATCTTGGCCTCGAAACAACAGAGACCCGCGCATTTCTTGAGGGTGCACTTTCAAGGTGTAGCGTGGAGCTAGGGCATCTTGCAATTTTTGCATCTCAGGAATGCCACAGGGTGTGTCTTTGGACAGTCCGGCTTGTTGTAACAGGAGTTCTGCTTCATTTCGTTGTTTGGCTCGGTCGGATTGTTGAATAGTTTTCCAGGTTCTTTTCCATTCTACCGTGTCGTTCTTGTTGGCATAGGTTCGTCCCACCACGATGGCACGGGCTAAACACATCTGGTCATGAGGGTTGTTAATTCGAACGAGACTTGTTTTGGTGTTGCGAAGGTCGTCCACCAATAAGACCTTTTTGCGTCCTGTCCCTTGAGGAAGAGAAACGTGAGCCATTTTCAGTGTGGCTTTACCATCGGTGATGTCAAACTTGTCATTGGATTGTTGCACCTGTTGTATCTTGTCCATGACTTTGGAAGGGGTCAGTTCTGCGGGTCTGCTAAACTCGATCCAAACAGGGGATTTCAAGCTGTCGTGTTGTATGGATAGTGTCAAGCGATCGTCTTCTTTGGGTTGACATTGTCGCTTGAGTGTGGTGAGCAAAGAATCCCACATCTCGGTGATGAACCCTTCTGCTTTCTCCAACGGTACGTCGGACTTGAAATCTTTAAACTTCACCGTGTAGGTGTAAACCGTGGTTCTAAATTTTCTAGAGGAGCGCTTTTCCGTCTCGCGAATGTGATAGTACTTTTCAGGGTTGACTGGTGAACTTTGGTTTGGAGTAGACTCTCTCTGTCTGGTCGCAGACGTGGAAGGTGTTGGTTCAGGTTCGCTCATGTCTCCTATTTGAGCGAATACTTCTTTTCGTGTGTGAGGCGATACGTCACTTCGCTGCCTCTTACGTTCTTCTTCTCTCTCACTGAAATCGTGCGATCGTTTCATCTCGATTGCTGATTCAGAAATGATTTAACCAAGTTCATTCTTTCCATATATACCCTCTCTACCTCTCGTTGTGACAATGACTTGGTATATTTCACAAGGCAAGTGAAAGCCAAGCATATAGGAACCCAACGACAGCGTTGCGTCTTAAACACCTCATGCATCTTGACGACCCTTCCATTCAAACCCTACCACGAAAGAAAATAGTTGCAAGAAAAATAAAACAGTTGGTGTCTTCAAGAGAGCTAGAGACGGCACTGTGTCGCTGGGACACGTACGTACGTACTCCAGAAAACTACGCTACTCGACAACGTGAGTGTGCTTGTCAAAATGTTTGAATAAGATTAAAAATGTTTGTCAGTTTCAAAACGCGAACCAGTACTGTGTCCGTTTAATATCTGATGTGGCAAGAAGAAATGGTACAATAGGCAACAAAGGGTTTGTACGTTTACACTCCAGTCTGTCTGTACTGCAATGGTAACAGCGCTCTTGCGTTGGCATTATTTTGCCACACTACCTTTTAAATAAAACAATGCATCACTCATCATAAACGATTTCATTGGCTATACTTATTTTCTTACCGCTTTCGCTTCGAATTGACTTCAGTACCATTTCGCACAGCGACAAGATCGGACGTATTTTTTTATTCTGCGGCTGGTCGCTACTCTACTTGCCCTGAATTTACAACCAAACAATGTGTTACACATTGTAAGTGACTTCATTGGTCAGTCGATATTTTCCACCGCCTTAGCTTCAAATTGGTTTCACTTGTTATTCGCACCGTGAGATGATCAGACACGTTTTTCTGTACCTGACCATTAGTCACTTCACAGGCAATAAAACTAAAACACAAATGATCACGCCATGAGCGGCTGTGGTCACTCTTTAATTACATGCGTCTTCAGTTCACTCTTGTGATATTTTTTGTAAAGGGTGCATTTTTTCTATGGATGTGATTGTGTTATGTTCTATATGTTCTTTTATGTTTTCAGTGATTTTACTTTATATCTATATTTTAATTTAGATGTATAGACTATGTAGTCTGAAATAAAGAATTCTTATCTTATCTTATGTAAATGGAATGGGTGTTTCTTTGAAACTTTCATAAGGAAAATGTGCCATAAAAACAAACGTACGTGTCGTCATATTTTTAAAGTAGGAATACATGATCTCTCTCTCTCTCTCTCTCTCTCTCTCTCTCTCATTGTAGTTTTGATTTATACCCTAATGGAATATGTTCCCGTTTGAAGATACCTCTCCAAAATTGTGATCAGTAGTCACCATAATTACGTGAACTGTTCGTCGTGTCATTTTTTTTCAAAAGTTTACACTCTAAAAAATTGTAGAACGATTTTTTTTCTTCCATCAGTAAATCTTTGTATGAAATAAAAGCTTGAGTTTGCACAATTCTGGTATCGTAACTTTATCCGGCTTTGGAACTGCAATATGTCACGCAATTTTTTTCTTTTAACGTTAGATTTACAGTTTTTCAGAAAAAAGACAATCACACGGCTTTTTTAAGAATGAAACAAATGACATTGCACTGTATAACCCTGCCTATGGTTAACTCTGAATTCTAAAGTCAAAACATGGGTTCAGGAAAAAATGTAACAATGTTCGTCCTATATTCTCTCAGTTTACACTGAGTTTTCGGAACAAACGAAATATTGCAAAAGTTATTTTAGTGGCAACATCATATCATTGTTTAGATGATCTATATGTTGCCATTACGGAGGTCAGATAAAAACCATTTTCATTTACAACCAGCTACATACAGACATATTCGAAGTAGCGTTATATGATTTTCAGGTTGATTTTAGATTGGATGTGCCATTTAATCAATAATTAATGTTGGCTTTACCAAAGCAATCTGACACTATTTTATAACATTTAGGTAAATCGTATTTTATATTTATTTTGGCAAAGAGAAAACGGAGATAATAAAATTGATATAATTGTAAAACTTTGAGAATTGCGTCCTAAATAATTTGGAAATTAAAATTTAAAATATATAATAACTTCCAGCAATAACTGAAATGCACCTGGATTAGAAGAATAATTAAATGAAACAATTGTTGGGATCATATCTTTATGAAAATTTAATATATGAGATATATTGGAATAGAGTCTGTGAACATACATTATAGTAATTTCAGTACAGTCAATTTATATAATTACTTTTCTCAGCCAACTTCATTCAAATAATTATATAGTAATAATTAAAATTATATACTAAAATTGATAATTACTTACCTCTAAATATGCTATATCTTCCTGCACAGTGAGGCTACATTGAATATTCTTACAGAAGTCCAATGTATGCATTGTCAACCTTTGCAATCATCTAGATAATAAATACTGTTAAAAGTGGTGGACGGGACGACAATTTAGGTTCGTCGGGGTATAATATTCTGGAATACATCACATTTCCTTTTTAAACATCTGATACGATCTAAAATGTTACCAGACAAAAAAATCTTCGATCGTTATGTCAAGATGTTTAATGTCATGGACGCGGACATAATGGCAGCGCCCATTTTCCCGGTTGGCATACTGATATTAGATAGTTTTTCTAGTACATAATTGAATCGTATCAGATGTAATGCGACATATTCTGGTAGATTCGAGCCTGATGAACCCAAACAATCTTCCTATCAATTACCTTTTGCAACATTTATTTTCCGTTTGCTTCCCGTCGGTGACTAGGAAAGCTCTCTGCCATTCAGTGTGTATGTTTGTGTGTGTGCGTGGTGGGTGTGGGGAGTTTGAGACTCGCAGTAAATATAAGATTCTCTGTTTTATAGTTGATAATTTGAACAATAAGAAATTACGTATATTCTGACAAATAGGCAACAAAACAATAAAATTGAAAAAGCAGTCTTTCTAAAAACATAACCTTCTATTCTTTTATATACAACAACACAATACACTTATAGTTTATTGCAATATTATAAAGCAGTACTTTTACAAATACCGAATACTGAACATTAAAATATAACCATATCCTCATAATAATATATGGACGACAGAATAGACATTAGGATCCGGAAAATGGAGATCAGTAGCCAAAAATGGGACAGGTAAACATTTGGACAGTAGATGTCATTTGATCAAAGTCACATGTCTTGGATAAGTGTCTGGAAATATGACATGTCCATCCTTGAATGCAGATAAATAAATCGATGCCATTTTAACGTGATGCTGACAGAGAATTTAAGATTACACCTATAAAAAAAACAAAAACATTTGTACCTTGCAAATTATTGGCGCAAAATTAAATAACTTTTGTATGGTGATTAAATTTGAGGTAATGTCGTGGCCCATATTATTATAAGGCAATACTCTTCCACTTATATCACAAGCTATCGTTTCGCACATGACTGACTTTTTGTACAGAAAAACAGACCAAACAAAATGACTTATAATCTTTGTTGAATTGTGCAAATTCTAATTTATTATGTTCAGTACTAAAATATAAATATGCACTGAGCGTACTTAACAAGATAAATCGCATATATGTTGAATCAATTTCACTGATCAAAATGTTCATGACGCTTATTCACTTCAGCAGAATCTGTCCCAGGATGTGAAATAGAGTTCACACATCACCTAAAATAGTAGTGATAGTAGTGCACCAGCTATTTTATAACCAGAAAATATTACCAATGCAATTACCTCAAATTCAAAATTGGTAGTATTTGTGCAATCAATATTAGAATACTTGCTTTCAATAGGTTTTGACTCGTACTATGTCTGTGATGTAGACAGTCTTAAAACACCCCGCTTCAATCAGCTACTCTGGCAGTGGCGATTATACAGACGAGGACTGTAAATGAGATATAGGACAGCTAGACTTCCCCGTTACAATGTGATGCTATGACAACTGACTTGTTGTCCTCTGCCAGGTTGTTGAGTATTGGTATCGGTTAAACAGTATCTTGATTTATCAACCTTTAGAACAGAAAACGTGATATCAGCCAAAACAATTAGGAGGTTTCATAGTAAATATTGTAGAAATGTAGACATTCTGCAATAACAGCATTTAACATACAACAATTCTAATATTGATGAATTGCAGAACTTTTTCCTGGCGAGATCTACGATTGGTTAAATTTTTTTCGAGACACAACAAACATGGACCTGAAGGAAGAATGAAAGATTTTAACAGGAAACTGCTCAGCTCATACGAAGACCACCAAACTCGCCCTAACATCAACCATTCTTTCTCTGGACTAAACGGTCCTACGCCTTAATCTCACAGAAACACTCGAAGAACTCGGACGAATTATTTGCCTGATTAAAGTACCAAACTATACCCAGACCAGTCAATGCAGAAATCAGTCGAATTTAGAGATCTCCTTTACATCGGTTGGTGCTAAATATGTTGCTTTAAACTTTGAATTGGTATACCTTTTCTTTTCCCTCGGTAAAAGAGGTTAAAGTACGGTAATAAAGTTTGCCAAACCCTTTCATATATTTAATAAATCGTAATCAGGTGTGCAAGAAAAAATATAATCTTTACTACAATTTCGATTAGGTATTTTTAAGTAAAGAAAATCTATTAATCCTGCTATAACTGACCAACATAAATATTTATTAAATGGTATATTAGAATATATATTAAAACAGACGCGTACATGGGTGTACTTGAATAATGAAAATATATACATTATAGGATCGGATTAATTAGCAATAAACTGGGACACTAATCAATAGTTTGCGTAAAGCTCGTCTGTTCTATTTTGCAAGCATCTTCATAGAGCATTACTTATCACTGTGGGAAGCAGAGACACATCCTACAAAATCAGAACTGTTATCGAAAGACACCAACAATGCAGGACAGTAGTTATCTATGGAACTATTTTATTCGGTAATAAGCGGTGTACAATTAAATACTAAATCACTATCTATGAATATTTTATCTAGTCACTCAAAAGGTACAAAGAGCAGGAAGGGCATAATGTAAACTGTCTGATTGATTAGGTAAAATCTTCACACTTAATAATATACCTACTATAATCTTTTAATCCTTATAATTATAATTCAGCCGATTCATCAATAAATTGCTTTCTTTTAAGTTGGATGATATTTTCTTTCATTAGCCTCTTCACAAGTAGCCAGACGACCTATCCTCCTCTTCGTTTTCCAGAGGGGTCGAAGTCAACTCTTGTATAGTATTATACACAGGCTTATGTGTCGTGGCGGGTAATGCCATTTATCTAAGGAACATTTGTCAATCGTGTATGATCTTGGTTTGGTTTTACGCCGGATTACTGCTTCATTTCAACATTCAACTTGTGTCCTGCACCTATCGTTAAACCTTCATGATCTTGCTTTAGATGCACTTAGATCTTTCCATGGAATAGTTGCATCCATTTGTAGCGGGCTCCGCAGCTCTTACGTTATCTATTCATTACCATGGATAAGAAGTCATTTAAACACAAAGGCGAAGCACAAATACAGTACTTATCGAGGCTGAGTTCCTCATAAGGTTTTGTATGTGTTTTACTTGGCTAAAGAGGTCAGTGTCAACGAGCAGGCTGCTATATCTAAAAACCTCTTCCACATTGGCGGTAAAACTATCAAATCTAAACCCCATTGAAGGCAACGCTACAGACAACGAAGTGTCACTTAAGATTGAAAAGAAATAAGCTTTTAGGATTGCAATTTTACATTCTGATGAAAATTTGGAAGGCATATATGTGGCTATATCAAGCATTACCTTAAAAAAATAATGTTTAGGAAACATTGAATATCGATACTCTTTCAACTTGTACTAATAAACCAGACAGTTAATTGCCATTGACTGATGAGATAAAAAAAAGAATCAATTTGGGAGAAAACAAAAGACAATATTTTTATACAAAATTCCTAAAAATATTGTTAACAATGTTGAGACCAATTTGATATTCGATTATTTGTTTGATGATTTTCCTACTCAGTTTGAACAACAGCAAAGCAAATTATATAGCACTAAATGACTATTGGATAAAATTGAATATCTCTGGATGAACATAAAACAGTTTTGAACCTATCAGTCGAAATTTATACAACGACTTATGTAAATGCATATAAAACGAAAAAGTCAATATAAAGTTTGCAAATACCGATAATGAATATTTCATTCATGCCTTTGGATAAATTGTGAAGATGATTCCATCAAAATCGAAAAGACCAATAAATACAATTTAGATATACACTATTCTTGTAGCATATATGTCCTACAAACTCAGGCATATCAGTAGATTCCAAAACTGATTTGGTATATCCGTAATTGTTTACGAAATTATAGAAGAAAAATAATGTACGTTTGTGGTGATGAAATATAAAGAGATTGGGAAACATGTTCATATTTCATTGCAATTGTATTCATAACTAAAATTGATCTGGAATTAAAGATCGTTCGAATTTGGTATTAAGCCCGATGCACACTGGTAACGGACAAACGTATATTTATAAATAATGCCAAATATTTTCCGGATTACAAGATGAATCAATGGCACACAAGCGGTTATGCATTAACGTAAGCAACACAAAATATACTATGTTCTGTTGTTCAATTTAAACATTTTCAACATCAGTTAAATTCATAATTTTCTACTTTCGGTGATGTTGACAGTAAATGGAAAGATCTTAAATATGATGGATCATACAACATTGTCAACATTAGACACCAGAGTGGACATCAAAGTAAATAATAAACAAATTACATCTTACTTTTCCATGTATGTTAAGTGCGCTTATGGTGATTGTATTGCCGTACAAAAAGGAAATTACTGCATAGAGGTATTTTACAACGCTTTAAAAAAAAATATTCATTCTTAATTTATAAAATCCAAATTGGCACATGCAATGATAAGCACAAATGACAACGAGGAAATTTGAACTCAAGGAAAATATAGCTGTTATAAAAATTATTCCGATAAAAGCAGAGTGTACCAGAGGTGTGCCTTCGGCTCAGGGACATGATGTGTCTAGTACAGTAAAGAGTAAATTAAGCTACTATCATTTTACTGGTAAGCAAATACGTCTTGCCTATAACATAAGTAAATGGAAGTTTTAATGTTCAAAATACATACCACTTTTCATCCAAATCTGTACTAAAGAGTTAGAAAGACCATAATCAGAAATTAACAATCATATATTACAAAGATAAACATTGTATTTTATACATAAGTGTGAAATATAGAGACTTGTTTGCGAACAAAATTTCATATTTTTTCATTCGCTAATTTTCACATGTGAAAATTATATCCTTATATTTCATATATGAATGATATATATTCTTGACTTTTAGTAAACGTAATATCATATTTCCATCATGCCTTGCGACGCTTGATTGCGTGTGCCTATACAACGTCTCTCCGAAGTGATTTCCTCTTATTTCGTTGACAACAACGACACACCCGATGTGATGCCAAGCTGAATCGGACTTGCTTTGTTTTCAGATAGGATCATATTGTATACAAAGTGACAAAGATGTAATATTTGCTGCTACAGATTAGGTCAATCGAATCCAACAGCCATTTTATGTGACGTATCAGGCTATGACAATGAGGTGAATTTACGACATTGGGGTGGGGGTGAGTGTGTTTGGGGTGAGTGTGTTGTGCTGAAGAATGAACTTCATATTCTAAACTTCGACTATGGAACAAGTTTGGATAGTACAAAAAGAAAACGTTAATATTTGGTATATTTCAGCTTGGTACCAAATACGATCTATTATAATTCGTGGCTTAGCCACTAGTTAAAACATCATGTTTTTCGTACCATACGATGAAACACATATCAAAGTAGGAAAAAATGTATCCTCTATAGATTTAATTCGGGAAATATTTCATAGTAAATAGGTTCATGACGGAAAGAATTGAAAAGATGTTTGTAGATAGTTTGATGCGTATTTTAACCATTCACAGTTCATGTCAACGACGAAATGGTTTAAAGGTTGCAACTGAGGGAATACATTGCTCAACATAAATACACGGAAAGCAGGGTTTACGGAAGCAGCTATTCCGTTGATATAAAGGTATCACTTACTCATCTCTAAACAAATCTACTTTAGTCAAAGAAGATTCTGAATATATTCTGAAGTTTACAGATCATTTTGTACAAAAGACACTAGGTGACCTAAACCATGGTCACGTTATGAAAGGTAAGTTAATGGTACGTGATATATTTGAGAAGTTTGGATATGTATGTATAAAATTATGAAAACTTGAACCAACGCCTTATTACATATAGCAAATACAAACCACCATTATTACGAGGATGCTTAATCTTCAACTGAAGGTGATATCGCATCTGAAAAACCCAACTGAAAGTCCTTCAACATCTCCTTGATAATTACATTTTATAGAGATGGCCAATGTCGCAACACATGCTGGTAAAAAAAAAGAAAAAAGATCAGCAACTGTTAAATAAATGAAATGATTAGACAGTCTTTCTGACTCAAGGATAACAACACTCCACGAGGAACTGGTTCAAGTTAGCAAGGAAAGATAACAATTGGAAAACCTTTCAAACGTGATTTTACAGTCTTGTTGTTGTTGTTGTTGTATGGTTTAACGCCATTTTTCAGCACGCGAAAGGCTATACATGGCGGCCAGTATTAATGGTGGAGGAAGAACCCAGAAAAGCCCGGAAAGAACCACCGACCCACGAGAAGCTACTGGCAAGCTTTCTCACATATCCACATTAGCCGAATCCGAGACTCGAACCCATGCAGACAGAGGTGAGATGGCAGTGATCCGTAACGGAGAGCGCTTTAGACCACTCGGCCACTCGGGGCCCCTTTAAAGTGTTAGAGTTTTCGCAGCGGTTAATGTAAGAATATTGCAAAGGGTTGAAAAACAAATGCGGCAACAGAATGCAACTCATTTTAAGCGACATTGATTTGTTCAGCATCCTCGATGAAACTGATAGCTTTTATGATATTATAAGAGAGAGCATCAAAAATTGTATGATACCGGCGACGGGCCTGGAATTCAACAATGAATAGAAGGAAACCCGGTCTTTCAAATTATACATAATACGGCACATTCATTAAAATGATGTGGACTAAAATAATTTATATCTTAACGTCTTATAGTCGCGAGATCTATAACATCACGATACAAACTGTACCTTTGTTATGATACATACATTTCCAAAAATATAGATGTAAACAACTAAAAGTATAATATGAAGTATATTGATGTTTTAAAGAATAATACAGAAATGAAATCACATCAATTATAGGTAACTGAGTCATGACACCCATGATAATTTTCTCGGAGCTTGGAAAGGACACAATCATGGAGAGCTTGTAAACAATATTACAGTTAATATGAATACATGGCTTAAATCAAGATGCGATAGATATGATATAACGTATCTACTTAGATACAGAAAAAATGAGATGATTGCAAAGTAAAGTCCGCTGTTTGTCAAAAAACTCTCCAATGCAGGTAAACAGTGCAATTAATGACATCAGTCATTGACTTACACTATAACATTTTCAGCATAGAAAAATATTTTCACGAGTCTGCTTGATATATATATATATATATATATATATATATATATATATATATATATATATATATATATATATATATATATATATATATATATAAGAAATGTTTACACAAAGTTAAAATATGCTTTGATGTCTTACCATAGTTTTGTGCCGATAAGCACATATTTGAAGTTTTAAAAGAAGCATTACTAAACTTAATGACGTGAAGAAAACAAAACCGTGGATAAATGAGAGCTAAGCAAACATTAAATCGAAGAAACAAAAAATTTGACTAAGACGTTGACGAAACGTCGAACGAAAGTAGTGAAGGGGGGCACTTTACGGACAATGGGAATTAGCATTAAAAACACCCTTGGGGCACTTTACGGACAATGGAAAATTAACATGGAGAAAAATCGTGGGGCACTTTACGGACAAGGGGATTTAACATGGGAATAAATCGTGGGTCACTTTACGGACAAGGGAATTTAACATGGGAATAAATCGTGGGTCACTCTACGGACAAGGGGAATTTAACATGGGATTTTTTTTTTTTTTTAAATTTTTTTTAAAATTTAAATTTAAATTTAGGCAATTCAAAGACTATCTCTTTTCGAGATATATGGCTGGCCCTGAAAAGGGCCTTTGGGTTTTCTTCTTCTAATTTCTTCTTTTCCTCCACCAAGTTCTTATTTTATCTCCAACACTCTTTCTCTTCTTTTTTTTTCTCCTTCTCTTCTTTCTTCTCTTCCTCCTCTTCTTCTTTCTTCCTCTTCTCATTTTCCTCTTCTTTTTCAATTTTTTCGTTCCATGTTCTTATTCTTATCTTTTCCTCTTCATCCTCCTTCTCCTCCTTTATTTCTTTCAACAGATCACTGATGATTACCTTCATTTTTCGTAAATTGTTTATCTCCATCTTCACTCGATGGGGACTATATGAATAGTGATCCTCGTTTAGGTTAACCAACATTTGCTCTATCATTCCTAAATTGTCGAGGACGTTTTGCAATTTTTCCATTTTGTCCATTTGGTTAGAAGCCATCTTCTTTGTATTCTTTGCAGAATGGTTTGAACAACGAGCACTGTGGGTTCTTATACGAAAAGCGCGAACGTGAAGGAAAACATCCCTCTAAAACATAAAATGGATCTTACCTAGATCATGACCCAACATCGCGCGTACGTGAAGGAAAACATCCCCCTACTTTCTCATTTCATATAATGAAACCCTAACTATACTCTTCACATACGCTAAGAAACCCATAATCTACTATTCACACTAACATACCTGAGCTCTTACAAACACAAACACACAAACACACAAACTCATACCTTCACACTATCTAAAATAAGAGTTAGTGTTTATATACACACTACTCTACCTACACATTGGCAATTTAATAGTTATTTCTTTTCTAGAGTATTGGGTAGCCCTGAAAAGGGCTGTTTTTGTTTGGAACTTCATGGACACCTGGTTAATGGTGGCACCTTCCAGGCCTGGCGCCACATACACATCTTATCCCCCAGTTACTTTTTACCTTTTGGGGGTAGAGAGCAGAGGCAGGATATGTCGCTTCAGAATCCCAATTTTCGCTCTCTGGGATTTTGAAATTTCTTCTTTCCTTTTCCTCCTCCTCTTCTTTGTTTCTTCTTTCCTCTTTATATCTTCTTTCTTCTTCTTCTTCTTTATATCTTCTCTCCTCCTCTTCTTTCTTTCTTCTTTCCTCCTCTCTTACCCTTCCCTCCTCTACAATGGCTTCCGCGGCCAGTTCATTTAATATGCGCCTGGCATATTCCAGATGCACATGAAGCTCCAACAGTTTCTCAAGTCTCGTGTTCATTCTTCTGGCTGTGTTGATCAATCAACAAGGGTAGCTGGACTGCCGAACGAGTTTCAATTTATACTGAAAGCGCGTACGTGAAGGAAAACATCCCCTAAAAAACATAAAATTCATCTTACCTAGATCATGACCAAAAAACATCAACAACGCGCGGACCTAAAAGAAACACTCGCTCACTTTTTTATGCTACCCATCACTTCAATAGACTATCCACATACGCAAAGCAATTCAATCTAACTCCAAATATACACCTCAAACACTAAGAAAAGATATCATTTTAATCTACTATCCCCACCAACTTACTTGAGCTCTTACAAACACAAACACACCAACACATACCCTCACATTTTTAAAAAGAGTTAGTGTTTATTTTCACACTACTCTACCTACACACATTGGCAAATCGATCGTTATTTCTTTTCTAGAGTATTGGGTAGCCCTGAAAAGGGCTGTTTTTTTGTTTGCTATGGCATTCTTTTTAGTTTCTAAGAATGCGATGTCCTCTGAGGATAGACTTTCTGGCAATAGGTCTGCTTCTTCGGAAAGAGAAGAAGAATTCTTTGGTGTCGATACGACAATCGACAAAGCCTCTGTCAGCTTCAGGTTGTTGCTGCTGCTGCTGTTGTTGTTGCTGCTGTTGCTGCTGTCTCTGAAGTCTGTACTTCTCTGTCCATTCTTCTTTCTCCTTGTTCATTTCTTCTCTGAAGAGCTCTTCTATCAGGTCTTCAGTGATTTTTAACATTCTCACATTCTCTATTTCTTCTGGCTTCGGTATCAGACTGTGTCTGACCCTATGCAAATTCACGTAGGCTTCGTTGAGCTTAGCTAGTTTGGAGCACATCTTCTTAGGAGGATGAGTCGACAATGGATGGTTAGACTGGGAACAACCCAGTTCTTAAAGTGAAAGCGCGGACGTGAAGGAAAACATTCCCCACACGGTTTTCGAGCCGCAACGTTCATGAGAGGGATAGTAAGAAATGAAAGAGCATCAATCCAATATTCTTATAGCTAAACAAACCACAAAGGCATTTTTTTTCAAAACACAACATTTTTTATTCAAAAATCACTTAACACTAAACAACAACATTTCTAACATTTTTAACAATAATCCAACACTATAACATCAAACAATTTTTTTCAAATCAGAAACATTTTTTTCTTCAAATACTAACTACTTTGAACAGGGCTGACAACGTTGTGAATGAAATTGTGATTTCCACTGTTGGAAATCATTAGGCCATTGATGGACACTACGTTTCCTAGCTTGAGACAAAAGATAAGCATAATGGTCACAAAACCATCGATGTACTTTCACATCATTTCTAGCAGAAGAACGAGGATCGAAATGAGTCACTAAATGTTCTAAGGAATAGCCCAGGCTGCGATGATGCAGAAAATACACACAGTACTGTCCACACACCAAGGAATCTGTGCCTTGTAATTTCACGTTATTGAATCGGGTGGTCTGAGCATTTCTTCTCATAAAGTCGATGATATCGTCTTCCAAAGGGGGCAATCCGTACGAATCGAAATATTCCACACATCCTTCTTGAGGAAAGTAGACGGCTACCCAGTGGGTTCCTGGGAGATGACTGTCGTCCGTGTTGATCACGTAAGCTTGATGGTCTTTAGGTTTGCGATGAGGGAGTTCATCTTTAGCACAGACGACAGGATTCCAAGAAGCCGTATAAGAACTGTGGTTCAAAAGGTAATAAAGTTCCCAGGTATCCATTGTTTTGTGTTTGTTTTCTTCTTCACAGGTAATAATAAGTCGTCAATTCGATCCTGACTTTTTGCTTGAAAATGTCTGACGAATAAACGGTTATTCGTTCTGTTTCCTCACTCTGATTCAGGAGAGCTTCGATACGATGGATCTCTTGAGTGGTTAATGGTGGACAAGAATGTTCACGCAAGTCTTTATACCACTGGTGCAACACGTCTTTGTTCGAGATGAGACTCCAAGCTTCATCCAGATACTCGTCCAATTTTTCTTCTTGACTCAACATCAGGCATTTATCGTGTTGAATTTGACTGGCATGATCGTTTTGACATCCATAGCAATTTTTCTTGATCAATTCCGTCATTTTGTCGACCAAGTGTTTGGCAAAACAGGAGACTAAATGGGCTTCTTGTTCTGGCCATCTCGACTTCATCATGATATCTTCTTCGTCTTTGTCTTGAGATTCTTCTCCTTCCACGGTCTCCTCACATTCCGTCTCCAAAGTTTCTTCACTTTGTAAAGAGGGATAACAGTCTTCCATGGCTTTCTAATAATCTAGAATGACTTCTCTCAAACTGTTGATTTCTATGGTATTATCGAATTCTGCATACAGGATGACGTTCAACGTTGGATTATCATCAACACTGGGGTCTTTGATTGCAAACTGAATTTCCACACGAATCTGGCCGGATTTTATAGGGTGGAAATGTCCCTCGTCGCTGCCTTGGTCTGGAGTGAAATCGAAAGCCCACAAAGCGTAGCCTCCTGCATAATCCTCGTACGTAATGCCGTGACTGGTGTTGGTTCCTAACTGTCCGGTGGCTTCGTACAGGGACAAGTACGACCTCAAGTAATTCTTCTCTTTAAACTTAGGTTCGAAAGGTCGGGTACACAAGGTCTTGCCATCTCGACTGACTTCGATCTTCGACACGTCAAAGTGTTTAAAGTAGAAAGGATTTTTAGTGATAGTTCCGTTGAAGGCTTCATTCTCGACGATACCAATGATTAAACGTTTGGGTAGTTGTCCTTGGAACAAATGATCTTCGATCATGGATCGCTGTCCCTTAGGAATGGTGAACGTTTTCACTTCCACACGTCGTATGGGATACTTGGCGGTCGTTCTGCTCAACGTCTGACTGATGTCGTTACCTACTTTAGGTAGCACTTCCACACGTCGCACGTAGAGTCTGGCTTCTTGGATTTTGGTTTTGTAATCGTCAGCACTAGCCAATAAATGGAAAGCGGTACTGCTCCGATTCAGTCTCAGGCGAACATTCACTCCGTTCAGCAAATATTTCTCTTGCAACCACATGTCCAAATGTAAACGATCCATCAGTTCTAAACTTTTGTCGACTCCTTTGATTCTGTCTCTTCGTTCTACAAATCCGTCATTGTTTGGTGTTTTGGTTGCATCAGTTTCGAATGTTTCAAACTGGCCTGCTTCGTCAGCTTCCCATACCACACAGGCATTGAGATGAGTGTTCTTGGCGTCTATTCCGTACGTCAAGAGATTTTCCAGGTAGGCCCGATAAGGGTAAGTATCCATGCTGCTACTGACCAGTTTGTTATTCAAGTACAAGTCCACTCCACTGAACAAGGAATGCATGAAATTGTTGACGGGAGCTACTGCTTCATCGTCTATAGGACCTCCAGTCTTATCTAGAATTTTGACTTTCAGGTACAAGTAACTGCTATTCAGATCGATGTAATCTTCGGGCTGTCCTTTGATTTCAAACTCGATGGGAGCGGAATCGGTCAGTGAGGAGACGGGGTGAAATTCCACCCACTGAGATTCTTGCATGGTCATCATGGTGGGGGGCATGGCAAACAGATCCAGTTCCGTCTTGGAACAAGCGCAAGACTCTCGGTGCATCATTTTTTGTTCTGTGTCTCAATAATCGAAAACGTCTAAGTCTCGAACGGTTCTTCTTTTCTTGGCCTTTCTCGCTTGAAGTCTGGTGAAAGGGTGTTTTCTTCGTCGTCGTCTCTTTCTACCTTGTCCTTGCTGAATGCCTGATTCGGTAGCGTGCAGGGCATTTATAGGTGTGTCTCGTCGGCCTAAAATGTCTTTACCCGTTTGCAGCAAGACATTTTTGCCTGCCCTCATCAAGGCTTCTTTAGGGTTTTGTTTGTCGATGATGACATTTTGGAGAAATTCTTTGCCTTGCGTCAGTGCCGCATCTTTCAAGGCGTGCAATCCGCGTGTCACCATCGGTTTCAACACCGGGGCTACCGAACGAAAGGCCGATTTTAACATGTCTCCTAAACCGTGTCCTCGCTGTCGTGCAACCCCTCGGTACACTGGATACATGACTTACTTACGAATCGTGAGAAAACCGTTTTCGAAAATGGAGTTTCACCGTGACTTTTCCTTTGGTGAATGGAATATTTTGTCCCAAATCTCCTTTTATAGTAATGTTGACCGTGTCCAAATACGACTTGCTGACAGGCAAATAGTGAGGATGGACAAATTCGCGGTGGACGTGGTAAGTGTTTCCACCTTCCTCGTCAGCGTTTGCGGCAGAATCCACTTTGAAAGGAATGACACGCAGTAACGGTACGGAGGTGTGTCCCACCACGTTGTACTCCACTACATCGGAGTACACGAACATCAAATTCAGTCCTTGGTTCAGTTCTACCGGGGTACGAAAATACTTGGCAAAGGTCTCGTTGTCGGCAATGATTGGTAATTCGGGTTTTTGTTCTACTTTCTTCCTCAGCTCCATGTCTCCGCCCAACATGTCAAACAATTCAGGACAAAATAAGAAAGACATCATTTTACGCCCCTCAGGAAATTTTATCAGGAAGCGACGAGCTGTTTTGTGGTACTCAAGGGTGACGATACCTTTATTGGCACTTTCCAAAGCTTTCAGAAACACGCCATTAAACCTGGTGACTATGGTGCTGACCAAATGTTGGCCACTAAAATAATAGCCTGGGGGAATGAACAAGTGATAGGTGGTGTACTTTTGTGTACGGGTTTTCTTGTCATATTTGCTATGGGTATCCATCCACTGTTGCACTTGATCGTCATAAACTTCCACATCAAATTTATTTTGATTGGGAAGGACATTGAGGACTTGGGTCGGGTGAATCATTTCTACTAAAGCCACTTCCCAATGGGCTTCGTGATCTAAGGGAATGGCTTGAGGTAATTTGGCCGTGTAACAGCACAACGTGTTGTGGGGAAACACCTCCATGGAACTGTCACTGGGTAAGGTTAAGTAAAATTGGTTTTCGTGACTCATAATTCCAGAGTTCTGTGGCTGTCCGAGGGGTTAGTGGACGTCAGAGGCGTGTCTCCGCCCAAAATGGGGTTCTGGTTGTGGTTGTTGGAGTGGTGACTGGCACTGGCACTGGACACAACGTTTCCGTTCGAGGAGAATTTCAGGGAGGGATTGGGAAGCAGGTAACCGATGCAACTGCTCAATAAAATGGTCCACAATTGTTTGTCTCCTTGTTGCAAACTTAAATTGGCGATGGCTGCCCCGATGACACAATACACCACGAAGATTTGGCAGAAAAAGACGATTTGCGTTTTAGGCACACGTTCTCCACACCACACCCACAAGGGTTGTTTTTGTAAATCTTGCACAGAAGAACTAGGGGAAGAAGGACTGGTCGACGTAGCTGCGTCTGATGTGTGAAAGGGCATGATGGTCACTTCTTCTTTTTATAGTCGATGACTTGCGAAGCGTCGATCCAAGAATCGAAACTGGGTGGATATCCTTTCCAACGTACTTTGACTTCTTTGACACGTCGTTTGCCCACTTTACGGGTTCTGCGTTCGAGAATGCTTTCGATGTCGTACACGTCGTCTTCTTTTTTGGTGACACGTTGTAACTCGGGCAAATAAAACGTTCCTTTGAGCACTTCTCCGTTCATGTCTTCCAATTTATAGACGGCAGGATGACGGCCATGTACTCGTCCAGTGACGCGAAACAGTTCGGTCGTCCAGTTAGGTAAGTAACCTTTGTCGAAAGTGCGTTTGGTTTTGCCAATGCGCACCCAATCTCCTACGGTCAACTCTCCACTTTTCTTGAGGACAGCCCTCGTCGGGGACGTACCGAACAGGCGCTCGAACACCATCACTTCGTTGTCGGGAGTCACGTCTTGCGGGGCACGTCCGATGCTTCGATGGTAAGATTGGTTGTACGCTTGCACCAGGTACGGTAAGATGTCGATGTACTTCAGAGTGTGGTGATGCGTAAAATATTTCCACATGCGTTCTTTCAAAGTGCGTTGAAAACGTTCCACGATGCTGGCTTTGGTTTCGGGATTCTCGGTGGTAAAAAAATGAATGTCACGTTTCTTTAATTCTTTTTGGAAAGCTTGGTTCAGAAATTCGGTGCCTTTGTCCGTTTGCCATCGAAGAGGGCGACGACCGCTTTGTTTCAACACCCGTTGCAGGGCTCGCACTAACTCGCTGCTGGATTTGGAAGTCAAGGGTACGACCCAGGCAAATTTGGAAAAGACGTCGATGACACAAAACAAATATTTGTAACCACGATTGTAGCTGGCCAAATGAGAGACATCGGCTAAATCGGCTTGCCATTGATGATCGATGCCTTCCACTCGGGTGCGACTTCTGGCAAACTTGCGTCGAATGGGTTTGTGTAAAGTGTAGGTAGCTTGTTCTTGTAACCATCGTTGCACTTGAGGTAAACGGAGACTTTTCAGTCGCGTTTTGGCAGCACGATACAATTTTTGAACTCCTGCGTAACCTGCAGGATGGGAGGGATCGTAGTAAATGCTGGCTAAGACTTTTTCCATTTTTTATTTTGTGTTGGTGTGTTAATAAGTCACCCACTCTTCGGTGATGCTACTTTGGGTGGGTCGAAAGGGTGGTTTGGAAACGGATTTACGTGTCCGATGGGCTACGGGAGTAGAAGTCGAAGGTAGTGGTGGTGGAGGTGGCAATGGAATGGCTTTGGTTTTCTTTTCTTTTTTCGCTTCTGGTTTCCCTTCTTTCTTTTTCACTTCTGTCGAAGGAGGCGTGGACATCATCTTTTTAACCCAAGCTTTCATTTCTTCTCGTTGGGGTGTGGGGGACGGGGTCAACAAGGATCCTGCAATCTTACTCGAAATGGGAGCTGCTGACGGTGTTTGAAACACTTCGCGCATCTCTTCTTCCTCAGGTCTTTGTGGGGTAGCATCTCTGGTAACCCTTGGGGATGGTAGTGGTGGTGGTGGTGGTAATGATGGTGTTGGACTTTTCATCAAGGTCTTAAAATCTTTTAGAGTGGGTAAAGCTGTTTCGTCTAAAGCTTTCTGGTGAAAGAGTTGCAGTCTTTGCAAGAGTTGACCATACTTTTGCGATTTTTCTGTTTCGGACAAATCTTGGCGATCCATCAAGGATTGCAGTTCGTGTTGTAACTGGGACATCTCGCTCAAATTGGGATTGGGAGGTAAATGCGGGGTGCGTTGTTCTTGCCACCGATGGTATTCCATCCATCGTTTGTAAGGCACTAAAGCTAGTTTTCGTCCTTCCATGGGGTTGTCAGGGGTGAATTCTGAGATCTTGGGACTTCCGAAGGCCTTTTTATCTTGCTCCCATCAGTCCTCCCAACATGGTTCCCAAGACTCCTTTTAGTATGGGGCCTAACAAGAGAGGTAAAATGCCTCCACGTTGGACCAACATCTTCTTTTTTTGACGAATGGGAATTTTCTTTTGAACCATTTTCCGAAGAACGTGACGATGTTTGCCTAAGCATTGTTTCTGGTGTTTGGACAAAGGGATCGTGCCTTTCAAAACGTTCAAACAACATTCGCACACGGTATCGATGACCTCTTTGGAGGCCGTTTGAATGAGTTTTTTTCGTAGGGGTGGAGAAGCTTTGGACAGGACAGATAACATGTCCCCATGTTTGGCTAAACGTGGTGGCAGTCCTTTCCTTTTTTTTCCTTGGGGTTTTCTGGAGGGTGACATTTTTGCTTGTGGGTTCCGGGACATTCACCGAACAGACACTAACGTCGATGACTTAACGCACACCCTTTTATCTTTTTTTGGGACTATCGCTTTGTCATAAAGGTGACAATGTTTTTCCGAAAATCGCCAAGGAATCCTCCCCTTTGTTGGCGCCTCTTTTTCTTGGAACGACTGTGTCTTTTTTTAGGGTAACGTCGATGCTTGGCTAAGCGCTTTGTCGGATGACGCGTCTGCCTTTGTCTCTTTCTTTTGTGGCTTCTTGGAGGTGACATCTTTTACAAGTTCACTGATACCCCCGACTTGGTCACAGGTCTTTTTATACTGGAACGCGTCGCCACTGATTGTCTTTACGTTTTATCAGTTTGAGGACAGGCATGACACGTCGTGAAGGGGTACGTAACGGACTAAATCGAGCCAGTTCTTGTTTGGACAAATCCAGTAAACTTTGTAACATGCCCGATCTTTCTTGGACTTTGATTTTGGGAGAAGGTACTTTGTGAGCAGCAGCCACTGCCGCTAAATTGGAAGGTCCTGCCACTGGGGAAGTTCTTTTGGGGGTCATCAACGGAGAAGTTCTTGGTGTGATCAACGTCTCCAAGTACTCTTCAGTTCCTGGTGACATCAACGGAGAAGTGGACAAACGTGAGGCTGCCGGAGACGTTGTGGCAGGTCGTGGCTTGCGAGTGTAAGGTTGCGTCCTGGCCGAAGTGCCTCTCTTGCGACTAGTTTTCTTCTGTGGACTTTTCTTTTTCTGGGGACTTTTTCTCTGTTTCTTTTTCTTGGGGCTTCTTTTCTTTTTCCGGGGTGATGGTGGTGGTGTCTGGTAAGAGGAGGGTCCCGCCACTGGAGAAGTTCTTCTTGGGGACTTGGTCTTTTTCTTTTTCTTCTTGGGGCTTCGTTGGACTTTTGTCTTGGGGATAACTTTGGGGGCATTAGGATCCCATCTTAAGAGTGAGCGAATGATGACCCCTCCTAGAGTACCGCTCCCTCCAGGTTTCAAAATGATTTGTTTTTTGGTTTGAGTGTCGATGCGGGGATCGGCCAGTTGGACCAAAGCGACTTTGTTTCGATCGAAAAAGCGTTGGGTTTGATGAGGAATCTGAATGATTCCTTGGAGTAATTGACGTGCCGTCACCGTGAACCATCGTAAGACTTCTTTGAGACTAGCTTCTAAGACACGGGCTCGTGTTTGTGGATCTTTTTCTCGACTGATGCCATACAAGGCACGAATCAATTTGACGGGAAGATGCGACTGAAGGGACGTCATGTTCACACTGTGTGAGACAGACGAAAAAGGGTCTGAGGTTTTTATAGATTTTTTTCATGGGAGGAGTGAAATGAAGTCGAGGACGGAGACGTGTACAGGACAGGCCCTCCGTCTTGGCACCAGTGGTGAAACAAGTGGGTACGAAATCGCAAATCCTCGGGGGTCGTAGGTTTCAAATCGACGAGTAAATAGGCGTGTGGCGTTTGAGTGGCATCGTCGTACGCCTGAGTCAGCCAAGGCGTTCCTAACTGTTTGGCTAAGACTTGCACTTGCGATTTATCTCGAGGGCTTTTAAACAAGACTACGTAATGCGCATTGAGACTGATGGTGCGATGGGCTTTACTTTGTTGAAACAAATTTTGGGTGATGTAAACGACACTGGCATTACGGTGATGCCCTTTGCGCGTAAACCACAATTTAATTTCTTCTTCGTCTTCTCCTAACATGTCGTCGAAAATGACCAAATGGGTTAGACGGGAGTCAGAGACGATGCCATCGTCTTCTTTAGGAATGCCTTCCACAAACACGATGGAATCGCCTTGACTTTCACGCAAGAGGCTGTACGCCGATTGCCACTCTTTGTAACACCACACGATCCGTTGAGGGGGCCAATCGATCAAATGATGTTTATGTTCGATCAAACGTTTGACGAATTCGGTTTTGCCTGAACCGCTAGGTCCAGCAATGAGCATGTTAAAGGGATGGCGAAGATACAAAGCCTCCCAACTGGCACGATCTAAGTGTTCGTCGATGACTTTGACAGTAGAGGAAGAGGGAGCAGAGACAGCAGAGGTAGCCATGGTGTGAGAAATGTCACTTGTGACACGAAAACAAACAAGACAAGAGTTTATATACTTTTTCAGAACACGTTTATTGAATGTTTCAAACATGAATACGAAAGACAAAAATACATAAAAGCCAAAGGCTTAAGTACAAGGATAAAAGGCACATGATAACGATGAACGTGGAATAAACACAAGTGTCTGTACAACAATCACATCTTTTGGGTAATGTTCTAACCAGTTCAACAGGGGGTAAGGTCACACAAGTGTCCTCCCGAAAGGGTCTTTCAGGTCTGTCCACGACAGTCCTGTCCTGGGTGACGGGTTCTTCTGGCACCGTCACTAACACGGGTTGAAAAGTAACTTTTTTCCTTGAACAACTCTCGTGCATACTGGGCCACTTCTTGGGTCCAAGCCTCAAAATCCCATTCTTTCCAGGCACGGACATCTGTCCAATGGGGATGTAAGTCACAAGCTACACACACATCGTCATACACGTCTTGGGTCGCTAAAAGTTGACGAATCTTTTTTTCCCGTTGAGGTCGAGAAGTATCCAGATGAAAACGCAAGGCTTTGAGCAAGAGGAGTTTTTCGTGACCATTTAAGGCCATGGAGGTGGTAAGTACTGATCGTAAAGAGTCCACAAAGAATCGGCTGGTAAACGAAATCCCAAAAAACAAGTCACTAAGACACACACCACTTGTCGTCCAAAATTGAATGGATACAGTTCTTGTAATAATCGATGGTAATGATCCACGGTTTGAATATGGTCATTGAGTTCCTTCCACGGAATCTGTTGGATGACATGTGACATAAACCGTGGCATGGCAGCCTCTTTTTATATTCTCTTTTTTTCGGATGCAATACACGTACTTTCTAGCCAGTGATGTTCGTTCTCCAGTAGGGAATCTAAATCTTGCATACTGTAACCGAAACGTCAGAGTTCGTTTAGGTGTTTCCTCTTCCTCTAAGTAGATTCCACGTAACAAATGTTGGTAATCCTTTAACTTGTCTTCCTCAATGCGTTGCACTAGGTGAATCTCAAAGTAACCATAATTATGAACATGTCGATCATTAGCGACCTCAAAGTGTTGAACAATGTCTGACCATTGAAAGAATTTCTGACGAATCAGTTCTTTTATACCATTCAAGTACCAGTGGTTAAAGATCTGGTGACGTATCGGATGCAATTGTTCTTTACGTTTCACTTGTATTTTCACCAGCTCTCGGTAAATGCGTTCTCTCAACTCCACAGGCAAAGCACGAATGTTCTCTTGTAAAGTATCCATGAATAGGTCATACTAAATCCTCTTTGGTCTGACACAAGAAATGTACTCTTTGCACAAACATGGTTTCACTTCAGTGTCGAATTTAAATCGTTGAGTCACTAATCTACACATTACAATTCGTTCAGAAGTTTCCTCTTTCACCAAGTTGACATTGTGTTCAAAAAGTTTGTAATTCGTTAACTCTTCCTCTGGAATTCGATGCAATACGTTTACAATGTAGTAACTACAATCGTCCATACCAAACCATTCCTTTTTATAACCAGAAGGTCGTTGATCAATGTCTGTCCAATGGAACACTTTCAATTGAATCAGTCCTTGTATAGCCTTCAGGTACCAGTGGTTCAAACACCGGTGACGTATCGGATGCAATTGTTCTTTACGTTTCACTTGTATTTTGACCAGCTCTCGGTAAATGCGTTCTCTCAACTCCACAGGCAAAGCACGAATGTTCTCTTGTAAAGTATCCATGAACAGATGATTATGGTAAGAAGTTACTTCAATGTCTCGGTCCCACTAAAGGTAAGTAATGACAATTCGGTGACCATCGAGCATGTTCAACGAAGGCCGAATCTTGCGGTTCCCAGTGGTGAAGTGACACACCGCAACTGAAGCACTTGACTTTATCTCCTTCGCCCAAGTAGAAAAATCCGGCTCTGGCTAATTCTTCGGGGGTCGGTCCTCCCAGATACTTTGGCCATTTTCCTTTGAACGATTGAAGACGATTTTCAAAGTCGCAGTATTCCGACAAACGCACAGGGAACGAATATTCGTCTTTCACAGGTTCGTTTCGATGAGGGTTGGGTGACAGGAACAGGAGTTTGCTCAGGGCTGGATGACATCCGTAAGGGGGTAGACGTGAAGGTGGACATTCCCCTTTAAAACGAAACCCAGTAAAATGTCCAAGAGGACGAGCAGCATCGCTTTCGCATCCCACAGGTCTGACACGCACAGCATCACTTTCCATGACAGGGGTAGGAGCACTAAAGTTCCCATGATGCTTTACGGCATCGCTCAGGTCACAACGTACAGCATCGGTCCCATCGCAAGGCTCACAATCGCACTCGTCTGCAAACTCCGTTACGCAATTACAATGGTAACCACATGGACAATCGCAGTTTCCTTCCGGACATTTTCCGTCGCAATGCCTGGGTCTTATCCATCCAGTATTAGTCACACTAGAGGAAGATACAACTTTTTTACAATCCCCAAACTGAAACGATGTCTTTTTCAAAGTATTCATCTTGTTCGCTCGGTCTTGGTAGTCACAATGAACTATCGATCTTGACCATAACCCCTTTTTATACTAGTCTCAATGCAGTCTCCAACTTGTACATCTTTCCTTTTTTAAGTTTTTTATGTCCTGTTCTGGAAGGTACCGTCTCTAAGGTACCGTCAACATTGTACCGTAGTGTAATGGGTGGAAAGGCCATAGAAAGGTAAGGGCAGTGCGGAGACCATCGAGTATGCTCCAGAATAGCTGAATCTTTATAGATACATAGATCCATTCGTAACTTCAGTCCGCAAGCGAAACACTGTACCTCGTATCCCAATCCTGACTTAGGTCCCAAGTAGACAAATCCTGTTCTAGCTAAAACATGCGAAGAAGGTAATCCTTCCCTATCCGTAGGCCATTTCTGAAACGTGTCCAATCGACGGGCACAATCACAATAGTCAGGTAAGAAGACTGGAAAATGGTAGGGTTTGAACTTGGAGTTCTCATCGGGTTTCTCACTCGATTCTTGCTGTGGCGAAGTCATCTTTCTGGTGGGGTAACTATCCTCTTACAACCAATGTTTTATACCAACGTGTCCATACGGTAAGGTGAAATGATTGGGAAGTCGAACTCGCTTCTGGTACACGATTTGATAGACTTTTTCCAAGGGCCGACTGACGATGTGGTGAGTGGGTAAACGTACAATCTTGTTCGGTTGGTGAGTGGTCACTTTAAAGTTTCCATCCTCTCCCGATTGCAAGGCTTCTTTCAATACCCCAAAGTTGACCACTCGACTGGTACGATAATTCAGAGTCAGTCCTTTCACTTTGCACGTCGTGTGCACTTCTCCTTCTTTGTCCCGGTATTCGTAGCCGTAATTTTTGGGACCGCCACTCACGAAACTTAGAATCTTGTCGTCGGGATGCTCGTCTGTCCAGGCTCCTAAACGGTCTCCTTCGATGTTAGGGTGATGTTGAATCGGGTGATGGATGTAAATGCAACTGTCCGTGTCAAAGTACAGGACGCGTTCTTCTAACAGTTCTAAAGCTTCGTACAATTTTAAGCGAGCATGGGCTGTCACGTAAGCCGCAATGATGACATTTCCAAAAGGGTCGTCTTGTACAAAGTCCAGATCTTCTTCGTAATTGACCAAGATCAAATTCTCTCGAACGACGTCCACGTGTTTCATGTATTTGGTTTTGTCGTGAATCATCTGGAAGTAGCGGGAAGGTTCTGTCAAATATTCCGTCTTGGGTAAACACGGTCGTTGTGCCATTTTACCCCACAAGCAATTTAACATCACTTTGGCAAACGATCGCCTGCCTTCGTTTTTCTCGATGTGGTCCAAAGTGATACCTTCTTGTTCGTAATATTTCTCTTTGAATTTTATTTGGTCTTGGGGAGTGTGACACCAGGAAGGATAGCCGCTGGCTTCTTGCTTCAGTTTCAAAAAGGCATCCACGTAGTCTGCGAAAATGCCTTTCTGCGTGGGGTCACCCTTGCGGTACTGTTGTGTCTTGGGAAAGTGGCAAATTTCGTACACTTCTAACAGTTGGTATCCCATGTCCAGAGCTTTGAACAATTCCACGCTGACCCAGGTTCCCGTCAAGGCCCGTTCTTCCTGGCTGTGCTGACAAGGCTGGTCTTGGTTGCACGTTTCGGCACAAGTACGGCACAAGGGAAACATCAGTTTGCCTTGACAATGGTGAGGTAAGACGGGATGGTATAGGTTCGTGGGAGGCAAAACTTTGCACTTGATCAAGCCTTCGTATTGTCGAATGTTTTTCAGGTCGATGTGTTCCGTCAGCAATTGCGGGTGCCCTACGGGAAAGCGACAATATTTGCACACGTAGGGATACAGCGAACACACGTCCAAGTATTTGATTTCTTCTCCTTTCTCTTCGTCGGCTTGGTACAGCAAACAGGTGGCATTGGTCCTTCCTCCGTACAAACTATCCCTCGGGTTCAGCGGGTCCACGAACTGGTAACTTTCCACGAGGCGTTTAAACTCGGGATCGGTTTTCATACGGTGATCGTACTCGTGTTCCCACATTTCCACCACTTGGTATCCTTCCTGTTCTAACTTTAGGCGTCGCTGACAAGTGTCCTGGTACAAGTCTTCCATGGTTCGTTGCAAAAACTGATTTTTAGTGCCACGGTCAGGGTAACAGACGGGACATCCGTGAAATAAGCAACCGTTAAACTCGTACACGATCTTGGGGTTTTCTAAGTCCCAGCCATCGACCGAATACGTTCCGATGGTCTTTTCGCCTCCTCCGTTGCGGGCATGCTGAATCCACTTGTCTTCCTTGTCACACAAGTAATGTAACCAGCGTAGGGCTTTGACCGAGTATTGACGTTTGACAAAGTGAGTCGTTTGAGGACTGATGACAGCCACGGTCTTTTCAGGCATGAATCGTTGTCGATACACTAAGGAACACGCTTTGGCAATGGTGCAAGCTTCTTTCAAAGGATCGACCCCTCCGTGTTCCATGAACAGTTCTCGAAATTTTCCACAGCAACGCCGTAAAATGTCCACGTCGGAACGACAATACTTTAGCATTTCTTCCTGAAAGTCGAAAGGGTCCGAGGCGTGAGCCTGGTACCAAGCGTAGAAAGCTTCTCGTTGTTCGGTACGCATGTTGTCGGGGTCGTAATAGTGAACCTCTGGTAAATGGGGTAGAACGGCATGTTGATTGGCTTCCGTATTGAAAAAGTGTGGAAAGTACCCTTTAGCCATTTCTGTCATTCCAAACGTTTTAGGCATTCGACTCAAAGGCATGGCCAAGTAACTCATCGAATCTTTAAACTGCACTTGTCCCACTTGCATGAAAATGATTTTGGCTCCGTTCAAAGTCACTTTAGGACGCTCGGTGCCTTGTTCCGTATAGTACCTCAAAAGAAACTGTCCATCGTATCCGGAGAAATTGTGAGCCATCACTGTGGCATGACGATGACAATCTCCGTAACGTTCGATGTCCTCTTGGCTCCACGTCTTGTCGATGGGGTCTAAGACCCATTGGGCAAAATCAGCTAACGTGTTCGGTCCCCGAAAGATTTTTTCACGCCCTCCGGGTATCTTGCTGCAGTGAGGGCAATGACTGAAGATAGGTTCTTGAATGCACTTCTCGCACGCTCGATGAGCCACGCAGAAATTAGGAATGTGAATGCCAGTTTCTTGCATGCATTCGAAATCGAAAAAGATGAAATTGCCTTTATTCTTGTGACCGTCCTCTTTCTCTGGTGGGGGTTGGTATTTTTGCACGTAACATTGGTGTTCCAAGTCCACGATGTGGTGACAAATGTGACATTTTTTCTTTCCTCGACATACGTGTGCCTTGGTATTATTGGTACGTATGACTTGTTCACACGTAGAGCACAATCTCAGCAGTTGACAAGCGCATTTCTTCTGTGAACCTTGCGTTTTCAGATGTTGTTGGTAACAGGTAGGGCTGACAAACGTGCGCAGACAAGTGGAACAAGGCACTGGTTCTTCGCTCAGACAGGGTGAAGAGGCCAAACATCCTGTGCATTTCGATCCACAATGCTTGTGTTGCTCTCGATTGTTATAACCATGGTCACATTTCTCACAGTAATAACTGTATTTCAGGAATCCGGTGATACTGGTAATGGTATCGAAATGTTCATCGTGATAATAGACATGAATGTATTTTCCGTCCTTAAAGTCTTGCCCTCGAAACAATAGAGGTCCGCGCACTTCTTGAGGGTGCACTTTCAAGGTATATCGTGGAGCTAGGACATCTTGCAATTTTTGCATCTCAGGAATGCCACAGGGTGTGTCTTTGGACAGGCCAGCTTGTTGCAACAGGAGTTCTGCTTCGTTTCCTTGTTTGGCTCGATGGGAACGTTGAATAGTGTCCCAGGTTCTTTTCCATTCTACCGTGTCGTTCTTGTTGGCATAGGTTCGTCCCACCACGATGGCACGGGCTAAACACATCTGGTCATGAGGGTTGCTAATTCGGACGAGACTCTTTTTGGTGTTGCGAAGGTCGTCCACCAATAACATCTTTTTGCGTCCTGTCCCTTGAGGAGGAGAGACGTGGGTCATGTCCAGTGTGGCTTTACCATCGGTGATGTCAAACTGATCATTAGATTGTTGTACGTGTTGAATCTTGTCCATGACTTTGGAAGCAGTTAATTCTGCAGGGGTGCTAAACTCGATCCAAACAGGGGATTTCAAACCGTCGTGTTGTATGGAAAGTCTCAAGCGATCGTCTTCTTTGGGTTGACATTGTCGCTTGAGTGCAGTGAGCAAAGAATCCCACACCTCAGTGATGAACACTTCTGCTTTCTCTAACGGTACTTCGGACTTGAAATCTTTAAACTTCACCGTGTATTTGTAAGCCGTGGTTCTAAATTTTCTAGAGGAGCGCTTTTCCGTCTCTCGAATGGAATAGTACTTTTCAGGGTTGACAAAGGGTGGTGAACTTGGTTTAGAGGGTTTGGATTCTGGTTCACTCATGTCCTCTTCAAAATCACTGGCATGAATTTGTGCCAAGATTTCAGCCCTGGTACGAGGCGATAGATCACGTTTCTGCCTCTTACTTTCTTCTTTCTTCTCGAATGAATGGGATCGTTTCATCTTGAAAGCAAAAAGTCAAATGACTCAAGTTCAAACACCATAAACTACTTTATAGTCCTGGCAGACCAGCGTATATAAAAGGGTGTGTGTCTTGTCCTTTCACTATTCATTTCACTCTCAAGCTGAGCACAACGATGGAAGAGACTGACCAGATGGAACGTTTCGTCAGAGCTTTGCGAGGGGTCATTAGAAAATTCTCTTCAGACCAGCCTACGGACTACTCTCCTTCCTTTAGAGATAAAAGTCAAGATACTTGCTATATCTGTCAGAAGAAAGGGCATTGGTCTTCAGAGTGTCCAGACCGTCAAAAAAGAAAAAAAACAGGGACTAAAAGAGACAAAAGTGAAGATACCTGTTATTATTGTCAAGAAAAAGGACATTGGTCTCCAGATTGCCCCAAAAAGAAACAAGAGGAGTCAGAAGAAAAGAGGAATTCTTCAGAAGAAGAGAGGGATTCTTCAGAGGAAGAGAGGGATTCTTCTGAGGAAGAAAGAAGACAGGTGAAAAAAAAGAAACAGGAGAAAAAAAGAAGAAGGGAAGAAAGCGAGGAGGAAGAAGAGGAAAAGAGTGTAACGGTGAAGAAATTCAAAAAACAGAGAGACTAAAAAAGGAGAAAAGAAGAAATTAATGAACTTATTATTATTAAAGTGTTGTGTTATAAATTGTGAATTGGATTGTAAAAAAATGGAGAAAAGAATAAATGAATGATATAAGGTAAGTGTCTTTGAGTTGTGATTTTAAAATAAGAAGCTACACTCACACACTCATACACAGACACGTACTATAAGGGTAACATGGGTGAGTTTTTTTGAGTTATTGGCAAATTGAAATTGTATTTCTTTTCGAGAAATGTGGGTGGCCCTGAAAAGGGCCTTTTTCTTCATGGTGTAGGGGTGAGTTTAAGCAATCAATTTTAACTGCCTTAAGCCTTTGCCACGGCCAAGGCCTACTTCTGGACTGCGTAATGTTGATGATGATGATAATGATTGGGTTGAAATCACTAAGGGTGGTACGGTAGGCTTAGTCACAGGGTTGACATGTTTGGCTCGGGAAGGTCGTATTCTCTTCGGTCGTGATAAAGAAGTCTGATACATTTGTTTCAGACTTCTTAACTCCGCTAAAATGTCCAACAGTACCGTGACCGTTTGATTTTCACCCTCTTGTTTCTTTGCTGCTACTTCTTCTTGCTGTTGTTGCTGTTGTTTTTTTCTTACCTCTTCTTCTTGTTGCTGTTGCTGTAGGAGAAAAGTCTGTTCCGCTTCCTTTTGTCGTTGTATAAATTTCTCCAATTCTTCTTTCTGTCTCTGTCTAAAATTCTCCACTTGCGGTAATGAAGAAAGTAACGAAGGTTCCGGAACAAATTCTTGCGAGGAGAGAAAATCCACAAAATCCCAATTCACCTCTTCTGAAAGTAAGTCCGGGTTCCCTTGGGCAGTCTCCCCTGCTGGTGCACCCCACTGAATCGTTTTCTGAGTTTCCGTCATGTTGAATCACTGTCGCATAGATTGACTGCACACAAGCGCTAGCGAATCTATATTGACTACGTGACGTCACAGACTGCTCTCTTCGGATTGGATGCGAGCTGACTGAATTCTGTAACGCGTGTTAGGATTGGTAAATGAACTCAATCCGTTTCAATCCTTCCTCCGCCTATAAATAAGCTCCGTTCACTGCATTGATTCACCTGTTCTCGTCGCTTCAAGATGTGGACCACAGTTGAGTCATCCACCCTTGTGTCTTCCATGATGTTCCGGACGGACATGCTCATGTATGTCCGAGCCAAGTGGACCGTTGTCCACAGGACAAACACCAGCCTGTGGATACGTAGGATCTACGTCGAAAGACAAGGATGCCTGAAAAGAGTGCTGATGTACGGACCAACAGTAAGACGCAGCCTAAGGACAAGAAGAAGACCAATGCGGTGCCATTTATGTTAATGAATACATTAACATAAAACCCAAAGGCCCTTTTCAGGGCCAGCCATATATCTCGAAAAGAGATAGTCTTTGAATTGCCTAAATTTAAATTTAAATTTTAAAAAAAATTTTAAAAAAAAAAAAAATCCCATGTTAAATTCCCCTTGTCCGTAGAGTGACCCACGATTTATTCCCATGTTAAATTCCCTTGTCCGTAAAGTGACCCACGATTTATTCCCATGTTAAATCCCCTTGTCCGTAAAGTGCCCCACGATTTTTCTCCATGTTAATTTTCCATTGTCCGTAAAGTGCCCCAAGGGTGTTTTTAATGCTAATTCCCATTGTCCGTAAAGTGCCCCCCTTCACTACTAACGAATAACTGAGCACAAACTTTAAAAGAACCAATCCACACGAGGCATAATAAAAAGTTATGATAATATATAACATAATACATAGAAATAAATCAATTGCCATTAAACACATACACAATTGATAGCTGGTTACAATCATTTCCAATGCAACATTTCATTAAGTAAGTCCTTCAATAATTTTATATATTGATCGTTTATTCCGTGACTAAAATTCATGTTTCGTTCATTTAATAAGGTCAAGCTTAGTTCAGAGTATGCAAAATTCTGGCAAACGTGATTATGACTTTCTAAACGTGACGTGGGCTATGCTATTTCTGGCACGTTTTTGATTATAGTTTTCTAATATTATCATGGGAGTTAATAGTGTTCGGTACACTTCATTAAGATTTATTCAACGTAATATAGGACACTTTGTGTGAAGCGAAACGATATGACAGCGATAAGCAGATGTTCAAACCACAGAGTCCTATTATGTAACAACTGTTTAAAACACACCACCTTTGTTTTGTCAAGTGTCAGAAATAATGTCCACTTGTGTCATGTCAAGTGTCAGAAATAATGACAACTTGTGTTATGTCAAGTGTCAGAAATAACGTCCACTTGTGTTATGTCAAGTGTCAGAAATAACGTCCACTTGTGTTATGTCAAGTGTCAGAAATACCGTCCACTTCTGTTATGTCAAGTGTCAGAAATTATGACCAGTTGTGTTATGTCAAGGGTCAGAAATAACGTCCACTTGTGTTATGTCAAGTGTCAGAAATAACGTCCACTTGTTTTATATCAAATGTCAGAAATAACATCCACTAGTGTTATGTCAAGTGTCAGAAATAATGACCACTTGTGTTATGTCAAGTGTCAGAAATAACGTCCACTTGTGTTATGTCAAGTGTCAGAAATAACGTCCACTTATGTTATGTCAAGTGTCAGAAATAACATACACATATGTTATGTCAAGTGTCAGAAATAACGTCCACTTGTGTTATGTCAAGTGTCAGAAATAACGTCCACTTGTGTTGTGTCAAGTGTAAGAAATAACGTTCACTTGTGTTATGTCACGTGTCAGAAATAACATACACTTGTGTTATGCCAAGTCAGAAATAACGTCCACTAGTGTTATGTCAAGTGCCAGAAATTACATACCCTACACTAATTCTGATATTGAAATGTTAGTGACACAGATTCCTTGCGACTACACAAGCCAGCATTTCCAAATGTTAATGTCTTAATTAACATAGTACTTTCCAACAATTTGTGACAAGATATGAAATATAGTAGATTAGTAACATAATAACTTTGCTAAGGTATGATATTTGTTGGACAATAACTTTGGAGCAACTGCATACAAAACACACACACATACACACGCACGCACACTTACAGATACACGCACATATACATATATACATACATGCATGCATACATACATACATACATACATACATACATACATACATACATACAATTATGTAAAATTATGTAAAATTAAAGTAGATGTCCCAGTGCTCTAAATTTAACCAAAGTGAATTTCACTTTAGCACAAAAGCCTAACAAAACAAATAAAGCAGAATTAAAAATTTTTAAATGCAAAATATCTCAAAGGAAAAAGCGCATCAACAAGATTCAATAAGTACACACTTTTCCAGTCATTGTGATGATTGTAATAATAATAATAATAACGTTTGCGTGATTTGGATTTTAACGTAGATTTAAAAAGTTAAGAGCTGGGACATCATGACGCAGACATAATGCATCATTACCTACCACTCACACTGTCCTGACACCAGTCCGACCAGTCATAACACTAACCTCTTAATACTGAGCGCCAAGCAAACGTAGCTGTTTGTATCAATTTTATGAGTCTTTGGTATGACTCTACCAGGGTTCAAACCCGCGACTTCACGCATCCGAAGCGGACGCTCTAACCACTAGGCCACCGGAGCGGTTTAATAATAATAATAATAATAATAATAATAATATACATTATATGTTTAACTTTCTTGACAAACGTTTCAAATTTCCAACTTGAACTTACTGAGTGATAAAAAATAGATACGGATGACGTTGTTTGTATTGATGATGATGGTCATGATGATAACTCTGACAATGACAGTAACGATAACATTTACACGCAGTAATATATCTAGCCTAGCATGCATTGAGCATAATAATATAAGCAGACCAATTCAAAACTTCTCGCCACATATTAAGCATAGTCTGTGAATCTTGCTGCCTTTCGCCTCACAGAGCAGCTGCAAGGCATCCATATTATTTCAACATCTACTTACGTGTGGATAGACCCCTACAACAACTGGAAGAGCAGCATGGCTGTTGGGCCGGCATATGTGACAAATGACCTTAAAAAGTGTGGTATACATTCGCCTTTATTAGCCGGTCTAAATCACATGCTAGAATAAGTTTATCAGTATACCCATAGTACCTTTAGTAGCATGGTATACACATAGTACCGTAAGTAGCATGGTGTATGCTCGTTTCGGTGATGATCTCGGCCATTCAGCTAGAGCTGTGATTACGGAACATCGTGCATACATGTATATAGTTTTATTATAATATCTCAAGTTGTACACATGAAACGGGCTAGCCACATGAACGCGACAAATGAAAACAAGTTACAAGGCTACAATTTCCCTTGTACTCACCGTAACAATTATGCCAGGAGCTAGCAACGGTGTGTATTAGTACAAAATCTTATTAAAAATACTCGGCATCTATCAAGGTCACAGGCGTGGCAGAAATAAGTCATGACAAAATAGTTGCCAAAGTTATATTTGCATTTACTCAGACAATGACCTTTGAACTAGAGATGAACCCATGATATGTAAAACAGCGCGAGGTCATCATAACTCAAAAGTACCAGAGCCCTTGCACGTGCAGAAACAGTTAACACCAAAATATGGAACAACCCTGCAATATTCTTTGTTGTGACCTTGAGCTTAGATGAAAAAAGACTACTATTGTTGCTGAAGCATTGTCTAGTCAAAGTGTACAATGCATCAAATATTTCATAAGTGACAATTCAGAAACAGAAGCAGGCTGCAAGGAAATAGGTAGCTACGGTCGTGACATGGCAATGTGACATATGTGTATATAGTTACGTCAAAATATCTTAAACAGTTCACAAGTAATTTGGATACGGTAAAGGTCAGAAAGTTATAGTTTTTCTTCTAATAACTTTGATCCATGAGGTAGTCTCCTGACTGTGGTTGGTAACACATTTATCTAATATCACACACACACACACACACACACACACACATATATATATATATATATATATATATATATATATATATATATATATATATATATATATATATATATATATATATATTTATATATATAAATATATATATATATATATATAAATATATATATATATATATATATATATATATATATATATATATATATATATATATATATATATATATATATATATATATATATATATATATATATATATATATATATGAGTAAAGTGCTAACAAATATTTCTGAGACGAGCAGCGTCACAGTCCAGAAAGCAAAAGTTGTCTTACAGTCCGATTGATGTATTGAGAGACAGACGGATGGTCAATAGACTTACGCCATAATTTGAAAGACAAATCCGGACTTCAAACTAGTATGCAGGTTTTATCAATCTCTATTTGTCTCTGTCTCCTACACAAACTGAATGGTCTGGAGGAGTTCAATGCATTTTGCAAACGCTCCAGTGGCCTAGTGGTTAGAGCGTCCGCCTCGGATGCGGGAGGTCGCGGGTTCGAACCCAGGCTGAGTCATACCAAAGACTTATAAAAATGGAACTATCACCTTTCTCACTAGGTGCTCAGCATTAAGAGGTTAGTGTTAGGACTGGTCGGACTGGTGTCAGGATGATGTGACAGAGTGGGACATGATGCTACAGGTCTGCGGCATGATGCCCCAGAGCTAAACATCGCAATAAACTGTCACACTGCAGACATCGAAGCGATATGACTGAAAAATTGTTAAATCTAGGTTAAAAATCAAATTAACACGCACACAGACACTCAATACATTTGGCAGCGTTTATACAACATTAACTAGACATGGAGTTTAAAATACGCCCTCTAAGACAAAATGGCTAGAGTCTTATATCGGAAAAATGATAACTTAAAGGCTGATTTCTTCTTTTTACACATTGTAAAGATTATTTAATAAAACACCTATTAGTTTGTGATACATCAATGCCCTACCCATTTCCTCTTTTTCCCCTAACATCTTAGAGCCGGTCAAACGTGCGCCAGGACCATTTCCAAACATAGCAATTATTCATTCATTTTATGCTCGTTGTTCTCCACCCTCTCGCGTTCAGCATGATTGTCTGTGTAAGATAAACACATCGATAAATACTCCGGCAATGGGCTGTATCCATTACTTTGTGATCGTGTACAGAATAGACAGGCAACGCTGCGAGTCGGCAAGGAAGGTACGGACAGTGTAAGTGAATGCTTGTTGAAGTAATCAGAGTTGAACAGTCTTTCATAGAAAGTGCTGTGTCGGGGGGCGAGATGAGAGAGATTCTGATTTCCATTTCTCTTGCAAACATAAACAAATATCACTCGAGTTTAAGCTGGTTCTCGTCTATGTCCGTTCATCGTTAACTGAAGCATATTGATGTTTGCACTTATTTGCTTGGTCATGCTCTGATTCATACAGTTGCGTCTTTATGAACTGCATCTCAACAGTCTAACATCCACTATCATATTGTGTTGGGTTTGTTTTGTTTTTGTTTTGCATGCTACATTAAAATGGAGCCGTGGTGTGATACGGATAGATCAAATATAACGAACAATTGTTATATAAGGCATAAACAAACTAAATTCTCGGAAAATATAATTTCAATGGCTGTCGATTTGATACAGTTATCAAATTGTTAGGCCTTTGATTGTTTCAAGCTTATGGTAGATATGTGCATCTTTTAATTAGTACAAATTTTTTCCAATGATAATGATGTGTATTTCTTGAGGTCGAGGCAAATGGCTCTGATTTTTCCGTCAATTGTAGGTACACATACTTATCTTATAGTTAGCAACATCAAAAGAGACAGTAATCAGTAATGCATATTATGAAGTTTTGTTTTATTGTAAGGTTGATACATAGCTTATGAATCAGCCAAAGGTAAATTCAACTAGGACTCATCATTGTGTGATATTGCAACGTACACATCCTTTTCTTGAATATCAGTAAACGTAGGAATCGTCCTTTTTAAAAATCAATACTTACAAAAAGAATATGCATAACAAATACTTTATACTTTATTTCTTAAAGGCAGTAATACAGATTTCTATTTCGAAAACTAAGTAAATGGCTCAACAACCATCATCTAGAAGGCACCACAGAGACCCCATGGTAACAAAGCTGTGGGAATTGCAAGATAAGCTGAAATCAACAGGGGCCATGGATGAAATCCAAAAAACACTGGACGAAGCGCTGGATCTCTATTTTAAGGGAGAGCATTACTGTGAAGATCACACCTCACCTGCCAGTCCCGAGCTACAGCAGATCAGTCAAATGACTTTGACTCATCCTTGGGATGATCTTCATGCCCAAGGAAAGACGCTATGGAATCTCAGGCCCGGCATGATGTCCGGTTTTCTAGAAGGCAAGTAGTTTATCCCTCAATGAGCTGAGATGACGTGATGCGGGGTTTGCCACAGCATTAGATAAAAAAATTATATATCATAAATCTTTGGCACTTTTTCAAATTTCATTATGAATAAAAACAATACGTTATACACATATATCCCGTAGAAATGAATAACAAGTACGAGATCTCTTATGAGATTACGATAACAAATATATGGACAAACACTAATGATGGAAATACCATTAAGATCTAAAATAATGATAGGAATCAGTCGAAGCAAGCATATAGATCGTTTTCGAACGGTCTTTGTAATTCAACAAATTTGACTAAAAAGTCAGTACAGGAGTTTCAGTTCGCTGGTCTACATGGCCATTCGATTCAATAGTTTATTGTTGTTTCAGGACAATTACTGCAATTTCTGGTCAGCATGTCTAACGCTACAAGGGTCCTCGAGCTTGGAATGTACACAGGTTACAGTGCCCTTGCGTGTGCAGAAGCACTTCCGGATGATGGTGAGGTGGTCACGTGCGAAGTTGACCCCTATCTTGAAACTATTGTTAAGGAATACACATCCAAATCAGCCCACGGAAGAAAAATTAGTATACGAATTGGTAAGGACTTGTTTAATCCTGTCGAATTCATTGTTCTCTCTCTCTCTCTCTCTCTCTCTCGATCTTCTAAGCTAGCTTATATAAATATTTCTCATGTATAATTTGATACATGTGACGAGTAAGAGGGAAAGATTGAACGTCTGAATGAGGATGAATTTTGGCTTCAGACCAATTATTACTTACGTTCTATATCTGTACCAGAGACAAGAAAGCATTAATTATTTCTTACAACCAAAATGGCATGTTACCATTGCTTCTCGTCTTTACTTTAGGTCCTGCTCTGGATACCATCAACAAATTGGCAAACGAGGAGCAAAGCTTTGACATTATTTTCTTGGATGCAAATAGCAACCAGTACTGCGAGTACTACCAGGTAATTGATGGCGCACTTTTTGAACTATATGTAAGCCCAATGCATCCTTTTGTCCAAGCAGTCGTTAAGTCATTACTGGAACTACATAAATCGCAGCAACTGTTGTGTCCTAGCTTTGACTAATTAAAAGCCCCTCCGACGATAGACTCCGACAGTAAGAACTCACAAAAAAATTAAAAGGAACTGTCCTTATTGGCGTTTAAACACGAAGCAAACTGTTTATTAGTATGTAACGCCTACCATCCCTTCCATGGGGCGCATGATGAACCAAAAATGATGTACAATACTTGTATGATGATAAAAGTATACCTTATCGTTAAGGGTCATATTACATCTCTACAATATTTACATTCCCGAGTTAGCGCTTTCATGTAGTTCATATCCTTTCTTTCTCATCTGTACGTCATTACTTTCAATGCACGCCATAAGCCATGGTTGCATAATGTAAAGTAATACAGCTCACTGATCTGAAACTAAGTAACAGAAAAGAGCGAAAACCATAACGTTTTTGTAAAATCAGACAACATGAATTCCCTAGAACAGAAAGTGAAACATTAAAAATAACTTTGAGTATTGTGAATAAAATCCCAAATAGTCCTAAAAGTTCTATCACAAGTCCACATTTATGAAGTTCCAACTGAATTCTAGTGCTATTTCAAATAAGTTCCACTATTGAATGTATTGATGCACCTGTAGTCTTAAAAGTGCTAATGGGCCAGTGGCCTAGATTCTGGCGATGTGCTCAGTCTTTTGATGTATCACAAAAATATATTCCAAAAATGTGTAACTTTTAGATAAATAAAATTATATAACCATCTACGAATGTAATTACTATTTTCTGAAATATGCTGTCCTTAATGGAAGATTCCAATCTAGAAGATGCTGAGGTCAGCATCAAGACTATCTTTTAACTCAATTTCATGGAAGCATGTTTACATTAATAATGATCTGAATATTTAATCCAAACTCTAGGGAAATATCAGCTATATATTATGTTGATTATAAAATAAATGTTCCTGGACCAGTACACAGTGAACTGATTTTGGATATGGCCTAGTTCTAAATACAGATGTATATAACACAGAATCATAACGACAAGCCAAAAAATAATACAAATCAAATATGCATAACAAAAGTAGGTTCTCAAATGTCGTTAAAACAGACGAGAATTTTATGAGGTCCGTATGATGTGCAAAACAGTACTGAATTTATAACTAATGCACCATATAGTCATAAATGGATGACTAAATAGCGCACAAAGAATAACAGAGAAAGGCGCAAGAAAACGTGTCTTGATTTTGATGTGTTCTGTACTTTATCATGAATCCTTGCTTCCCTTGAACCACACAGGTGATCATGGACAGAGGTCTGTTAGCTCCGAGGGGCACTATTGTCGTAGATAACGCCTTCCTCCATGGAAATGTCTACTACGAGACCGGACACATGAATGGAGAGGGAATGAAATCTTTCAACGAAGCTGTGTCCAGAGATCCACGTGTTACAACAGTAAGTCCATTATATTCCATTACTCTGTGCCATCGTCGGTTCTACCTGGTGGTCGTGTGATCTCCGCTCGCCTCTTTTATCTTAGGTTTAATGCCAGGTTTCTGGACGTGTGATTGCTGAAATACCCATCCGAGGTCGGTGAGGTTTCTTTCACGTTTTACAGTTTACGCAGCCTTGAGGACCACATATCTCATACAGTTGAGTCGTCAAAATGACCCCTCACGAGTTGACCACATTTACGAAGTGAATATAGAACTGTTTCAACCAGTAGATCTCACATTGATCCACTCGATAATTGCATTCAGACGTTGAGATAATATTACGTGACGTGACTACATATTGTGCGTCGTGATATAATTGTTGTTCTTATATGTCATTTTTGTCTCCGTTAACTTTACATTGTCATAATCATGTAATATTTTACGATATTGCACATTTTCATATTGCACCCACGTTCACGACACGTGTGCCCAATAGTGTATTAGGAACCACTTTGCAAACAAATCATGTATGCTCATATATTAGACGTTTTAAGGTTTGGTTGACTAAATTTGTTTCTGAATGGATTAAAGCAGTTGTTTCGTGGACTGCCACATACCAGCTGCTTTGCAACACAGGTGCTCGACGCGAGCTTGATGTTAAGAAAAAAGACAATCATCTAAAGGAAAAAATCATACAGAGTGACAAAAAAAACTTAGATTACCCCATGACCCGTTCTGACATAGGACCCTCTCTATCATAATATATAAGAGAGAAGGTACGGAACTTCCAAATACTTCGCTCCACCCATGACCCTCGATTTCCTTCTGCTGTTTCCATCGTTAAAGGCACATGACATACTATATGGCTTGTTTTACTTCTGAGATATTTTTCTATCCATCAAGCCATCATTGACGTTTGTACCAAACTGAAGTTACTGGCTCCGAAACGTGCGATTTTCGCGAAGTTTTTCATTGTGGACACTTCCGTGCTCCTATGATAATAAGTATAACCTTTTGAGCCAATCACATTTCGGAGTTGACGTTAGTGCCGCATAGTTTGCCTATTTTGAAAATAGAGATGCGTGTATACGATGTGTTGTGCAGTGAAGAAGACAATGTCTAATTCTTGCATGGAACAGGATTCCTAAAGTTGAATTGAGTTAATGGTAAGTAAAAAACTTATTTTTGCATCTACCGCTGTTCTGTAATTCAAGAAGGGATGCACCATAGAGTTGAAAACATTGTCCATTTCGCTCTTGTCACCGGTTTTCACATGAGCACGGAAGTGTCCACAATGAAAAACTTCGCGAAAATCGCGTCGAGCTCCTGTGCTTTGCAATACTCCGCTTTAAAATTTTTGATACAATGTTTCGGATTCAGGCTAGCAATAAACGTCAGACAGGTCATACAATTGCTGGGTCCCTACAAATGATATGCAAAACACAAGACAAAAACTGTCTTGTTTAGCTGGTATTAAGAATGGCCAAAACTATACTTAAAAGTTTTACACCCTGAATTTTCTCAAAATGTACATTCTTCTGCCAGTCTGAATTACATGTCATAGGTTCAAAAGCTTGATCACACTTTTCGAAATTGTACTGTTATTTCGAATATATTGCAAGTGAATTTATATGCTCCTTACTGTACTCAAAATGAAATAAATATTACATTCCAACGCGTCTTTTTGATAATTACGATTGAAAGTCTTCGTATTTTCCCCACATTATGATTTAAACCATTCAATGACAGAACAGAAACACAATTGCAGATGTCAACACGCTGCTCCCTTACTGATGAAATCAGATGTACTTCATGTAGAATTGACACAGATAAATATTGTCATTATCACGAAATTTAGCAGAATTGACACCAATACCAAATTATATGCATTCCAGACTAAATGGAAAAGTTGTTGCAATGCGCATTCATTCAAAATATGACTCAAAAAATTAAATTTTAAATAGATCAACACGCCATTTTCTTCCGAAAGTGATGTCTAGCGCGCGACTAAGTTCAAATTCATGTGGGCGGAGTTACGTGCCCATTAATAATGTTGATGTTGTGTAAGGATGAATCGGCGCTTGTGTATTTAGTTTGGAATACAACATCAATTCAGTTACTTTGTTTATTGTAGTGTCCTTTTGTTTATATAATTACAACTTAGGTAGAAAAAGGAAATGAGCATATAATAAAAAAATTACTGCATTGTAAGGGAAAATATGAACTCGTTTTGTCGAATGGAGATAATACACTCCCACTCCCTAGAAACTCGTTCATATTGTCCCATACAAATTCAGTAGCCTATAGAAACGTTATGACGTGGTATATCTATCTATCTATCTATCTATCTATATATCTATCTATATATATATATATATATATATATATATATATATATATATATATATATATATATATATATATATATATATATATATATATATATATAACAGCATAGTGTTTGTCATCGGAAGAAATGCCCCTTTACATAGGAAGTAAACAGTTGGTATTTAATAATAGACCTTACTGACCCAAGTAACTTGAGGGTTTATTTTGATATATTTTCAGCTAAAATATGTAATTTATTGTTTTGGATGTGTCGCTTTTTTGTTGTTGAATTTACATACATTTCTTTATATGACGGCATCACTCACGAGTTTAAATAAATTATCCATAAATATATACTGTTTCACTTCAAGATTCAAATAAATTATATAGATATCGAAAGCTGCCTTTTATTTTCTGTTGCATGGTTTAACACCATTCTTCAGCACAAGATAGGCTATACATGGCGGCCAGTATAAATGGTGGAGGAAGGACCCGGAAAACCCGGAAAGAACCACCAATACACGAGACGCTACTGGCAAGCATTCTCACATACCCACAATTGCTGAACCCGAGACCTGAATTAGTAGTGCAATAAAAATAATAGTTATCATTATTATTATTATTATTATTATTATTATTGTTGTTATTGTTGCTGTTGTTGTTGTTATTTGCTAAGTTTTATATATCAAAATATCTTGTTTAATTTGTACATAGTTATTCATTTTGCGCATATGTATTAATACTAATGTTAATAATATATTGTCCTTTTGTTCACAGGTTCTCGTTCCCATCCGAGATGGTGTACGCTTGATAAGAAGAAGGGAGGACATGCTCGCTAAACGACCTGCCGATTAACGAACGAAGCTGTGGAAACGTCTGCATCACATGCCAATAATATATGTATTACATTTGTATCATGAGATCATTTAAGATTCATTCCACTACGAACAAGACATTATTGCCATGTAATTGTCTCATTTTTATGTCTCACATATAGAGTTCATGTCAGTCTATAAAAGTATTAGCTATTCTTTTTTTGTATCAGAAAAAGAAACGCTTGTATAAATATTTATTGAGCCAACTATCGTAATAAATAGATGTAATCTTTATTTGTTGCGTTCGATTGTAAGACTTTTAAATTATTTGTTGGTTACTAACAATTTAAGACGTTGTTTTACATTTTAATATTAGTTTCCGCGGGGTTACGTCACGTGTATGTTCCAAATTTATTAATATCTCCCTCGCTTCTATATATTTTAACTTTGATAATGAACGTATGTCGAGTATTCCTAAATGCTGGAATGCACAGCATGTCAGTGTCCAGTTACAGTGGAACACGTGCGGATTTACATCCTGTGAGATAAAAATATTTTGGAGCTTGAAGAAATTGTGTTAAGACGTACAAATTTATCTTTGGTTTCACTACAAAGCCAATTTTGTGCTAAGGTGCATACATATATGCATGCATACTGTATGCTTCTCGGCTATTCTCATTGGTTTATTATCTCGAGAAAGCTAATGGGAAATTAACACAAGGAGAGAGCTATGTTGATGATCACGTAACTAATAGTCAAGCTGCTGAAGTTTTCCCACATCAGCTTTTTAAGCCACATTTTCATCAATTTATCTCACGAGCATAGTTTTTTTTTATAACTATAATAAGGATTCCAAATGTCCGGGAAATTCAACGGAAACCATTGTATCCATGTTTGGTTTTCATCATGAAAAATTACTCTTATGTGATCCTGCTCGTTCGAGCGTGAATTCTTACGTGCTTCATTCAGTGTGTGTGTGTGTGTGTGTGTGTGTGTGTGTGTGTGTGTGTGTGTGTAAAGGCTCGATACTTCTTTTTTTATCTATGTAGTGGAGTTTTACGGCACCATGCCACAATAGCGGTTAAATAACGCAACTGAAGGTAAAGCGCATGAGATCCCAAAGAAAAAGAAGAATTGTACAGTAGTTATGGGAAATAAGGTCTTCTAAATAAACGAAACAGAAAGTACCACGAAAAAGAAAACTAAACATAAAGATGTTAAAATTCTATAAAATGTATAAATAACAGAAAATATTGTACCAATCAAGTGGTTATTTGATTGAGCAAAGTCAAACCTTTTTGCGATTCCGCTAGAGGTCATAGGTTTCCCCTGATTTCAAAGACCCCTATACAATTACTGCTGCAAAGATTAAAGTCCAAGTGTCCATTCTGTAAGTAAGTTAACTCTGTTTAATACAAGACGACAGATCTCACAACTTCCCAATTGCCTATCAACCGCACAACTGCATGTTTCTCTACTTTTCGTAACGTAGTCAGCATTTCACGCCGTAATACTATACAACTCAACCACCTTATACAGAGAACTATTTTTACTACGCTACCTGAAGCCAGTCAAATATAAATTTTAAACCACGGACGGCGAAACAGTCCCTTCTCATTTATTTCATTGTATAATTTACGAGTCTCCAGTTATAAATACTGCACCTGGAGTCACACAATCAATTTACACAACTAAATATTAATTGGGATTATTGAGTGACAGGGACACTCATGTGGATCTGACCTGATTTCACCAAAAGTAAACTATGGCATAATGGAAACTCACTAACACTTCAGTCCTTGACGTTTGCTCCTAGTAAATGACTAATTATTTCGGTCTGAGGAATATTTCCCTATGACTGACTTCCCATAATCAAACAAGTAATCACAGACATCTAAGAAATCCTTAAAATAGAAAGCTATAGACAAAAGCGCATACTCCAAATTTATTACAATACAAAAAACAAAATGTAATACTTGTAAAATCCTAAAATTCCGTAATGTATATCATCAATAGATTTTTTTAAAATATATTTTTACATGTCATGTTTAAGAAAATCAACGTTTTTCTCAAGTGCTACACCATCATACAATTTTTCGCAAGTTTGCATAAAAATCAAAAGTCATGTTTGCTTCTAAACAAATGTTTGCCATCACGATAACACTTAATATTCGAATGTACAGCCATGAGTCCTTGAAAGATGCCATAAATATACAAATATTAAATTATGTATAAACTTTTGATTAAAGACTGAGGTCGTAGGAAAAATATATGAGACTCGACTAGAGCGCATGCCCTATCAATTTTCAAGGATAGCAGCTGAAGTTGTCCTTAGCAGGTAGCACAATAGGTTTCCTCACGGATTCATTCCTCCAGGGACACAAAGCGCAACCCACGGTACAAATGTTGCCACCTGTCAGTCGCTTCCTACGAATTGCCGAAGGCATATTGGGCTTATTTTCCATGCAGTGCCAAATGGAGAGTAATAAATATCCTTGGCATCCGTCCATCTACGGGAGACGATGGAATAGCTCCAAAGTACGCTTTTGCTTATCCTTCTTTTTAGCTCTCTTTTCAGCTTGCTTTATTCTTCTCTTTTCCTCTGCGTTTTGAACTCCCTGCCTGACAGCTAGACGCCAGCTGGAACGGTTGTTTGCACAGCTCTCCCAGTCGTTGACATTGATGTTTGCTGTCTTCATATCCTTCTTGCAAACATCTTTGTAGCGCAGATGTGGTCGTCCAGTTGGTCGTGCACCTTCTGCTAACTCCCCATATAACAGGTCCTTGGGAATGCGACCTGGGTCCATTCTCTTGACATGGCCGAGCCAGCGAAGGCGCCTCTCGCTGAGTATGGAGAACATGCTGTTCATGTTGGTGCGTTCTAGAACCTCTGTGTTGGGTACTTTGTCCTGCCACTGGATGAGCAGAATGCGCCGCAGACATCTCAGGTGGAAGCTGTTGAGTTTCCTCTCGTGTCTTGCATAGGTGGTCCATGTTTCGCTGCCGTAGAGAAGTGAGCTGAGCACGCACGCTTGGTAGACACGCAGTTTGGTCTTCTCTGTGAAGTTGGGCTTGTTCCAGACCCTCTGGTTAAGTCTGGCCATCACTGCTGCTGCCTTGGCAATCCTGCCACCCACCTCAGAATCAATGGAGAGTGAGCTGGAGATGTTAGACCCGAGGTATGTGAAGTTCTCGACAACTTCCAAATTGTATCCATCGATGGAGACAGAGGGAGGGGAGTCTGTGTCCTGTACCATGACATTCGTTTTCTTCAAACTGATGGTCAGTCCAAATTCCTTACATGCACGGGAGAGGCAGCATACCAGCTGCTGAAGTCCATCTTCCGTGTGTGATGTCAAGGCTGCATCGTCGGCAAAGAGCAATTCACGGATGAGTACCTCTGTGACTTTAGTCTTAGCACGGAGACGGGCGATGTTGAACAGCTTGCCGTCAGTCCTGGTATGGATGTACACTCCCTCGCTGCAGTCCTTGAATGCGTACTGGAGAAGCATGGAGAAGAAGATGGCAAAGAGCGTCGGTGCAAGGACACAGCCTTGTTTGACTCCGCTGATGACAGGGAATGCTTCAGATGTTGCGCCATTGAAGCACACTGTGCTATGCATGTTCTCGTGGAACGACATGATGACAGCAAGCAGACGTGGGGGGCAGCCGATCTTCTGCAGGAGTCTGAAGAGTCCACTCCGACTAACCATGTCAAACGCCTTCGTCAGGTCTATGAAGGCAATGTAGAGGGGCATCCGCTGCTCGCGACACTTCTCCTGCAGCTGACGTAGTGAGAAGATCATGTCTACAGTTGACCTGCCGGCTCGAAATCCACACTGGGACTCTAGGTAGACGCGGGAGGCTAGGATCTGCAAGCGCGCCAAGGCAACACGGGCGAAGGCCTTTCCGACGATGCTGAGGACGGAGATGCCCCGATAGTTGTTGCAGTCGCTACGGTCTCCTTTGTTTTTGTACAAAGTGACGATGTTGGCGTCACGCATGTCCTGTGGGATGTATCCCTGTTCCCAGCAAAGGCAGAGGAGTGTGTGTAGGGGCTGGAGCAGTGCTGGTTTTCCGCTCTTGAGGACTTCAGGCGGAATGCTGTCGCTTCCAGGAGCCTTCCCACAGGCAAGGCAATCGATGGCTTTTCCGAGCTCTTCCTGGGTGGGCTGTGTGTCTAGCTCCTCCATGACAGGCAGGTCTGGAATGGCGTCCAGGGCAGTTCCAGTGACATTGTTTTGGGTTGCATATAGCTCGAGATAGTGCTCAACCCATCGCTGCAGTTGTTTCCCCTGGTCTGTGATGAATTCGCCCGTCTTGGACTTGAGGGGGGCTGTCTTGTAGCTGGGGGGGGGGGGCTGTCGTCTTTCTGATACCCTCATACATTCCTCTTGTATCCCGGGTGCAGCAGTTGTCTGTATACTGTTGCAAAGGTTCAGCCAGTAGGTGTTGGCACAGCGGCGGGCAGTCTTCTGGGCGTTATTCCTTGCAATCCTGAGGGCTTGTAGTGTTCTGGGGCTAGGTGCAGCCTTGTATGCCAGGAGGGCTTTCCTCTTTGCCTCAGTCACGGGCTCCATCTCCTCCCAGTTTCCCTCATACCAGTCGACATTCTTTCGCTCCCTCTTCCCGTAAGCTGTGATGGTTGAATTGTACACAGAGTCACGGATATGGGACCACTTGGAATCAATGGTGTCATCAGGTGTTACTTTGGTGAGGGCTTCCTTCAGTTTGCTGATGAACTGCTGTGTTTTCTCTGGGTTGCTTGCACAGCAGGTGTTGATACGTGGGTGACCCCTCTTCTTGGCGTGGTGCAGCTTCTTGGGTAATATTCGCACCTTGCTGGCCACGAGGGAATGGTCCGTGTCACAATCGGCACTGTGGTAGCTGCGGGTAAGGAGGACACTGGCCAGTTCTGCACGCCTGGTGATGACGAGGTCTAGCTGGTGCCAGTGGCGTGAACGTGGGTGTCTCCATGACACCTGGTGGATCTCCTTGCATTTGAAGAAAGTGTTGGTCACACATAATCTGTGGGCTTATTTTCCATGCAGTGCCAAATGGAGAGTAATAAATATATAATACCAAATAATACCAATAAATACATATAAAATTTGAACAAGATATATGTAGTAGCAAATAGCAATACAACTACTAAAGCTTCTGAAATAATCGTGACTGCTATTTTCTTTAACACTCAGTGTCCTACGTATACAGACTCCGCATCGTTAATTTTCTCTCCAGCACATCACCCTGTACAAATGAAATATTAAGTACGTCGCACTGTGAAACATGCTGTCCTGACCTAGTTCTCATCCTTATTACAAAAGTCTGCAGTGTATTCGATATCAGTGCATTAAAATAAGATCGAAATTATTTATTACTATCTTTTACCATGCAAGTGAAATGCAGATTTAGCTGCATCGTAGCCAACCAAAATGAATCTTAGAACTGGAGAACGGTATTGTTTTCCTTGATGCAACATATGAAGGTTACCTTCATACTTATACATGCTTGTAAGATCATACTCTTTCACATACTAACGTATTTAGGATAATTACATACATGCATCAGGAGTACAGTGAACGGTATATTTTAAGTCTGCGACCTATTTAACAGTCTTCACCGTAGAGTTGTGTTTAGCGCTGTACTATATGCAAGGTTCAATTAAAATAATTTGGACTTCAAACCAAGCAGAATATCTTAACGTCGGCCAGAATGACGACTAGTTTCAAATGCATGATGCTGTGTAGTACACGATATCTTGTCTTTATATTATCGCATGGAAAATATATTTATCATTTGTAGAGTGAGCGTGACTTTGTATCGACCAAGGTCATAAGACATTATCAATGCACGAGTGAATAAGGAACCTGTGTACATACAACTATTTTGCTATGTGCTTGGTCATTATGTCATATTGAATGTGTCATGTTAATAACACGTGACTTGTTATCGTTGGGCACAAATATTGACCTGGTGTACGTACTTAAGTGCCTGATTATGTCTCGAATACATGGCAGGTGGCTAACAGAGGATCAAATTTCGTCAACTAAAATCAATTCATTGCACCGTTAAAAGGAACAACTACTACTCCTCTGTTATTAGTACAGTCGTACTAAGCTACTATTGTTTTGAGTTTATATATATATATATATATATATATATATATATATATATATATATATATATATATATATATATATATATATATATATATATATAAAGTATTATTCTTTATCATCAATAGGTCACCTTCCTTTGTCTTTATTTGATTCACAGCTCTGTGATATATAAGGGACTGATAGCGCAGAGGAAGTAACAGTCTTGCAAAAATGCATGATGTCATAACATCTTCCGGGTCTTGCTGTCAAAGAAAATATACTAGTATTTGATTTGTGTTTGTGGGACGTATCGTCATGATTTGTTAATATATTTTGCTGGAAGAATAACCTGGGAAGATGCTGCACAGAACCAGAGAACCACGGGAAGCTAGATTTAATGTGAACAATTTATAAAGTCGAGCGCGTCATACCATTTAACCACCGGGGGTGGGGGTGGGGGGCCTCAAATATTTGAAGTTAGTATGTTTTATATTTAGTGATGACAAATTAATGCACTCGTGCCCATGTATGGTTGTATCATAGAGAAGACGTTGTTGTTGTTGTTGTGGTCATCAACGCCATTTTTCAGCACACGATAAGCTATACATGGAGGCCAGCATTAATGGTGGAGGAAGAACCCGGAAAAACCCCGGAAAGAACCAACGACTCACGAGAAGTTACTAGCAAGCTTTATCACATACCCACGCTGAATCCGAGACTCGAACCGGCGCAGACAGAGGTGAGATGGCAGTGATCCGTAATGGAGAGCGCTTTAGACCACTCGGCCACTCGAGGCCCCTCAGAGAAGACGTGTCTAATTCTTTACAAATCTTGCTTAGTATTCCAAACATTTCTAGGGATCGATCAATCTTTCTTACTATACCTTTCTGGCGTCATACAGTTCACATAAGTGACACATATATTTTTGAACTATTTTGGCCCGAAATGCGATATATCATTTTCGTGAAGAAGAAACATAAAGGTCTTTCCTATCCATGCGGGTAGGATATATAAGTATAAGTTTCCGGAAAGTATAGGAAGGACTCGGCCAGCCTCTAGCAGTCTTAGGCAATGCAATGCTTAAGCACTGTAATGTACCACGCCCCGATGGGTATTGCTGTGGAATTTAATCATCAGACAGTATGAATTTTACAATGGACACATTAAGACTCATGCCATGCAGAAGTGTTCTCGGGTTCGATTTTTGTACACTACTTACATACTAGCTACATACAGAAGGGCGATCCCATTATTCTTCACATTCTTACATGTTTATGATCGTATTTTCCAATGTGGAACACGGTGGAAAATATATTTATTTTATATTACAAGTGGTATTTCTTCTTACAAGTAGAATAGTTTGAAATTCTACTGCTAATAGAGTGCGCACACTATAAGAACAATTCTATGATTTCCATCATTACTTGAGCATTTTCTCAATTCAGTAAACGTCATGTGCAGCTCATTTGATGTAATTACTACGACGAGAAGCATGTATGGTTAAGTGTCCCACAAGCAGGAAATGTCACACTAATTGACCAAACTATATGTGTCATTTGTTTAGTCCCACTTTAAGTAGCAAAAAACGTCATTGTTTTAATTGTAAGTATGCGCTTTCTCTTGCGTCTCTCTTTACATTAATATTCTCATTATTATACATGAAAGCGAAAATAAATCTTGATCAATTTTTCAATCGAGGACTATGGTAATATTATTGTTTGGCTCAGCTAACCTTAGTTCATTTTGCACACTGCGTATTTTCACACACACACACCCTTGAGTTTCAACCCATTGTTTTCCGAAGGCTATGATGTGTTTAAATGCCATTTAAATTTTATATTTTATACTTAATTTACCAGTGTAAGACTATATATATATATATATATATATATATATATATATATATATATATATATATATATATATATATATATATATATGTGTGTGTGTGTGTGTGTGTGTTGAAAGCATAATTCTAATGATGGATATGAAAATTACCTTGCGACAATGGATTTGTGCAATTTCTTTTCCTCAATTCCCAAGTCTTTGTCGATTTGCCTCAGGTAACTGCTCCTAACCCGTGAAGATAAGTTTCTCAAACACATCATAATCAACACCTTGTTGCACTAACCTGGCAGTGTAGGCTGCACGAGCTGTGCCAATAAGTGCTGTTACGATTTAGTAACAAAACAAAACCTTTCTTCTCGATTGTGGAATATTTTCTTTGGTGCCTGTGTATGTTGTTTTTAGAAAAAAAACACTGGATCATCCCCACCATCTTTATCTTGAAAGGATATTCCTCCAACTTTATATCGCTTGCATCAGCTATCATTATAAATGATTGACTGTATGGAGGATCTTAAGAACTTGTTCACTTTTAAGTACTCCCTTTGTTTTGTCAAAAGATGTTGGACATTGTTCATGCCAATGAAACATGGATTCTTACTCAACAATTTTTTTTTTAAGGTCGGCAATTAAGAAATATTTGAACACAAATTTCAGATAATATCAAACAGTACCAAAATATTGCATCAGTAAATTTGTGCTAGCAATTATTGGGGGTTAATGCTTGTCCTTAATTTATTCAGGTTTAACATGTCCTTGTCCCACAATATCTCCTGAAGATTTGACACAAGCATGGCCAAACTCACCTTTTCCTCAGTTTGCTGCCAGATTTGCATCACTAAGTCTATCAAAGAATTTCCTCAGGGTTTCCATGTGATAATTTCAAGTATCATCGTAGATGATGACGTCAACAATGTACACGTCACATTTATCTTGAGCAGATGTTATCGTGTGTATCTAACGCTTAAATTTTGACGGAGAATTTTCCAGAAGCCATATAAATGGTCAAGCATGGTGCCGTATTTTGCATTTCCTATTTTGTTAATGCAATCATCTATTCTTGTCATTATAATTATATGTTTTGTGGCAGTGATGCCGTTTATATAGTTAGTATAGAATTGGAACGTATTACCTGTTACTGCGCAAGAATACATGGTGAATTCCAAGTTACTTGTACTTGGTCTGAAATAACTATCCACCAATAAATATTGAATGTCTTGTTTCATGAGAAGCTTCATGCTGTATAGATGCTGTTTCACAGGTGTTAAATCTACCATCTCAAAATTATGATATATTTTATTGGTTCGTGTGTGTGTTGGAATATCTGGAAACGTGGTCTCATATTTATGTAACAGAAATTTTAGTTCACTCTTTTCTTGTCGATGTAGATGTGAACGATTCTGGTCCAGGTTATTTAATATTTCCACATTCCAAACTATTAAAATGCATTCCATCGTTAACATACTAAACTGGGTGGGACAGATACAACTAAATTCATTGAATAAGCACTGAACTATCTCGACCAAACGCTCCTTTAACACATTTATATAACACAATTATTTATATTTTCGCCTCACATGATTTGTTTCCAATTGTATAAGAACCATAAAAAGGGAATTTGACGTATAAACAAGAGAGCCAGCACCCTATCACTTGACTTAAAACTCTTTTCTTGTTTATTTCTATCAATTTCATTTTTGACTGAGTGGAGTGATACATCACAAGCCTTTGACAACTTATAATGGCGAAAACAGACAAAGCCAAGATGATTAATCTTGGAATCTTCATTTGAAAGAAAATTCTCTTTTGATAACTTAAATGTACCCAGACTCAGGCCCAGTGAATCTTGAACTAGTTCTCTAACATCGAACAACAACATATAAACACCCTCATTCAGTTCTGTCCTATATTAACGAAACCCATTCTTTAAAGTTTGATGAAATCTTTATAAAAACCCTTGTCATTCAGGGTAATAGGTTGAATATACAAACTTACTGCGTGTTTATTTCATGCATAGCTTGTTACCTATTTATACTATCAATCACCTCTATTCAAACTGTACGGTGAAATTTTGTGCCTGATTCCGAAACAAAAAGATCGGAATCTGTTAAGGAGATATGTCAAAAGAATTGTGCGTGCAGAAAAAAAAATTAACCAATGAATCTAAGGCAAACGCCGTGATGAGAGATCGATACCAGGCCATATAGGCTGACAAGAGAAGGCCTTTATACGCGGTGTTTGATCCAGTCTTGATTTCTTTGCTCGAATTATAACCATTGTACATGGGCCATTTCAATAGTTCTCGCCACTATTTACACTCCGAAGACTTGCAATTCATTCATAATAGTCCACGAACTACTTGCGTATGGATAAGCTCCTACTTTAACTTGGCCATCTCACCTCTTTCTGCGAGGGTTCGAGTCTCAGGCTCGGCTAACGTGGGTACGTGAGAAAGCTTGCCAGTAGCTTCTCGTAGGTCGGTGGTTTTTCCCGGGGTTCTTCCTCCACCAGTAATACTGGCCGCCATGTATAGCCTATATTGTGCTGAAAAATGGTGTTAAACTCTACAACAATAACAACAACAACAACAGCTTTGACTTGAAGACCAGCGTAGCGGTAGCGACCGCAAATCCGACAAAAGACCTCACAAAACAAGAACGATATACATTTGCCTTTATTAGCCGGTCTATATTACATTCATGAACACATTTATCAACTTACACAGCGTACAGTAAATATCATATTATGTCCCGGTTTGTAAATATTTCTCTTGTGATGATCATGAGAATTGAACTAGGGATATGATTATGATCTACACGCCACCACTTTGTTCGTCGTGTGTACATGCACAGAGCTTCATTATTATGTCTCATGTTACGGACTAGCGACAAATGGAAAGGAATTACATGGATACATTTTCCTTTGTACTCACTGTGACAATTACGCTAGAAACTTAACTATATCAGTGACACGGCCGAATCATGGTGTATATTAGTGTAAAGTCAAACTACAATTTCTTCAGTAGTAATCAAGGTTGCACATGATCGAGATGACTCACAACGTAACAGTTGTTAAAATTGTATTTGCATTTACTTGGATATTGACCTTTAGAAATCTACCCACTGTACATAACATATTACGAATTCATTGTTTATATCCATGAAGAAAAATGTTCCGATATTTCAAAAAGCATTAGTACCTTTGCGAGTGTAGAAAACGCAACTCCAAAATGTGTTACAACGTTATAAATTTCATTGCATCGACCTTAATCTTAGTGGAGAGAAGATAACTGTTATTACTGAAGCATTGTCTATGAATAGTGTACGAATCAATACATTCTGTTCAAACTATCTTGTTATTTCAAAAGTTACAGGTCCGAAACTGAAAATGGATGCAATGTAATTATACCTATGACGTTTGAGCCAGGACCAGAGCAATATGTTACCTAATATAGCTCTTTAGTTTGGATGCATTTTTTGTAAGGAAAGGTATGAGATGTAAAAAGAGTACTATCTGCGCTTTGTCAATTCCATTAGGCTGGTGGTAGTGAACACACATTTAGTATACATATGACTGGTAAGTTAAACGCCCAGTTATTTTGGTAGCTTGACCGTTTGCGATATCCGTCTCCTCTATACACATAATTATCGGGCGGAGTTCAGTATTTATGGCAACACTAACATAACTTTAACAATAAAAAGCGACAAAATATCACAAATACTGCCCCTGTGAGAAAATATTGCGATCGTCCTGTGTCTTGATATATCGATGATGATCCATTTTCTTCCTTTTTTTTTTCTTTCTAAACATTATACATCCTTTCAAGCCTGCGTCAAAATCACTTCAAAACCTTGCAATTGATCACGGATCATGTACTCGTTGTGCTTCACTTGTCGCGTTCAGCATTACTGTCTGTGTATTAATCTACAAAACTATAAGTACCCGGGCAAGCTGGATTATCCATTACATTCGCTATCGAGAGGCGGCGTTAAGAGTCGTAAAGGTAGGTAAGGGCAGTATGTGTGTCATGCATGTTGAAGTAGCGACAGTTGAATCGTCCTGTCTGGAATGTGCAAATGTCGGGAAGGGAGATCGAGAGAGAGGGAGAGAGAGAAAGATCCCATGTGGCACGCATAGCAAGGATGCGGCATTGAATACCATTCTAGTTCAAGCTAGTCTCGCATATGATTGTTACTCGTTTATGGGATAATATTGACGTTTCCACTCTTTTTATTATCCACTGGTCAATACAGTTAGGTTGTCATGAGCTACATACATAGCATCATTATAATAGCTACGATCCTATTATGTTTGACTAGTTTTGTTTGTGCTTTGCATGCTGCATTAACATGGTGACATGGCGTGGTGCGGAACGAACATAGAAGGAGGTTTTCATATCAGGCAGAGCTTGGTTGAATGTTGATACGCTGTATGTTTGAATTAAATTGAAAATACTATCTAAATTCTTGGAAAATATCAACTGACTGGCAGTCGATTTTATACAACAATTATAGAGTGCATCAAATTGGGAGGCTGTTGCGGATTTAAAGCTTATGGTAAATATAAGCATTTTATAATTAATATAAATTTTCCCAATGGTGATGTGTATTTTTATAGCATTGATTTTTTTGTAAGCAGACGGTACACGTACCTTTCAAATATCGAGCAATATCCAATGAGCGAGTTATCATCGGTGCATATTTCTGATAATTTGTAGCATCCGATTTTCGTGCAACCCATTCATGCATTTTATAATTAATATAAATTTTCCCAATGGTAATGTGCATTTCAAAGCATTGATTTTTCACTAAATCGACGGTACTCGTACCTTTCAAATAATGATGTGCATTTCATAGCATTGATTTTTCTGGAAGCAGACGGTACACGTACCTTTCAAATAATGAGCAATACCCAATGAGCGCGTTATCATCGGTGCATATGTCTGACAATTTGTAGCATCCAATTTTCGTGCAACCATTCATACATATTACGAATTTATTCTCTTCTGATGGGGTTGATACAAAGATTATAAAGCCCACCAAAGTTATATTCAGCTACGATTCATAATTGATTGACAATAATTCAAAGTACACGTGCTCTACCTAAATAGCTGCAAAAGTGGCAAATGGAAAAGAACCCCGATACGTACGAATGGAATATGCGGAATAAATGCCTTATACTCGTTTCTTAATGACAGTTACAGGTATTTAAATTTCGGAAATTAAACAAATGGCTCAACAACCAGCATCTAGAGGACGCCATAGAGACCCCATGGTGAAAAAACTGTGGGAACTGCAAGATAAGCTAAAATCTACAGGGGCCACGGACGAAATCCAAAAGACTTTGGACGATGCACTGGATCTATTCTTCAAGCGAGAGCATTACTGCGAAGATCACACCTCACCTGCCAGTCCCGAATTACAGGAGATCAATCAAATGACGTTGACCCATCCCTGGGATGACCTTCATGCACAAGGAAAAACAGTATGGAATCTCAGGCCCAGCATGATGTCCGGTTTTCTAGAAGGCAAGTTTTGTCTAACCTTCAGTGGGGTGATGCGGGTGTTTCATAGAATTAGAAAAGAAACAATATATCATAATTCTTGGGAACTTTTTGAGTTTCATTATGATTGAGGAAAATGTGTTTTATAAAAATATATCTGAGACATATATAAAGAGAACGTACGTTTTTGGCTATTAATATAGCATACATATGGGCATATAACAGAGATATGGGCATGTAACAGAAAAATGGGCATGTAATAATGAAGGAAGTATGATCAAATTATCGCATGATACAGTTGAAGCAAACATATGGATCCTTTTGCAACTGCTTTTGTAGTTACCCACATTTAACTTTGTAGCCGTGACAGGGATTTCAGTTCGCTGGTCTCCATGTCCTTTCTATTCAATATTGTATTGTTGTTGTAGGACAGTTCCTGCAATTTCTCGTCAGCATGTCTAACGCCAAAAGGGTCCTCGAGCTTGGAATGTACACAGGTTACAGTGCCCTTGCATGTGCTGAAGCACTTCCGGATGATGGTGAGGTTATCACGTGCGAATTTGACCCCTATCTAGAAAATCTTGTAAAGGAATACACATCCAAATCTGTCCACGGAAGAAAGATTAGTATACGAATAGGTGAGGAATCATTTCACCCTAATAAATCCATCGTCTCTGTCTCTGTCTGTCTGTCTCTCTCATTAATCTTGAAATCTAGGTTCGGTCACATATGTAGCAAGTACTAATGGATGTCCATGTGTCACAACTAAACGAGTAAGAGTTAAGAGAGTAATATCTGAATAAGGATGCCGTTTGGCTTTCGCCATGTATCAGTTACATTATGTCTCATTAACAGATATAGAAAATCATCTTTCATTCACTGCTATCGAAATGATGTGTTATCTTCACTTTACGTCTTTACCTTAGGTCCGGCTCTGGATACCATCAACAAATTAGCAGATGAGGAACAAAGATTTGACATTATTTTCCTGGATGCAAATAAAGACCAGTATTGGGAGTACTACCAAGTAAGTAATGGAGTACTCTTTGAGTTATTTGCAAGTCGTTTGCAACATTTTGTCTCTTCAGCCGTAAAATAATTACGTAACTGCAACATAAATGCAATAACGTTTTTGACCTAGGTTTAGCTCAGTAAAATCCCCTCCCACATCAGATCAGTATGAACTTACCAAAAGGTAAACGAAATTGACCACGTTAGCGTTTAACATGGTGCATTTTATATATTAGTTTTTAACGCCTACTATCTAACAGACCCCACTCCTTGCCACCACCCCCACAAAAAAAAAATACCGAACAGAATGCATGATACAATAAAAGTGTATGTATGATATTTATACGATGATATCGTTGGAGGCACATTATGGAAGTGTACATTTCTCCCATTTTTAAATGCTTATCATCTTGATATGTTCTAAATAATTTCTTTCTCATCTGTACGTCATGGCCTGCTTTGCACGCAATAAGGCATGTTTGCATAATGTAAAGTAGCTTTTAAAATATCGTTAAAATAGACAAAACAATCTAATGAGGATAGTAGGTGATCAAACCAGTACTGAACTTATGATTAATCTACACTATCGTTGTACGCAGATGACATAAAAGCGGGAAATGAATAAATGAGAAGGCGCAAATAAATTGCGCTCTGATGTTGATTTGTGTTTTGCTATCTGAGTCCTTGCTTCCTTAAACCCTGCAGGTGATCATGGATAGAGGGTTGTTGGCTCCGAGAGGCACTATTGTCGTGGATAATGCCTTATTCCAAGGACAAGTCTACTCCGAGTCCAGAGATCAAAGTGGAGAGGGAATGAAAACGTTCAATGAGAATGTAACCAGGGATCAACGTGTTAAAACAGTAAGTCATCCTGTTCTGTTACTTTGTGCCATCGTCCAAATCACACGGTAGTCGTGTCATCACGGCTTACCTCTTCCGTCTTGAGCTCAATCTCAAGATTCTGAACGTCAGACTGAGGTATACTCATTCGAGATCGATGAGTTTTTTCCACGTTTTACTGGCTTTTCATCCTCAAAGACCACCTATCACATACAGCTGAATAGTCGAAAATACTCGACAAGATTTACACACATTTACCAGCTAAATATAAAATTATATCAACCAATAAGCCTCGTACTGACCGACTCGGTAATTGCATTCTAACGTTTAGATAATCTGGCGTGAAGGGATTCTATATAATCGTGCGTCATGACAATTATTGCGAGATCAGGCTACATAGCTACATACCTTTTGGGTCCTATATATTTCCAACTGCATGCAATAATCGCTTGACAATGTCCAATTCTTGACAAATTTACTGGATCTATGGACGAAATACCTTTGCGTAGGAAGTCACCAGTCACCCACGTAGCATAAGTATTTAGTTCGATACGTGGTCTGTTGAAGAAGGTCATTTACTAGTTTGTATGTGTTGTTTTATTTTAAATTTGCGAAATTCTCTAATATGACCGCAGATCTCAAGAGCTTAAATAAATTATCCATAAACCTGTACTGTTTGACTTCAAAAGAATATGAATTAAGTAGGTATTTTAAACTGGGGATTTATTTTCGTATATCTCAATAATCGTGTTCAAACTTTGACCTCTTTATTTTTCTTAAAACAAATAGTATTTGTAGTAGAACTACTACTGCTACTTTTACTGCTACTACCACCACTTCTACTTCTATGACTACTACTACTACTACTAATTGTTATTATTATTATTATTATTATTGGTAGTAGTAGCAGTAGTAGTAGTAGTATTACAAAGTTTATACAGCAGAGTCTTAAGTTCAATATGACATGAAAATTGTCATACTAATCATTGAAGACAGTATGCTAAAGTGTTAAAAGGCATATAACTATGCACAAGTAAAATGTTAGGCCATGTACCTATTTATTATCGTTGCACTTGTTTATTATTAATAACAACGACCTGTCCTCTACTTCACAGGTTTTAGTTCCTATCCGAGATGGTGTTCGCTTGATAAGAAGAACTGAGGACATGCTTGCCAAAGGACAAGCCGATTAGTAAAGCTTGTAATTAACTATGAAAAATTCTTAATCACATAATTTGTGCTTTGAGATCATTCAACATTATTTATTGCCATGGACACTTCGGATATTTAAGTCACACAACTGGTAAAGTCTCTTGACAGTCCATACGACAATAATCTGCGTAGGGAAAGATTGTATGAATATCTGTTGAATGAACTCTCGTGACAAATGGATGCAGCCTAGATTTTGATATGTACTTATTACAAGATTTGTACACCATATGCTGGTTATTAAAAGTTTTAAGACATTCTTTTAGCTATGTTCCTTGCTTATTTCGAGTTACTCCTCGTGTCCCGCATGCCTGTTTCTCTCCGGTATTTGTATAGGATGGCTTTGATAACGAGCCAATGTCGAGTTTTCCTCTTGTCCCGCGTTCCTGTTTCTCTCCGTTAGTTGTACTTGTAGCTCGGATAATCAGCCTATGTACATTGTTCCTAAATGCAAGAAAGCACAGCATGTCAGTGTCTAATTACAGTGGACAAATGTTCGATTTCCACCATGTGAAACGTAAATGTTTTGGACGCGTACTTCTTGAAGAAATTGCATGAGGACGTACCAAAAATGTAATTCATGTTCTTTCACGGTTTTACCTTTATCTTGTAATGTCCACAGTCCTTAATTCAGAGACTTCCGAATTTGTGAAACAAGTTTCAACAGATCATCAGATTCTCTCAGAAGGTTTGTTGACTGTTATTATGTAATTTACGTATTTATTTGGATTTGAGGATGCATTGATTTTTGCGCCAGTGAATTGTTGCTCTTTTCGGTCGGATCTAACCTTTTCTTTGTTATTTTTCTTACTATCAAGACGTTTTATATGGCCAGTGTCATTGATGATTTGCTGTCGTTTTCATGGTCATGATTTGACTAGGATTTTCTTTGTACGAGTAGAGTTATATATGCAGTGTTATCACACTAATTGGCTTTTTCGTCTTCAATCTTAATTTGGGTGGCTGTTAGCAAAGGTTTCAAATACTTCAAGACTTTGAACCTGGTGTCGCAATTTGGCAGTGTAATGTTTGTCTGGGTACAGGTAAAGTGGTGCATTACAACATTAGAATGCAAGTGCTTGTGGTAACGAATTTGCTGTTGCAACTAATGTTGATTCTTTTACAAAATTATATATTTTGCGATCCGAGAATTTCGAGAATCTCTGTCTCATGGCAGCCATGTAAATCCCTAGATTGTACGATTTATCTTGTGGAATGGATATGACTCTCTGGAAATACTTGAATGGATATCTCCACACATCGCTTAGATCAATTCAAATTCTCAGAGTGAGTTGTTGCAGCTGCAATTAATTGGCCTGTGCTAAGTTCTTCATTCATATCCTGAAGTGCTTAAGCCATCACATAAGTTAACAGCTTCCTTAGCTTTGAATACAGCTCACTTAATTCTATGATGTTAAATTTCGTGGGTAATTTCCTGACTTGGATCGGTTTTCTGCTTCGAGTCACCGTCCTCAGAAGCTAAGGTTTCAATCAACAACGTTTTGCAATGACAATGGTGACATTAGAAAATGATGGATATCAGAAAATGAAAATAACCAGTTGAGACTGTCGTGACTAGCTGAATAATAAAGCCGGACCTTTCTGACCACTTGACTGGCTGATGCTATTTCCGAGGTAGTGTTTTGCGATCAGCAGTCGCACCTTAATTCAGCTACCAGGATCCTGATCTCTTTCACCAAGGACACGAGACGTAACTCATGGCAGAAGGGTTACCTTCACATCGTTTACTATTACAATATGCAGCAAGGACCCATCAGGCCTCTTCTACAAAGCCGAGCTCGTAGACGGGAAAGAGTCGAGCGAGCGGGCTCAACAATTTTTATCAAAGACACTGAAAACGTTAAATATTCTGAATCTTTATTTTCCTTCTTTGTTAGACATGGATGATACAACTGCGAATCCCGCGGCTGTCTAATCAATTACTTCCCATAGTATATATATATATATATATATATATATATATATATATATATATATATATATATATATATAGTGCTTAAATCTATTGAATTTCGTGATGCCCGCTCCCACCTTTTTGAAATATTTCTAAATATTGTACTTGTAGCAACAGCTTCTCAAACCATAATGCAATTATTTTTATATTGCTTTATTTTCATTCCTCATTAGAGAACACATTAAGCACCCAATATATTCCATATAATGCCTTCAAATATTATAAAAGTTTACATTATATATTTGGCAAACAATGTTGAATGAAAAGTCCAAAAAACTATCTTCGAAACATCAACCCATGGCCGGAGAATGGCACCGCCCGCTGATATGGAACAAGTCCCACATTTGAGATGTCAATGCGCCTCTCGCATAAATGATACACATCACTGCCTGGTGGATGAAATCTGAATGATTAACCTCAGCCATAACCTTTACCATCGCAAGGGTTCAGTGATAGCACAAGTCATTCTCATTGAGTGTATTTATCTTAAATCCGCGAGACAGAAGGTGCAGGAGGTGAATGCAAATAACAATTGTTTTGTTTATGATGTACATAAGCGTTATCCTTGACATTTAAGGTAATGAGAAATATATTATTGTTGCCCTATTTTTAAGGATTTTGTTATCATTACATCCACGTAAGGAACTGTATGTATGCAGGGACATGTAACCACTTTACAAAGATCCGATTTCATGAAGTTTACTCTGGTAGAGATGAAATATTATAGGGTTGGAGAAGAGAAATAAACATAGCTGGCATTTCTAATATGTTCCAATCCCACGTGGAATAGATTTTGTATACCGAAATGTGCAATGAAATTTGTTTTGAGTTTCCAAGGAGGAGTATTTGAGGCTAAAGATTATATTATATAATACATTAGATTAAAAACAGTTTGCTAGTTTACTGCAAAGCCAGCATGAGAAATGTCTACAGTAAGAGAAGTGGTCGCCCTTATCGATTAGAACAATATTTTCTCCCAGAATCCTCTACTCCACAAAACGCAACCCAATGTAAACATGTTGCTTCCCCTTTTTCGCCTCTTACATCATGCGGGGTCGTATTGGGAATATTTTACATCCATTGCTATCTGTGGCAAGTACTAAGATTCCAACTTATAAATCCAATTAGAAATATAATTGTTTATACATCATACAAGAAACAAACAAAAATATGGAAAAACAGATTTAACAGCAAATGGCAAAACAACTGCCAAAGCCTCTAATAATCGCATACGTTATTTTCACCAATAATACTCAGTGTCTTACAAATACAGCCTGTACATCGTTATTTGTCTCTCAAGTGCGTCACCCTACCAACATCAGATATCAAGTCGGGTCACAATGTGGAACATCATGTCCTGACCTAATTCTCAGCCGTATTACACACGTCTGCGTGTTTTTATATCAGTTCATTAAAATAAGATCGAAATTATTTATTACTATATTTACGTTGCAGATGAAGGCAGATGTAACGGCACATACCCCAACAAACATGAACGTTAGAATTAGAAAACTTTTCTTTGATGCAACATACAAATGATAACGTCAAACTTTACTACTAAACTTGCTTGCAAGATCATAATCTTTCGCACAATAACATTTAGGTAATTCCATATATGCATCAAGAGTGCTGTCAACGGTATAGTTTGACTGTCTTCTATGTAGAGTTGTAAGCAGCACTGTACTATTGGCGGTTACAATTAAACGCTTAAGAGTTCAAGCCAAGCAGAATACATTAAAATGGCCATAATCACGACTATTGTCGATTTTCAGCAGATTGTTTAGTACAATATCTTGTTCTTACATAGCAAGCGTGACTCTTTAGCAGGTAATGGTATTCAGATATTCGTAATGTATATGTGAATGAGGAACCTGTTTACGTACACTTTTTGCTATTAGATTTTAGATACTTGTCATATATAATGTATCATTTTAATAATATGCGACTCACACATATGGACTTTGTTTTACTTAAATGAAATACGCGGTTTTATTACGAATCTTGATAAAAGGCAGGTAGTAGATATAGCATCAAGTTTGTGAATAGAAACAATTTCTTGCACTTAAAAACTATTGCTTTTTCGTTATCCTAATCTTGCTATTCATTTATGTTTTTATGTATGTATATTAATTACTCTGCATTATTAGCAGTATATTACCTTCCTTTGTGTAACAATATAAACCTAGTGGGTTTTGGATTAAACGAATAACGCAAACACAATGTTGATGGACGATGGAAATTTATAAAATGATTTAATAAATATATATATATATATATATATATATATATATATATATATATATATATATATATATATATATATATATATATATATATATATATATATATATATTACAAATACAATTGATTCTCTCACGCTCTCAATCCAATCACTCTGCACAAACATTCACAAGTTGAAAAACGTAAATATGATTCATGTAATCATGCGTATGGAAAATAACCTCAAGGACTGCAAATACGTTTCAAATAATATTATGCAGTGTAAGAGATTCACAATCTCATATGGAATAGGATCAAGATTCAAATAATCTCAAGGAATTCAAATACGTTTAAAGTAATATTATGCACTGTGAGATTCATATAATCTCCTATAATATGCAGTGCAAGTGAGATTCACATAATCTCTGGAATACACAAGATTCAAAATAATCTCATGTAATTGAAAATGTACTCAGTTGAAACATCAGTTGGAACAAGCATATGCCTCGTGACACTTGTACAGTCGTATGATTCATTAACTCATGAACCACATGGTTAGCGAGTCCTTGGGTTGGCCCACACTTTTATCGGTCGCTCACACCCTTCACGGATCCGCCACATGTACCGACATATGTATACAGATACGTACAGACAGCATACAGCACCCTTGTGTTGGCTACGTCTACATTCGTGGTTCCACCATGTGTACAGGCACGTGTACACATACGTACAGACAGCACGCAGCACTTAACAGCTACAGTCAGCCCTACACAGCTACCGTCAGCACTACACATCTTCAGTCCGTTCTAAACAGCCTGAACAGCTACAATAAAACCAAACTGGTCATAATAATGGGTTCTGAAAAATCTTTAGTTATATGCTAATAAATTAAACTCTAATAGCAACTTGTAATTCAAAGTTCACAACGTTTCAGATCAGCGTAGTAGTAAATGCATCATTACACGATATGACATTACAAACTGAATAAGCTTCGCATTTCAAATGAAATATAAATTTAACACTTACTCCTATGGCTGGATAACACAATGGAGAACGTTCACTCATTGACAAGATCCAAAACGACCAGTGTCGGTTAATAATGGAATCTATCTTAAATCCATAGGATAGTGAGTAATAGTCAGGGTAAAATGCCCGTGCATATCGTGCTTTTAATGTCTCTAGTCGCAAGTAATATTCGACGAGAAACATGCTAGTACAGTCGCTTACCTAAAAAAAATAATTATTCACCCTAAGTAACGTTGTACGCATGTACAACGAAAAATGATCAAATTGTCCTAAGGCAAAAACCAAGTTATTTCTTGCCTTAATCTGTGACACTTTGTCTTTATTTAATTCCCAGCTCTGTAATATATAAGATACGGATAGCGCAAGGGAAGAAACTGCTGCTATATTTGCAAATACTATTGGTTTGCGGTTTGTGGGATTTAACCCAGCAAATGATTTAAAGGCTAATATATTTTCTGGGAAGAATAACCTTATAAGACCAAGGGAAGAACAACCGACCAACGGGAAGCTAGGTGAGATGTGAGTAATCAATAAGGGCAAGCGCGTCAAACCATTTAACTGTCCACCAGGGTCTTCGAAGTTAGTATTTTTATATTCAGTGAAGACGAATTAATACACTTTGGCTTGTGTTTGCCAGTGTCTTGAACAATACATTTCTAATTCTTTACAAATCCTACTTAGGTAGTATTCTGAATATTTATAAGACTCAATGAATCTATCTTACAATACGTTTTAGTCATCCATTGAACATAATTGTCGCACATGCACATATGTTTTGCAATGATTTGGCCTGATAAAGTGATAACTCATTTTGGTGACAAAAGCTTTAATCCTGATCTATGCGGGCATGATAAAAAATATAACCATTAGGAACATATATCCGGGACTCGGCAGGCCTCTTCCAGTTCCAGGCAATGTAATACTAAATTGCTATCACGCACCTCTATTCGATTGGTTTCGTTAAGTATTTAAGCATTTGTTAGTTGAATTTGTACAAGGAACACAACAAGCGTCCTACCATACAAAAGTTGTCTCGGGTTAGATTTTCGTGTGTTGCTGATGTACATAGGAATGCTCTTATTATTCTCACATTATTTTATGCCTATGATCATATCTTCTAGTGTAGAACAGCGGTGGAAAAGTTATCTATTCCATATCACAAATGACGTTTCTTCTAGCTCAGGAACTATTTTGAGGTTCTACTGAGAGTATAGTTCTGTCACTATAGTAACACTCCCCCAGTTCTACCATCACCTGAGCACTTTCTTCAACAATTGATGTAAACGATACTCGCAACACACTTATGTACTAAGATGTTGCTGATGCAGTTTTATGCCCGACAAACAGAATGTTCAAACACTGATTGGCCAAGCTGTACGTGCAATTTTTCAATCCGATTTCGTATAAAAAGCTTCTGCTTTAAATGTGTGTGTATTTTTCTTGTTTTTGTTTTAAATTGATATTCTCGTTATTATTTATGGAAGGTAAGCCAAGTCTAGACCAAACTTGAATCAAAGACTTTGTCATTATTTTTGTCTGTATCAATTAATGTTAGTATTCATTTCAGATGCTGATTATTATTATCACAGTTGTGTTTCAACCCTTTGTCTTTTGACCCACGTTTGTTAGTCAGATTAATACTTAACATTCAAAGTTTGGTTTATGCTGACAAATTCAGGGTAAACGTTAAATGACGTTCAACCACAGCTACTGCTAAAGTAGGAAATCTCAAGTTGTTCTAATATTACGGACTAGCCAAATAAACACCATAAATGGAAGCAAGTTACAAGGCAACATTTTCCCTTCTGCTCACCATAACAATTATGCTAGGAAAGGTGTGTATTAGTGCAAGCTCCCATTAAAAATCTTCACCAAATATCAAGGCTACATGCATGACATAAATAAGTCACAACAAAACAATTCCTTTCAAAATACCTAGAATATTTCAAAGTTACAAGTCAGAAACCAAAGTAGGATGCAAAGGAATAGTTAATAACGTTACATTTGATTTTCATAACCTGGATGCTTGAGTAAGGAATATATAGCGGTTAAACAGCACAAAAACGGCGGCCTTTAAGAGAAAATGGCGACCATTATGTTTTGTGATATATAAATGGAGATCTCGTTTCTTCTTTTTTTCAAAACATCTTAGGGTCGGTCGAACCCGTGTCAGCACCTTTTCAAAACGTTGCAGTTGATGACGTATCATGTGTTTGATGTACTTCACTTCTCGCGTTCAGCATGATTATGTGTGTATTTATGTAAAGAACTATAAATACCGCGGCAATAGGCTTTATCCATTGCATTTGCCATCCAGAGACTGTATTAGGAGTCGTTAAGGTAAGTAAGGGCAGTGAGTGTCATGCATGATATAAATAAGTCCCAACAAAAAAATTCTTTTCAAAATACGTCGAATGTTTCAATGTTACAAGTCAGAAACCAAAGTGGGATGCAAAGAAATAGTTAATAACGTTACATTTGATTTTGATAACATGGATGCTTGAGTAAGGAATATATAGCGGTTAAATAGCACAAATACGGCGGCCTCTAAGAGGAAATGGCGATTATCATGTTTTGTGGTATATTAATGGAGATCCCGTTTCTTTTTTCAAAACATCTAAGAGCCGGTAGAACCCGTGTCAGCACCTTTTCAAAATGTTGCAATTGATGACGTATCGTGTTTGATGTACTTTATTTCTCGCGTTCAGCATGATTATCTGTATATTTATGTACACGACTATAAATACCGCGGTTTTGTCCATTACATCTGCCATCGAGAGGCTGCATTAGGAGTCAGTGAGTGTCATGCATGTTTTAAGTAGCGACAATTGAATCGTCCTTTCTGGAATGTGCAATGTGTGTGTGTGTGTGAGAGAGAGAGAGAGAGAGAAAGACAGAGAGATAAGAGATTAGCAAGCATAAGGCATTCAATATTATTCGCGTTTAAGCTAGTCTTCCTTATGTTTGTTTCTCCTTACGGGATAATGTTGACGTTTGCACATTTTTCCTATCCTCTGGTTCATACAGATTTCATCCTCTGTATATCAACATCATAACAGCTTTCGATTAGTTTTGTTTTGATTTGCAAGCTACAAGGGAATGTTCGCGTAGTGTTGTGCGCAATGACCAATTAGTACCAACTATTCACAGCGTGTATGAGTGATGATTTGCAGTCGGTGTGCATTGAATTGTTAAAGACAATCTAAATTCTCGGAAAGTATTAATTCAATGGCAGCCGATTTGATACAACAATTTTAAAAGGCCTCCAAATGTGTAGCTTTTGTTTTTGAATCTTATGTAAGATACACATATTAATTAATGTAAATTATCACAATGATGTATTTCTTGAGGTCGTGGCATATAGTACATTTCTTGAGGTCGTGGCATATAGTACAGACTTTTAAACCGGAAGTAAATGTTTATCCGTTTCAAATTGTTAACATCATCATCATAAGTAATTATCGTTGTATATTTCAGATATTTAGTAACATCACTCATTCAGTAATGAATATTACGAATGTATTCCCTTATGACGATACTGATTAAAACCGACCAAAGTTATATTCAACTAGGAATCGTAACCGGGTGAAAATAGTTCGACTTGAATGAGTTTCACTTGAAGTGTAAATACTAGAAATGGTAAAAGAAATACAAATGAAATGGAAAAGTTGAATAAATGCCTTACACATTGTTTCTTAATAAGTTTTAGGAACTTCACTTTCCAAAAGTAACACAATGGCTCAACAAACATTACCACTAGGGAAGCACACGGACCCCATGGTGATACAACTCTGGGAGCTACAAGAAAAGCTGAAGTCGACAGGGGCCGTGGTCGAAATCCAAAGGACATTGGACGAAGCGTTGAGACTAGTCTTCAAGCGTGAGCAATACTGTGAAGATCATACCTCACCTGCCAGTCCCGAGTTGCAGCAAATCAGTCAAATGACGTTGACCCATCCCTGGGATGACCTTCATGCTCAAGGAAAGACGCTATGGAATCTGTGTCCTGTCATGTTGACTGGTTTTCTAGAAGGCAAGTTGTCTAACTCTCGATGGGATGATGCCGGTGTTTCATAGCTTTGGAGAGAAAACAAGCTATATATCGTTAATCCAGGGCACTCTCATCGGTTTGGTTGTTAAGAACAATACGTTATGTCCATGTATCCTTGAGAAACGGATAAAAAGGACCTGGTTTATCTTGATATTAAAATAACAAAGATGTTGGCGTTGATGTTTTAAGTTAATATCGAGGTCTCAATTAATAAAAGTAACAAATATCATTTTTCAACGTCTTTGTACCTACACAAATTTAAATTTATAGTCGGCACATGGATTTCAGTTCTATGGTTAACATAGCCTTTCTAATCAATATTTGATCGTTGTTACAGGACAATTCCTAAAATTTCTGGTCAGCATGTCTAACGCAAAAAGGGTCCTCGAGATTGGAATGTACACAGGTTACAGTGCCCTTGCGTGCGCAGAATCACTTCCGGATGACGGTGAGGTTGTCACGTGCGACTTGGATCCCTATCTAGAAAATCTTGTAAAGTATCTCCAAATCGGCCCACGGAAGAAAGATTAGTATACGAATCGGTGAGGATTTGCATGATCCTAATGAAGCCATGGTACTTGCTTTTTCTCTCGTCAATCTTCATCCGGTTTGGTCATATACATTGCAAGTATACGTTCATGTATATATGACACAAACCAATGATACTCTTTTTATTGTACATCCAACATCCTGATATAAAATATTCTTACGTATTGCTATAAAGCGTTTATGGAATATAAAGACCAGGCGTTGTACTAAGGCTAAACTATGAGTGTCTCGTAAAGATATGTCTAGATAAAAATGCATTGCAGCGTCAGGCCAATTACCACTTACGTTCTGACTCTAATATATCTAGAAAATCATCCTGCATTCATTTCTATGGAAACGACATGTTGCCTTAACTTTTTAGCTTTCACCTTAGGTCCTGCTCTGGAGACCATCAATACATTAGCCAATGAGAATAAGCGCTTTGACATTATTTTCCTGGATGCAAATAAAGAACAGTATTGGGAGTACTACCAAGTAAGTAATATAATCCCCTCTGCCCTATATGTAAGTACAATTCAACGTGTTGCATAATCAGCTGGCACTGGATCTAAATAAATGCCCTAAATGTTTTTGTGTCCTAGCTCCCACTAAGTAAACGCCCCTCCAAGGAATGCCATCGAGCGGTATAAATTCACACGAAAAGTTGAAGCGAATGTCCTTGTTAGCCTTTAAGACGACGAAAACTATTTTATTATGTGGCATATACCACCCCATCCCCCAAATTAAAACATTATAGCCAAGAGAAGAATGGGTAGCACTGTTGAACCAAATAGCGGGTATAATATTTCTATGATTATAAAAGTATATCTTATTTCTATGAGGCGTATTATGGGCTAGTGTATCTATTTTTAGTTCCGAATGTAGCTGTTTCATATATTTTGAATAAATTCTTTCTCGTTTGTAACGTTAATGCCCGCATTGCACGCGATAAGGTCTGACGTAATAATTTAAAGCAGCTTCACAAATTCTGTTTAAAACCTACAAACAAGGCTATGAGGATCTCCGATGTGCACATTTGTACTGATATTACGACTGATGCACCATGTGTTCATAAACAGGTGCCTGAACAATGAGAAATGAATAACCGAGAAAAGTGCAAGGAAATTATTCCCTTATTTTGATACGTGTTTTGAAACCTTATAAGACTTTGCTTACCTGGATCCCCGCAGGTGGTCATGGATGGAGGGTTGTTGGCTCCGAGAGGCACTATTATCGCGGATAACGCCTTCTTCTTTGGACAGGTTTACTGCGAGAGCAGAGACGAGCGTGGAGAGGGAATGAAAACGTTCAACGAAAATATATCCAGGGATCCACGTGTTAAAACAGTAAGTCAATTGTGTTCCTTTACTTTTGTACCATCATATGGATTACGTGGTGGACATCTCATATCTGCTAACCTCTTTTGTCTTTGGTTCTGTCCCATGTTCCCGTTCGTTTGACTGAGCTACTACTCATACGAGGTCGGTGAGGTTTCTTCTATGTTTTAAAGGCGCCAGGCCTAAAGAACCATTCAGGTGCGCCATAGAAAATACTATGTACAAGTTATACACAGTCACTAAGTAAATAGGATATTATATCAGCTGGTCAATACAGTACCTAGCTCATAGTAGACGTAAGTACGACATGTTTGCTAGCTTGTTGAATTTCATTCCCCATAACTAGCGTTTGTATTTAACTACCTTTTTTAAATTAGACATGTACAATTTAACTTGCTTAACATAGCCAGAATGCAATTTCGGGACTTCAATATAGTGACGTCACATTATGGTAATTACCCGCAAAATATTGCAATATTATCGAATAGAAAACATTCCTCATTCTACTCTTATTACGCGCTTGACAATGTTCAATACATAGAATATATACTGGATCAACAGACAATTACTTTTGCATAGAAGTCAGAATTGAGGTATATTATCGTATTACCTGTTTACCCGCTTATCTTAACCTTTTAGTTTACTACTTTAACTGTTGAGGTATGTCACTGACTTTGTTTGTGTCTTTTACTTTTAGGATTTGCAAACAGTCGATGATAAGAATGCCAATCTCACTAGCTTCCTAAATACGTATCCAAAAAATGTATTCTCAATCTCGCCAATAACGTATAAATTATACAGGTATTTTAAACTGTCATTTTATATTCCTGTGTTTCATTGCCTTTGTTAAAGCTTTCAATTCTGCATTCTACTTCCAGCAAACAGTAGTAGAAGATAATGATGATAATGATGATAATAATAATGATAATAATTTTAATAATAATAACTAATATTTATTACTATTATTATTATTTATTATTATTATTATTACAAAACAAAAGCAAAGCATACAACCATGTATCAATACACTGTTGGACCATGTACATACGTAGTCACTTTCACTGTCCTCTTCTTCACAGGTTCTCGTTCCTATCCGAGATGGTGTACGCTTGATAAGAAGAACTGAGGACATGCTTGCCTAACTACCAGCCGATTCGGAAAGCTTCGAATGACGCTGCTGAATCTTCTGAAGCATATAATGAGATCATTCAACATCGTCTATTGCCACGGAAACTTCCGTTTTTTATGTCTCACCACGGATCAAGTCTCTAGACAGTCCATAAGAGAATGATCAGGGTTGGAAACTATGGCATGAATATCTCCAGAATGAGTCCACGTGACAAATGGATGCAATCATGATTTTGCTTGGTTGGTTTGTACGATTTGTACATTGTCTGCTGGTTATTTAACGTTTGAAGACATTCTTTGAGCTCTGTTGATTACCTTCCTCCAGTTTTCGTTGTCCGCATTCTTGTTCCTCTCACTTATTTGTATAAGTGGCTCTGATAATGAACCCATGTGGAATTTTCCTAAATGCTGGAATCTTCAGGATGCCAATGTCCTCTTGCAGTAGAACACGTGTTGATTTCATCTCCGTGAGGCGGAAATAGTTTGAAGATATTGCATGATTACGTCACACAAATTTTAATGATTTTTGTCTAAGGATTTTAAATGTTTTACGGCACCTTGACAAAATAGTGCTTAAATAGTGGAAACGAACAGTAAAGCTAGAAATATGCAAAAATGAATAAGTGCCAAACTTTATGGAGATTAATTCTTCGAAAACAATGTGAAGATGAATTAAAAAATACAAAAAGGGAAACGTACACATGTTAGCTTTGTGTTATGTTACGTGTTTAGGCTCTAATAAGCAGTAACATAAGAAAGAATTAAAACAAGCTTTGAAAACATAATTTATTTCCATGGAAAAATTCTGTATGAACTTACGATTTTAAGAAACAAATTTTTAAAAAATTCAAAGAATAATCCATAAGTCCTAATAATAAAATGTTCTAATGATTTCAAGTTCGAGTCCCGACGAATCCATGATGGAAGACGATGCGTATGATGTAACATGTAGTGTTGAAGTCTACAGTTCCTTGCAGAAACGATAAAATATCACTCCGGTTTTGGAAATCTGAGTACATTTGTATAAGAGTTGTCTTTTTGCAAGAATTTCACATGAGTACACGTATTTTCCAGGAAAAAATTAATCCTTTTGAATCAAAGAAATTTGAAATAACATCAAACAGCACAACAGTCACATTCCAGTGTAATAGCCCAATAGATTTTTTTCTCCAAAACTAAGGTTGCATCGCATTTTAAAACGCAAAAGGGGTCACGTGATCATGGTCCATAACCTTATCGAAATTATTTACTTCTTGAAAATCACGTACACCCAGTGTGGCCCCTGACGAAAACCAATCATTTTACTATAAGAAATAAATTTTGTAAAAATTGTTGAAATCTTAAACCACAGCGACAACAACCAAATCATTTTAAAATAAAAATAGAACTTATTTACGCCGTTGCTACTAATTTTGAATCCAGGTCTGGATCTAGGTCAACACATGGTGTTTACTAAAACGAACAGTCAAGGTCAAATTATTTTCTGGAAAAGTTATCTCCAGTGAATAAATTTCCATTAAAATAAGTGCAATGAAGAAAGAAACACCTGACAAACGAACAATTTAATTGAAATAAATGTATATTAAATCGGATGTAATTAAATCAAATATACATGGTGTAATATGGATAAAATGCATATAGCTTAAAACTAAATATTACAAGTGTGAAACCATTACAATCCATAAAACAGGTAATTCATAAGAATTATATTTTTTATATGAATCGCGTTATCTCATTGTCCAAGATATTCTCTTCTGGCTCATAATCATACAAAATCCTCAAGTAGTTCTCATAAAAAATTCCCGTCTCAGAGTGGAAGTCAACACACTCGACAATAACGTGTTTCACTCTCGGAAGACATTGGCATGGTATGCACACTGGTTGATGGTCTGACGTTCTATGAGCTTTCATTCCACATATGTATGCCGAACATGCGGACTTATAACATATTTGAAGGAAATTTGTCGAATCGTTCATTTTGGAAATGGGTGACTGCAAGGCGGCTTTGATACCAATGTGACTTGGTAGCTAACATAATGGAATACTTACACAGATCACATGAGCATATCTTATGTTTATATGGTCTGAGATTTTAACTGACTGTCAGATTTAGCATGTGGAAAGTTAACCCGAATAGATGAACAATTTTTTTTTTCTGACAGGTTTCAGTGTAGTTCCAAACTTTTAATATTTGCTATTTCTGTTTTAACTTTATATGGTGGCTTGAATGTGAAAATTGCAGCTCGAACTGTATCTCCATTTTATAAGCCATCTGTATACAGGGACATGTGATACGATGCTCCTATTTGCTTATAAGTGGATGGGTTTCGGTGTTTGGGTCTAAATATGATATATGCACGATTCGATAGATATGAAGACAGGGGCATGGACGCTGAAGAGCCGTAACCTTCTGTCTGAGATAATGTGATGGTTTATTTTCCTCGGTGCATCCCGATGAGGACCTCCATCTAACAGGCCGATAACATCACCGACTGTGTATCGGAGCAGGCAGGTAAGATTGCCAAACTGATCCTTACACAATCGAGCCATGGTCAAGTTTAGATATTACTAGCAAGCCCCTGCGATATTCTCTTCATTTTAGTTTTTTTTTTCTTCACGAAACGTATTTCGTCAAGATTTGTATGACATTTGTCCAGGGGCTTCTAATTCGTGGAATGAAACGATTAAAAAGAAATATCTAAATGTTAGGTCTCCGTAAATGGAATAGTTCAACCGTCCAGACCGGTTTGTGTCGTCATTTATTTGAGGTAATTTGTATGAATGCCACTATTAGGTACGAGTTGTTTCCTATGTTAAAGTCAAGTTGTTTTGTCCGCAGAGAAATATATGCGCTACTCTTGTTTTTTTCACCCGAAGAACCTGTTTATTTTGTGTTTATTTAGGGCAGTCTCTTGAGTAAGAGAAATGGCCTACCTGCCGATTTGCGCAAGAGACGTTTTCAGTACATGACGATCCTCCGTGCCCCTCCTCCTCGCAATTTTGCAGACTACTCGCCTATTAAAAGCCTGTGTGGAACGCATCTATAGGGCAATTAATGGAACGCAAATGATTAGGGATGAAAGGGTCAGCTGCGATTATACTGGATTTGATCGATGAAGGTAAAATGGTTGTGGACAACGTTATAATGTAAATGTGTGTGGGAAGCACAAACTAACCAACCTCTACCGAATTCAATTTGTATTGACGGTAGTCCATCAATCATTGTCATACAATGTAATCTGAGAAATAAGGCAGATTTACATGTACCCTTCTGAAGATTAAAAAAAAAACACTTTTAAATATTTATATTCACAACGAAATTATGTAATGATCTACAGCATGGTACATTTAACGTACCGCCTCTTCGTTTTGTTCTATCGTTAAATGTTTCATAACCTAACCTTGTCATAATGGAACCTTGTCACAATGAACTATCTTTGTGTATGCAACATTGAGACAAATATGCTCCTCACGAAAATGCTGACTTGAATAACAACCATATTGAAGATTAACACATTCACTCCACTTTGTAATGTTCCATCATTTGTACTGTCGAAATTACATTTGATAAGACAGCTCCGGTGGCCTAGTGGTTAGAGCGTCCATCTCGGATGCGGAAAGTTGCTGGTAAGAACCTTGGCCGGGTTGAACCCAACACTTCTAAAATTGCTACAAACAGTTGCTTCGCTTGTCTCTCAGCATTATTAGGCTAGTGTTAGGACTGGTTGGCCTGATGTCAGTTTGTGACTAGGTGGGGCATCATGCATCATGTCTGCGACATGATGCCCCAGTGTAAGACATCACTATAAACTGCCACACTGCAGACGCCGTAGCGATATGACTGAAAAAGTGTTAAAGCTACCTTATAAATCCAAATCACATACACACACATGCACACACACACCTCTTCCTATCCAAAATGTACAGCCAGGACTACGTCAATAAGATATCGATATAAAATATATTAAAGTATGTAGAAAAAGTGTATTAATGACTAGCGACGTTTTTTTAAAAAAATATATCACTAATTTCTTTAAATTCCAATGTTTTCTTAGTTATAAATGATTACGAACCAAGATAGATGTGACACATACACACACACACACACATATATATAGGTATATCATCCCTTATCATTAGTCGGAATATATTAACTCATGTTCGTCCCTGTAGTCTAATATATTGCGTCGTGTCACAATGTAGGACATTCAACCCTGACCTAATGGTCTATCTTCCCATCGTCAATACCTAAGCTGAATTTAAGATGTGCGTATTATGAAACAACAATCGTTAGTGCTGATCGTAGCCTTAACTGGACCATAGAGACGAAATCTTAATGCAATGCACATTATAGTGATCATACTGTTCAGGAATTAAAGACTCGCACTACAGAGGAAAAGGAAACGTTTAATAGACGTCGGGAAGATGAATTTATCAAATCCTAGTTTGTTTAGGATGATTAAACTATATCGTATCAGACAGACAGACATACAGACAAACATAAAAACAGACAGAGACAGAGTCAGAGCGAGACTGAGACAGATGATTTTATCTATGATGAGGCCATGAGGGGGACAATGGCTCTTCTCTATTTCGTAGAGGTGTGCTATAAATCTCATGTTTCACACTGCAGAAGTTGCTGCACTGAGCAAAACCATGTTGCACTGACTGGGGACTTTTCTGTGGTATTAACTCTGTTCTCTTCATGCATACGAAGGATTCCATCCTCAACTGATGGGACTGATGTTACGTGCGCTGTCATTCCAAACACACACACACACACACACACATTATATAACTATATATATATAAAATATTTGAAGTCAGTAAATGAAACATTTCATTTCCATTCAGACACAAATGACAGTTTCGACTGCCTGACCTTTCCTTTTGATTTCCATCATAATACCCTGCAACTCGGAAGTCAACATAATAAAGAACCTTTTCCAGATATCATGAGCAAATAATTTAATATATGTTTCTGGGATATTCAAGAGTTTCCAGGAGTGTAAAACTTAATCGTAAAAGATAATGAAATATCTTTTTGCGTGATTTCCATGCATTTTCCACAATTGCAGCTTTAGTTTTTGCGTAAAAAGGGAGGCTTTATCCTTGGTATCATTCGGCCGGGATGCTAACCCGTGACCTCCGCATCCAATGGGGATGCTCTAACCACTTAGGCCACCAGAGCGATAATATTACCAAAACTAAGTAAACATGAAGTATTTAATGAAATATAATGGAAAAAGTGTTAAAGCTTTGTATAAGGTATATAACATAAAATATACAGGTAAAACATGTCAAATCTTTAATCAAAGCACTCAAAATTTATTATATAAAACATTTTTCTTGTTCGGAAAGTCTAAGATTTTCTCGGATGGTCCGTCATAACGAAGTTTCTAAATTATGTTCACAGTAAAATACTCCTCTCACACAGAGTGTATGTGGACACCTTGAACAAAACTGTGTTGCACTGTGAGGGAATGCACACTGGTGTACTTACATACGTCTGGAGGCCAGGTCTGTATCGCCTGTACGCGATCGGTACTGATGTACCTGATGAAAGAAGAAACCTTAATCGACCCTCTCCACTCAGAGTTACAATACAGTTACGCTAGGACTGTAACGGGTGACTGCGCCATTGTGCTCTATTTCCCATTCGAAGACGTGATACAGGTTACCCAGCATAATTATCTTTAGCAGCAGACAAGCACCTGCATGGGACAATGTTTCCAGATAAGGGTCTATCAAAATCTAGTTTGAGACAGTATCAGCCAATGATTTTTGCAAATGCACTAGCCACACGTTCCTTTCAGAATTTGCATTTCAACGTCGAGAAAACATGTTTCACGGTTATTCTGCTGAAGAAGAAATCAGTTCCGTTCATAAATATTTCACAACAAAAGACACAGCAAAACAATGACCCTACATTTAGATATAAAACTGCTTAGCTCCATACAGCCAGGAAGCATTTTATCCAAGTCAAACCACTGCCAGAGGTATGACATGGTTTCAGTTGTACTGACGATGCACAATGACAAAATGTTATCACTGATAAATAACAGATGATTTTTTCCAACGAAATCAGGACACACATTCAAGAGTTACAGAAAATAATTATCCTTATCAAATATTCAAAATTGACTATGTATATGTCACAACATACGTGCCAGCATAGAATTTCAAATCGAAATAAAAAGAAAAGGGTTACAATTTGAAGTGCCAAACAAGAGAAATGCACGTTTGATTTAATGTGAAATATTAAACTAAACCTACTTGACAAGTTTCTAGAAAACGTCTAAAACGGAAGAAAGAAAGAAAGATAGAAAGATAGATAGATAGATATATAGATGTTCATACATAAATATATATTAATTTCAAATGAAAATTAAAATAACATTTTAATTTATATAATTTGACACAGAACTAACTAAATGGTCGCCCACAAAACTGTTTGCATAGACCAAGATCAAGGAGAATGTACTTTTTATATATATATATATATATATATATATATATATATATATATATATATATATATAAAAGAGCTAAATAAATGTGACCTATATGGTATGAATTGGAAACGGAAACCCATCACTGCCTGCTATTTATTACAACACATGATTGCTGAATATTGATCCCGATGATTGCTTTCGATAACAATCGGCATTAGGGGTAGCAAGAATTTCCAAAATAATTTCAAGACTATGCCATGCATATGTGAGCTTGTCCCTGGGGTACGATAAAAGAGGCCTCATAACCTTTCAACGTTGCCCACCTCGCCATCATAATCTTGGGAAAAGCAATAGCTTACACGCTCCACAAGGGCCATGTTCCTTATATTCAAGTCAAGAATAGCTCAAACAGACCAAGAGAGTAAATCGAATAATGAAAGGCAAAGTGTTCTATCATGACACAAGAAACCGGATAAAACGATGAACGTAATCATGATCCAAATAAACAGGTCACAAAGATACGTATGCTAACATCTTGATCTTATTGGTTGTATGTTTGTATGCTATTTTGTAGGATGCTGTGTTTAAAACTGACTTTAAATATATTTTTTCTCAATTTATCGGAAATGTTACTTTTGACAAAGTGGTGGCAGTGATCAACAGGATGCAAAACAAAAGTCACGAAGCAGCCAAATACTGTCTACTTATGGAAGAACAATTGCACCAAAGAACTGTCTTGGCTAGCAGACGAACCTAAAATATGTTTTCGAAGCACTTAAGTCGACCAAATACACATGCACAATCTCAGAGTTTTGGACGTAATCATTGTCACACTTTGAAGTATTGTGGAGCCTTGTAGTTATGTTTTTAAATAATTGTCTGCAAATGGAAGTATAACATATATCAGCAAGTCCGCTATATCAAAACAGGAACGGTCCGATAACAGCGCCTTGTGGTTCACCATCTATATGACTGTTAGTGAAAGGCAATAACGTTCCGACTAAAACCAGCTAGAATTAGTCGTATGTTCAGATATCAGGCATATAGTCTTTAACCTGTGATATTTATTTTTTTTTCAAAATCACTACAGTTTTGCTTATAGTCCTTTCGACAATATTTTTTTCAGCGGTTTTAAATATTTCGCCAAACTCAACGTAAATACTTATGTCTTCTCAAGATTTGCAAACTGAAGCTTTAATCTCCAACTATTGTATGTAATAGATAAATATCCAGATTGGTATTCTCGACGCCGCCGCCGAACAACAGAATTGAAAATGTCAATTTGTCTTCAGTTTTTCTAAGCGAAAGCCTAATCAAACATTTAGAGGGGTGGAATAAAAGACAAACCGTTATATTCGAGGGCGCATGAATGACATGTATGGTGTTTGGACGAACTGTGTAAAAGCTGTTATCGAAATATTCTTGAAATCTAATTCACTTTTGCTTTTTTATTTTTGGACTTTTTTGGGGGATTGTATGTTTTTCTTTTGGTATGTTTGCTAGTGAGGATAGTTGTTTGCAAATAGATGTCGGGTGATAATTATTTGTTACAAGAACCTCTTTCACAATCTATATCACACTCTAATTGATGTTTGTGGAGAAATGCTCCACTTACATTTTCATAAGAATCTTATGTTCCGATCTCTTTTATAAAGATGAGAGAGAGAGAGAGAGAGAGAGAGAGAGAGAGAGAGAGAGAGAGAGAGATGATCATGTTATTAGAAGCTGTGGCTTCCACACTCTGGATGTTTTTGTTTTACATTGCACTATAGTTGTTGCTCTTTGCTAACATAAAAGAATGAGAGGTTGCCATAACCATACAAGTCTGTCGAAATGGAATGGCTTACGTAATGTTTTAGTCATGACACGACTGGCTTAGTAAGTTTCAGATCCAGCCACTGAATCGACACGGGTTATCGGTAATGGTTCATATCACTTAATCGTAGACAGCAAGAACTCTTATGCAAATCGCTGTTCAACGAAACCAAAAGTTAATGAGTAAATAAAGTGAATATGTAAGCTCTACGAAAACGGACATCGGCTATTTACAAGGACTAGACAAAACATTTTCATTAAATTTGTGTGTGTGTGTGTGTGATTTGGATTTTTAACGTAGCTTTAACAATTTTTCAGTCATATCGCTACAATGTCTTCAGTGTGGTAGTTTATAGTAATGTGCAGCACTGAGGCATAAATCATGCCGCAGACATGTAGCATCGTGTCCCACCCAGTCACACCAGGCCGACCATTCCCAACACTAACCCCTTAATTGTGACAGTCTAGAGAGGCAGCTGTTGGTACCATTTTAGAAGACTTTGGTCTGACTTGGCCGGGAGTCGAACCCGCGACCTCCCGCATCCTAGACGGGCGCTCTAAAGATTATGCCTCAGGAGCGGTTCCATTTTCATTTTAGAAACCTTTAGCATTTCCGTATCGGGCCTCTCATATTTGACACCCGTTTGATAATGGTGTTGATAATTAAAACCATTGATCTAGGTGGAGCAGGCCTCAAGGTTGACATCATTCCTTATTTATACATTTGTTTTTTTCATTTTATTGTTCTTTAAAGTTTCCAAAAGCATGCTAGTTGTGGTGGTGGTTATAGAAGTCATACTGCACTAATATTGTTATTTGTATCGTAGAACTCGAACCTATTGTAGCGCTAGTGGCGATGGCAGTAACAGCAGCAGTTGCAACAGCTATATGGTAGTAGTCGCAATTACAGTACTACGTGTAGTTGTTGAAGTCGCAGTGTTGGCTGAGATAATGTGGTATTTTATTTTTTATGATTTCAATACTTATTATTATTATTATTATTATTAGTAGTAGTAGTAGTAGTATAGTCACACATTAATCTTAATCTTTATTTCCCTTCTAATCTGCCAATATAAATCGTGAACGATATATGCGATTCTTTCTAAAGTTTTGATAGTTGATATATTTATAAGAATAACACGAGTGAAAATGCCAGACTGTTTTACGAATCTCTATTTATGCTGTATTGGTCCAGGAAATTCCCTGTCTGCTAAATGTTTGACTATAATTACCCTGTATGATACTTTATGTGTACAATCTGATACAGTCAATCAATATTGGTTAGTCTGAATGCTTAACAATTTTAATTGAAACAAATATTCTGCTCTCTCATTATGAAGCACTTTGAGAAAACCATAAAGGTTGAAATTTTGTAAAATAACAGCTACAACCGATCAACACAATACATAACTCCACCACCTTCCCCATCCCCCGAAAAGCACCCATACAAAAACTTGTCAGGGTTCATAACCGAATAATTGGCGTAGTCAGTTTATTCATTTCGTCGTGGAGAAATGTGTTTATGAGGAATTACCTGCTGTAGAAAATATAAAATATATGACAACCGCATTAGCTAAATGATGAGTCGAACAAAAACCAGTTAGTTTATACAGTATCATTTAAAAATATATATGTGGAATACAATATAAGCAATAGGATAATATGACAAAATGAAACATACGATAACACCTTACTGCTTTATGTTTCACATAAATTACTCCAATTATGAATAAATCGGACCTAAATATAACAAACTATGCTGCATCGTGTCCCAAGGCTGTATACATTTTATGTTATAACAAACTATGCTGCATCGTGTCCCAAGGCTGTATACATTCTATGTTATAACAAACTATGCTGCATCATGTCCCAAGGCTGCATACATTTTATCTTATTAAACTAGAAACAAAAGGAGATTACAAACAATCTAGTCGACGATTACATCAACAATGTAATTCCAATCAAGAATGACGCCATTTAATAAAAGACGCAAACATTTTGCATAGGTAGAAATTATGTTGCTGTTGTTGTTGTGGGGTTTAACGCCAGTTTTCAGCACACGATAGGCTATACATGGCGGCAAGTATTAATGGCGGAGGAAGAACCCGGGAAAACCTCGGAAAGAACCACCGATCCTCGAGAAGCTACTGGCAAGCTTTCTCACATACCCACATTGGCCGAATCCGAGACTCGAACCTACACAGACAGAGGTGAGATGGCAGTGATCCGTAACGGAGAGCGCTTTAGACCACTCGGCCACTCGGGGCCTCGTAGAAAATATGTAAGCTCTGGTAAAGAGATTTCCGTCGTCGGTAAAATGAACGGTATTTTATATTAGTGTCCACTCATTTAAGATTCGAGAAACACTGTTTTTGTAATATATAGGAATACTATATTAATAATAAAACTACTACTACTACTACTTCTACTAATATCATTATTATTCCTTCTAATACAACTGAAATATATGACAAAATAGAAAGCAGCAGAAAACACAGACTTATATGCTAGGTTTATCTTGGTTTTGTTTGGTTCTTAATCTAGTTATGTTTCCTATGATGAACGATCTTATACAAGTCACGATCGGAGGTAAATCGAAATAGCGGTATGCTTTTATGTCACCTTTTTCAAAACAATATATTGATTGGTAGCTCAAACTAGGTCTGGAAACGTAAAATTGACCGGGTGATGTCGCAAGCAACTGACAACGGATGATGTTAGTGAAATTATTATTGTTATAATGTCATGGAAAATGAGAACAGGAACATATCTGAAGTTTAGTCAATTATCTGCTACTCACATACATGACATTTCACTACAAATGCGCCTTTTGGGAGATTTACTGACTATGTGTATGCTTCAATCACTCCTTCCGGCATAATTAAAGGAGATATGTTTTCATAAATGCGAAACCTTTCCCTTCTTATTCCCTCACACAGATACTGGAATCAAATGTAAATCCCGCGACTGATCAACACTTTAGATTTTGCCCATGTTTATCCATGAATCAGCTTTTTTACGTAAGTATGCAAATGCTTTAATGTTCTGCGCCAGCAACCTATTTAAATAACATGGTATTTAAGGCAGGTTTTAATAATTCACATACAAGTCACAGTTTAAAGAATAATAGTTCAAACCAAGAATAATATCTTAAAACCGGCCTGAATGACGACTACTTTCAATTCCATCAAGCTGTTTAGTACACAATATCATGTTTTTAAATTACCCCATGTAGGAATGGCTCCCATACTGAGCTTGACCTTGTATCAAACAAAGTCTTCAGACATTATTGATGCATGTATGTGTGTATACAACTTTTTTTTCTTATGAGCTTGTACATTCTTGTCGCATTAAATGTGTAAAATGAACAAAAACACATTTCACAGTTGTGCAAAACATATGGTCAGGTTTTATTTAACCGAAGAACACGATTTTGTACGAAACGTAAGTACACGTTTTTGTTACGAATCTTTATACATGGCAGGAAGTTGATGGATAATTAAATTAAAAACAATTTCTTGCACTGTTAAAGAACCGCTGCTCTTTAGTTCTTGGTACATTCATCCTAATCTGCTAGTACGTATGTATGTATGTATGTATGTATGTATGTATGTATGTATGTATGTATGTATTATGCATTATCATCAATATGTAATCTTCCTTTGTCTTTATTTCGTTCATTATTCTCTTATGAACGAGGGGCTGATAGCGGAGGGGAAGTAAATGCTACTGTTATGACTCGAGAGTGCTATCCCTGGAACAGTCTTTCAAATATGAATATAGATATGGCATCTTCCGGTCCATGGCTTGAGAATATATATATATATATATATATATATATATATATATATATATATATATATATATATATATATATATATATATATATATATATATATATATCACATACAAAAACGCATATTTGCCCTTTAAGCAGGGTTAAAACTGACCACAGGCAACTGGTTTTTGACCGAGTGCAAAAGAAAACAATCAACTTACCAATTGGCAAAGGTGATTATGAATAGCCCCAAAAGGACCACACATGTACATTGTACACACTCGGCAGGGACTGGAGGAGTGCATTCACTCGGTCAGTACAATTATATGATATTACTTTGCGTATAGCTAAACACTTCGTGAACAGCCGCACGTAAACTGCACTGGTGTACCATGTTTCTAAACACGCATGCGTCATCACTCTTGGATAATTTGATCACGACTACAAAAAATCCACCTTTAGGACAACTTGCAAAACGCATGGATACATTTAATACATTAAATTGGTCTTATCCTATCAAGCTGAACAAGACCAATTATGCAAAATTCTAACGAATTGTGGTAATTTTGAGTTTGCCCAGCACATAATACCGTTATAAATTTAAAATCTTTTTACACATAGTATAAACCAGGAGTCTCAAACTTAAACCAACACGAGGGCCGCATGGGGGTATTTTCGATTGTTCAAGGGCCCCACCACTTTTGTCATCTCTCATACACTTTGTGACGCCAATCATTTTGCGAGTCACGTAATACGGCTTGGCGGTCCGCGAATTTCAAACCCCTGTTGTAAACCTTTAGCCATAATTAGTTCAGAGGAAACATCTGGACAATTGTCTTTCTGTCATTTACATTTTTACACAGTCAAATATTTGAAACCTCGTTCAAATTTTGGCATGACGTTCGAAATCAATTATTCCAATCTGTGCAGACCAACCTATACTAAGGGAATGCACAATTTATCCAAGAATTTTAGCTTCGTGCATCAATTATCTAGATATTGTTTGGCAGGTAAATTGCGCCTTAAATCTTGATAATCACCAATGTTATATGTTTAATATTCAAGCGTCGTAATTATTTAAAAAAAATAAAGTAGAAGATTTGTGTTGCTTTAATTTGTACTTATTCGTGTAACCACAAAATATTTTTAAATCCATAGGGCGTATTTTTCGTGGTTTTCATTGACTTGAGTCAATCTTAAAATAAAAAGAACACCTTAAGATCGATAGCTAAGTGGTTGCTAAATTACTTTAATGTACACTTACTTGTGTGCCACAAAATATCTTCAAATCCGTAGGGCATGTTTTTCGTGCTTTTGTCTTTCTTTATTTCCAACGTAAACCGTATTGCGTCTATTTTGTATTCTAGCGACTGTTCTTCGCAAGAAAATTAGTAAACTGAAATGAATTAGGACTTTGAATTATGTGACTTTTAATTATGTGACTTGTTAGTATGTGACTTTCAGTATGTGACCTTTTAGTATGTGCCTTTTTATTATGTGACTTTTTATTACGTGACTTTTTAGTGTGACTTTTTAGTATGTGCCTTTTTAGTATGTGATCTTTTAGTATGTAACTTTTAATTGTGCCTTTTAAGTATGTGACTTTTTATTATGTGACTTTTTATTATGTGACTTTGTTATGTGACTTTTTGTATGTGACTTTTTATTATGTGACTTTTTGTTATGTGACTTTTTGTATGTGACTTTTAGTATTTGAGTTTTAATTGTGTGACTTTTAAGTATGTGACCTTTAATTATTTGACTTTTTAGTATGTGACATTTTAGTATGAGACCTTTTAGTATCTGACTTTTCATCGTGTGACTTTTTAGCATGTGACTTTTGAGTATGTGACTTTATTATGTGACTTTTTATTATGTGACTTTTTAGTATGTTACTTTTTATTATTTGACTTTTATTATGTGACTTTTTATTATGTGACTTTTTACTATGTTACTTTTTGTTATTTGGCTTTTATTATGTGACTTTTTAGTATGTGACTTTTTAGTAGTGTGACCCTTTAGTGTGACCTTTTATTATGTGACTTTTTATTATGTGACTTTCTAGTACGTGACTTTTAATTAGGTAACATTTTAGCATGTGACATTTTAGTATATGACCTTTTATCATGTGACTTTTTAGCATGTGACTTTTTAGTACATGACTTTTATTCTGTGACTTTTTAGTATGTGACGTTTTTGTATGTGACTTTTTCATATGATCTTTAAGTGCGGCGTTTAATTATGTGACTTTTTAGTGTGTGACTTTATTATGTGACTTTTTGTTGTTACTTTTTAGTATGTTACTTTTTATTATGTGACTTTTTGTTATTTTACTTTTTGTTATGTGAACTTTTAGTATGTAACTTTATTATGTGACTTTTTAGCATGTGACTTTTTAGTATGTGACTTTTAGTACGTGACTTTTTATTAATGACTTTTTATATGTGACTCTTTTATGTGACCTTTAAGTGTGACGTTTTATTGTGACTTTTTAGTATGTTACTTTTTATTATGTGACTTTTAATCATGTGACTTTTTTGTATGTGACTTTTTAGTATGTGACTTTTAATTATGAATTTTTAGTATGCGACATTTTAGTATGTGGCCTTTGAGTATGTGACTTTTTAGTATGTGACTTTTTATTATGTGACTTTTTAGTATTTGACTTTTAAGTATGTGACTTTTTAGAATGTGACATTTTCGTATGTGACTTTTTAGTATGTCCCTTTTTGGTATGTGACTTTTTAGTATGTGACCTTTAATTGTGACTTTTTAGTATGAGTTTTTGTTATGTGACTTTTTATTATGTGACTTTTTCGTACGTGAGTTTTTAGTATGTGTCTTTTCAGTGACTGTTCAGTATGTGATTTTTTAGTATGTGACTTTTAATTATGTGACCTTTTAGTATGTCACTTTTTATTATTTGACTTTTATTATGTGACTTTTTATTATGTGACTTTTTACTATGTTACTTTTTGTTATTTGGCTTTTATTATGTGACTTTTTAGTATATGACTTTTTAGTAGTGTGACCCTTTAGTGTGACCTTTTATTATGTGACTTTTTATTATGTGACTTTCTAGTACGTGACTTTTAATTAGGTAACATTTTAGCATGTGACATTTTAGTATATGACCTTTTATCATGTGACTTTTTAGCATGTGACTTTTTAGTACATGACTTTTATTCTGTGACTTTTTAGTATGTGACGTTTTTGTATGTGACTTTTTCATATGATCTTTAAGTGCGGCGTTTAATTATGTGACTTTTTAGTGTGTGACTTTATTATGTGACTTTTTGTTGTTACTTTTTAGTATGTTACTTTTTATTATGTGACTTTTTGTTATTTTACTTTTTGTTATGTGAATTTTTAGTATGTAACTTTATTATGTGACTTTTTAGCATGTGACTTTTTAGTATGTGACTTTTAGTACGTGATTTTTTATTAATGACTTTTTATATGTGACTCTTTTATGTGACCTTTAAGTGTGACGTTTTATTGTGACTTTTTAGTATGTTACTTTTTATTATGTGACTTTTAATCATGTGACTTTTTTGTATGTGACTTTTTAGTATGTGACTTTTAATTATGAATTTTTAGTATGCGACATTTTAGTATGCGGCCTTTGAGTATGTGACTTTTTAGTATGTGACTTTTTATTATGTGACTTTTTAGTATTTGACTTTTAAGTATGTGACTTTTTAGAATGTGACATTTTAGTATGTGACTTTTTAGTATGTCCCTTTTTGGTATGTGACTTTTTAGTATGTGACCTTTAATTGTGACTTTTTAGTATGAGTTTTTGTTATGTGACTTTTTATTATGTGACTTTTTCGTACGTGAGTTTTTAGTATGTGTCTTTTCAGTGACTGTTCAGTATGTGATTTTTTAGTATGTGACTTTTAATTATGTGACTTTTTAGTATGTTACTTTTTATTATTTGACTTTTATTATGTGACTTTTTATTATGTGACTTTTTACTATGTTACTTTTTGTTATTTGGCTTTTATTATGTGACTTTTTAGTATGTGACTTTTTAGTAGTGTGACCCTTTAGTGTGACCTTTTATTATGTGACTTTTTATTATGTGACTTTCTAGTACGTGACTTTTAATTAGGTAACATTTTAGCATGTGACATTTTAGTATATGACTTTTTATCATGTGACTTTTTAGCATGTGACTTTTTAGTACATGACTTTTATTCTGTGACTTTTTAGTATGTGACGTTTTTGTATGTGACTTTTTCATATGATCTTTAAGTGCGGCGTTTAATTATGTGACTTTTTAGTGTGTGACTTTATTATGTGACTTTTTGTTGTTACTTTTTAGTATGTTACTTTTTATTATGTGACTTTTTGTTATTTTACTTTTTGTTATGTGAATTTTTAGTATGTAACTTTATTATGTGACTTTTTAGCATGTGACCTTTTAGTATGTGACTTTTAGTACGTGACTTTTTATTAATGACTTTTTATATGTGACTCTTTTATGTGACCTTTAAGTGTGACGTTTTATTGTGACTTTTTAGTATGTTACTTTTTATTATGTGACTTTTAATCATGTGACTTTTTTGTATGTGACTTTTTAGTATGTGACTTTTAATTATGAATTTTTAGTATGCGACATTTTAGTATGTGGCCTTTGAGTATGTGACTTCTTAGTATGTGACTTTTTATTATGTGACTTTTTAGTATTTGACTTTTAAGTATGTGACTTTTTAGAATGTGACATTTTAGTATGTGACTTTTTAGTATGTCCCTTTTTGGTATGTGACTTTTTAGTATGTGACCTTTAATTGTGACTTTTTAGTATGAGTTTTTGTTATGTGACTTTTTATTATGTGACTTTTTCGTACGTGAGTTTTTAGTATGTGTCTTTTCAGTGACTGTTCAGTATGTGATTTTTTAGTATGTGACTTTTAATTATGTGACTTTTTAGCATGTGACTTTTAGTATGTGACCTTTTAGTATGTGACTTTTTATTATGTGACTTTTTTGCATGTGACTCTTTAGCATGTGACTTTTTAGTACGTGACTTTTTATTATGTGACATTTTAGTATGTGACTCTTTTGTATGTGACCTTTTAATGTGACCTCTAAGTGTGACGTTTTTATGTGACTTTTTAGTGACTGACTTTATTGTGACCTTTTATTATGTTACTTTTTATTATGTGACTTTTTAGTATGTGACCTTTTAGTATGTGACCTTTTGGTATCTGACTTTTTAGTATGTGACTTTATTATGTGACTTTTTAGTAGGTTACTTTTTATTATTTGACTTTTATTGTTTGACTTTTATTATGTAACCTTTTAGTATGTGACTTTTTAGTATTTGACCTTTTAGTGTGACGTTTTATTATGTGACTTTTTATTATATGACGTTTTAGTACGTGACTTTATTATGTGACTTTTTATTATGTGACTTTTTAGTATGTAACTTTTTATTATGTGGCTTCTTATTATGTGACTTTTTTGTATGTGACTTTTCATATGAGGAATACTGAAACATAATTTACACAAAAAGTAAACAAAATTAGGGAACATACGGAGTTCTGGCGCTGTTGGAAAGACTATATACCATTTACATAAGCTTGGCTGATTTTTATTACGTTGTTAGTGCATTCAGTAAGAATCATTGAGACATCGAACAACGACATATTGCTACCACTAGCACATCATCACCTTCAGCGTTGTGTCTCATTTCGGCAGCCCTGGAATTTAATAAGAACTTTATTCTTTAAGACTGATGATAAACGTTTTTTGACTATTTTCAGACAATTGTACATTAATGTAAATTCTTTTAATTTTTCACTTTATATTCTAGGGAAATAAATTATTTCTTGGTTTGTTTTTCTAAATTAAATCTTGTTGGTTTTCGCACTTTTCTATTACTCAGTTTAAGATCATAAAGTCGTAATATTTGTAAAATTAAGTTTAAAGCATGTTCGACCACTATTTCAGTGTCCCTAAAAAACGATAAATGATTGACCTAAAAGTTGTTTTGCATGAAAAATGTATTTAACCAACTAATAAACAAAACCTTTAATCCGAATACAGTGCAAATATTTAACTTGGAGAAAATTAGTTTTCTTTCTTTCATGTTACGGAGCGTAATTAATGCTAGTTTCAATCTCCGTCACTAGGTTGTTGTTACCCAAGGCTGAAAAGGGAAACAAAAGAGATGTCACATACATATTTTTCTAGCGTGACATCAGCTGTGTAATAGTGGGACACAAAACTCTTTGGAAGTCTTTCTCTATTCATTATTTGGGGAAGCTACGAATTTCAAACAAAATAAAAAATTCTTACAACTGTTCGAGGTTGTCAATAGACTTGACAGCAAATATTCCATCAATGTCCTTCTAAAAACATGGTTATGGTCGAAACTTTAATCTTTCATCAGCATACAGAGATCATTTGTGATCTGTAAGAAATATGGTTCTATTAATATTTATATTAAATTCATTTCTCCTATTTCATGGACAAAACATGCCATTCTGTGTCGCAAGTAAATAAATATAAATGCAACTAACTTAATTCAATTTTTCATATTGTCCTAAAAATGGTATTTAAATATATTATGCAATGCATCAGGTGAAAATGAATATAATGGCTGAAAAGAGTCAAATTCAATCATGTAATTGTGGCTTTCTTTCAAATATGTGTCAAGGCTCATATATGCATTGCTTGGTTAAATTTAAAGTAGTTTCATTCATCTATGTCTTGAGTTGCATGAACTGCTAAATCTATTACAATAAAGAAAATGCTAATAACCCTCCCATCTATAGTGGGGCGTTTAGGACAGCTCCACTAGTAACAGGGAAAACAAACGATAATGTTATCTTCAGTGTCATAAAGCGAGATGATCGCATGAAGCAATAATGCTATTGTGATCAGTGACTTAACGCTATATGATCGCATGATACACAATTGCTATTGTGAGCAGTGTCTTAACACGAGATGATTTCATGCTGTTGTGATCACTGACTTAACGCGAGATGATCTCATGAAGCAATAATGATATTGTGATCAGTGACGTAACGCTAGATGATCGTATGATACAATAATGCTATTGTGATCAGTGTCTTAACGCGAGATGATCTCATGAAGAAATAGTGCTATTGTGATCAGTGACTTAACGTTTGATGATCTCATGAAGCAATAATGCTATTGTGATCAGTGTTTTAATGCAAGATGATCTCATGAAAAAATAATGCTACAGAGAGCAGTGTCTTAACGCGAGATGATTTCATGCTGTTGTGATCAGTGACTTAACGCGAGATGATCTCATGAAGCAATAATGCTATTGTGATCAGTGACTTAGCGCTAGATGATCGTATGATACAATAATGCTATTGTGATTAGTGTCTTAACGCGAGATGATTTCATGAAGCAATAGTGCTATTGTGATCAGTGACTTAACGCTTGATGATCTCATGAAGCAAACATGCTATTGTGATTAGTGTCTTAACGCGAGATGATCTCATGAAGCAATAATGCTATTGTGAGCAGTGTCTTAACGCGAGATGATTTCATGCTGTTGTGATCAGTGACTTAACGCGAGATGATCTCATGAAGCAATAATGCTATTGTGATCAGTGACTTAGCGCTAGATGATCACATGACACAATAATGCTATTGAGATTAGTGTCTTAACGCGAGATGATTTCATGAAGCAATAGTGCAATTGTGATTAGTGTCTTAACGCGAGATGATTTCATGAAGCAATAGTGCTATTGTGATCAGTGACTTAACGCTTGATGATCTCATGAAGCAAACATGCTATTGTGATAAGTGTCTTAACGCGAGATGATCTCATGAAGCAATAATGCTATTGTGAGCAGTGTCTTAACGCGAGATGATTTCATGCTGTTGTGATCAGTGACTTAACGCGAGATGATCTCATGAAGCAATAATGCTATTGTGATCAGTGACTTAGCGCTAGATGATCACATGATACAATAATGCTATTGTGATCAATGTTTTAACGCTAGAGGATCTAATTATCATGGGATTAAAGGATGTCACGTAATTAATGTTATTTATTGAATACATGTACACGGGTTTCCCTTTTGTGTACAACGATATACGAAGATGATTTGTGCATATTGTGTCGTATTTCGAAATAGTGAGTTCGGTTCATCACATGCCGCACGTGCGAAGTGCTCTAGATTGGTCGAACCGAATGCCTACATTGCACAGACTGTCTGTGTATAAATACCTCACCGTATGTACATTTCTTTACAATACGAGTCTTGTCAGCGGGCAGTCTGCTTCAAGGACTTGCACATCGTCAGCTGTAGAGGTATGTAAGTTTATTAATTTCTAGTCTATAAGTTATAACTATTGTATTACCACGTTTATTTTGTGTATGTTTGCTATGTAGCTTTGGTTTACGCAGTATAATGCACATATTTATATTCTCGTTTTCGACTTAGCAGGCCATTTATATTAGAAATGTAAAGCTACATTTGTTTTAAGAACTGTTTAATATAGTATGATTCTTATCGAGCATAATAGGGTTATTTTTGAACCTGTCATTTTGTAATTAATGTGTTGATAATGTAATCTATATAACTTACCATGTATAACGTCATTACGTTATAATGCCCGTGTCATGTATAGTCCACGGTATTGGATATATTTTCAGCTGTCTGTGACCGGAGTCCCTCAGTCTGTTACCAGAGTGTCTGTGTCTGGAGTGACCAGAGTGTCTGTGTCTGGAGTGACCAGAGTGTCTGTGTCTGAAGTGACCAGAGTGTCTAATGCCTAGAATGTCCGGAGGTTCTAATGTTCGGAGTGTTCGGAGTTTTCGGAGTCTGTAGCAGCCGTGGAGCTGAAACAGTGTATGGATGACGGAGTGTATCTCCGTACATGTAATTTGTTAGCCGTGGGCTAATTTTGGGGTTCGTAAAACCCAGTGTATATTTCTGGACTGTAAAGATAAGTTGTATATCTGTGCCTCTTTTTTATCACCATAATTTCGCTACCCGAGTGAATGCATTTTACTACACGAGTAAACTTTTTCATCGTTTACTAACCGAGTAAACTATATCCATCGTTTCATTATCAAGTCGTTGTGAACCATTCACCCCTTGTCTTTATATTTGCTAAAGTAATTTTTGTGTATTTTTCATCATTACGTCTGTGCGTTCTTATGTTAATTAAATCCAATATTTGGATTATATATACACGCACATTTTCATAATTAGCTGCCATTCAAGTCATCCATTATTAAACATTGTATTTATATCATCGTCAAAAGTGTTCTGTTGTGAATCCGAAAATCCCACCTAGTTATCTTGTTACAAATGATGTCAGAAGTGGGGTCATTTTGGATTTAACGGAAGGCTAATATTGTTTCATTATATTTGTAGGCTTTCTAGAAAAGAATCGGGCTTTTGAAAGGGAGAAAATATAATTAGAAAAACAGGCCGAAAAGGAAAGGATAGAATGGGAAAGGGAAGCAGAGAGGGAGAAGATAGAATTGCTTAAAGAAATAGATCAGAAGTTAGAAGGGGAAAAACATGTAAGAATATAAACTTTGGAGACGGAATACAGAAATAAGCAGGAGTATCAAAGAAATTCTGAGCTATTGCAAACTAAAAAGGAAACCGTAAATCCCACCCTATCTGTTACAAGGGGCAAAACCTGCTTCTTTCTATCATTTACTTCTTTTGGGGTTTTAACTTCAAGTTCACGTTCACATGCCAATATTGTAGCATTCACCATTTTCTTTCCCGTTCCATCACATAGAAGTTGTTTAATATAAATTTGTAACATTTTCAAACAGTAGTATAGTGTCATTAGGAGAATGTAGAAATACATATTTGTGACTCTACGGTTGCTTGTATAAATTCGTGGTTACTATTCCTTCTGAACTATATTTTACGAGCTGTTCTAGGTCCATATATGAATCACTTATATATCGCGCTTTTGGACGGCATATCCAGTACCGTTGTCGTGGTGATATCTTGAAGCGGAAGGATACAGATTGAGATCTTCCCCATAGTGCACGTTTATTATAATACTCTTTGAGATAGAGAGCTGATGATTGGTTACTTTCTATATCTGCAGGGTAGAGAGATGATGATTGGTTACTCTCTATATCAGCAGAGAATAGAATTATTAATGGGTTACTTTATAAACGTGCAAATGTATCAAAAGGTGTCATGGCCAGATTTAATTACTGCATACATTTTGTTTACCTCGTATCCTGTAGGCATGGGACCAATTGGCTTGCTTTAATTCATTTTTGTTAGGAAATAACTTATTTGATTTGAACAAATCATTTAACATCGAGGTTTTATGTTATTAGTTCTACCTATAACAGGTGAATTATAAAAGTGTTTAACTTAAGATAACCTGATAAGACAGTCGTTGTTTTCCTCGCAGACTGTTAGAACATTTCTAAGCAATATTCGAGACCAATGGATATATTGCTGAATGTGGTGCAACGCCAGCAAAATATGATAGCTTCACAACTTCAATGCTGGACTTTGAAGAGGAATTGGTCTCCTGTCGCATCCTAAATTCTATTTTAAAAAATGGAAAAGACTATCCAATGATACATCAGTTTAGACCTGAGTTATTGAAACGTGTGCCTTATAAAAAAAGGTCTTCAATATTTAGAAAGCTGTAGCGTTTGTTAATGTTGTGTGGCGGGCATGGTGGCTTAACGTACTGAATAACCTTCTATCGTGTTCACATAAATCTTATGGGGTTTCTTAATTTACATCGTGTAAATACTATGTTGAATTTTCACTCGAAAGGCGAAAGAAATGTGGCATTCGACCTATGATCGTCTATGGTGTTTTGCATTTGAATTAAATATCATCGAGGACTCTCAGTGTAACTACACTGTTCTCTATGTACAAGTTAGAAAAAACAACTGTCAAGGTCAGATATTATCTACTTGTTATCATGATCTGTATCCGTTATTCGTGTCATTTGCATTCACATCATAACGGACATCTTTATCTGCGATTCCTGCTATCAATATCATCAGTAACATTTCGTGGCACAGTGCTTGGTATAAAATCAATCGAGAATTGAATATCACTCCCTGCGTATATCTCAAAGTAATCAAGTCACTATAAACGGAGTAATGCGACGTGATATGCCAGACCACATTTTGTTTTTATTCAAACTGGCTCTGAACTTAAATTAAATATTATAGTGTAGTAACTATGTTCTTCCCTGACTTCTGAATCGAAGGATGACACAGCTGACACATCGGGATCGTATTTAAAGTCATTTGGATCAGAGAGCTATTATAAATGTTGATGCGGTCTTTTGGATCAGTGTGATATTATCAATGTTGACGTGGTCTTATGGTTCAGTGTGATATTATAAATGGTGACGTGGTATTGGGGGTCAGTGTGATATTTTAAATGTAGACGAAACCTTGGCGATGAGTGTGATATAATAACTGGTGACGTGGTCTTTTGGATCAGTGTGATATTATAAATATTGATGTGGTCTTTTGGATCAGTGTGATGTAATAAATGTTGACATTGTGTTGTAGGTCAGTGTGAGATTTTAAATGTTGACGGGGTCTTGTGGATCTGTGTGACGTTATAAATGTTGACGTGTGTGATATCACAAATGTTGACATGGTCATGTGAATCAGTGTGATATTGTAAATGTTGACATGGTGTTAAAGGGTCAGGTGTGATATTTTAAATGTGAACGTGGTCTTGTGAATCAGTGTGATATTATATATGTTGTCATGGTTTTGTGGATCCGTGTGAGAAAATTGTTAATAATTCGTTGTTATTAATAGCGTTGTTATTGTTAGCAATGCAAATCCAGATCGGTATTAATGGAGAAAGTAAGTTTTGGTTAAAGTAATTGTACATAATTTTCAAGACTATTGATTTTCCCCTATCTTGCTCAATTATCACATTGGTCTGTCTTTTATGGAAAGGATGTACTTGCGGTGGTTGTTCCCGTTGTAGAGATGGTATTAGTAGTATAGTAGTAATAGAACTGGTAGCAGTTCTTGTGGCACTAGTTGTATTAGTAATGCAAAGTAGTAATAAAATAGTAGTTGCAATGATTGTGGACTTGTTACTACTAGGAATAACTATGACACCTGAAATTCTTTATTGTCGTTATATACTACTTAATTTTCATGTTAAGATATGTGAGCTGTTTGACAGAAAGAAACATGCTCTTATGCCAAAATTCATGACGATTCTGTATTCGCTCTTTAATCTGTCTGACTAGTTCGTGAAAAATTTATGAAGCTCTTACAAGAGATTGATAGTCGATATATGAGTGGAATAGGAAAGGTCAAAATGCCATAAAACTTGACAAATCTGTATTTACGCTATATTGGTCCAGGAAATTCCCTGTCTGTTAAGTGCTCGCATTTTATTGGCCCGTAATCAATCGTCTAATAATCGTCTGGTGGAAGATGTTGTAATCCATTAATGATGGCCAGTCTGATGTGTTTTTCGATTAGATTTCAACGTGATATATTTTTCTCCCTTTATCAGACGCATTAAAAGACCAGGTTTGTATCGCACACTTAGTTGTTTTGTCATTAGCAGCAACTCCCAATATCACACATTATTCAAACTGCATAAACAGTTGGCGTGTTTTCGTAGCTGATTATGAGCACAGGAAGGTTTTCTCGGTCCTATAAGTAATGTGTCCGAGAAAGTGACCAGTCTTACAAAATATTAACCATGGCAATGACATTTTGTAAATGATGTGTGAAAACGAAAAGCAGGATTGTTTTACATCGTACCATTTCACAGTATCATGGAAAAGAAACGGAAAGATTGGGATAAGATATGAGATTCACAAATATTGTACAGTCTTGCAGCTGTTGTGAAGTCATAAATGCTGGAAGTCATAAATGCTTGCCTCACCCACCCCTACACCACTGAACCCAATAACCAACAACATAACTACATGATACCCAGAAGTCTAAATACGTTTTGACCCACTAGAGAAGCAGCAATATGAACATATTGAGAAACTTCACCACATGTACAATCAAGTAAAATTCCAACGAAGAACATCCCATTGTAAGACAGGAAGCAAATTCCAATGAAATGGAAGAACAGTTTATGCAAGAAGCAAATTCCAATTAAGGACAATCCTATTTAATACTAGAAGCAAATTTCTAATGACTAACATCATAATTTCATACAATTAACGAATTTCAATTAATAACAACCAATTTCATGCAAGAAATGAATTTCGTTCAGTGACAACCCCCTTTCATGCACGAAATATATTTCAATGAAGAACAACCGCACTTGATTAAAAAATCAGACGTTATTTCTAAGCACAATATATCTAAGATTCTTTAAAAGGAATTCAGTTTTCACATATAACTTGGCACGAACATCCACGCGTTTTAATGTTCGATAAACTTTGTCTTGGATAATCTGGAAAACAATCTTGTTAGCATGTTTATTCGATATATTTTCTTCCGCATTTCATACGTTCCTTGAGGTAATAATAAGTACCGATAGTAAGACGCAATGATTGTTACGATTTGAACACGTACCATTTGTCACGAAATTGTGTAGGAGTTATATCAATATGTATATGTTGTTCAAAATGTACTCGGGTTTCGTTGCCGCGTACAGCGTCACCCGAGGGTGGTATATTTTTTCGGCTTAGTTATTTCGAAATCCTGAGCGAAACTCAGACCATGCTGCACGAACAAATTGCCTACAGCGGGAAACCTAAGTATCTAGCTGCGCATATCTGTCACAGCTAGTGTACATATAGAGCGAATTCTCTATAACCAAATGACATTACGCAGAGTCTTGTAAGAAAGCTTACCCCTCTACGGAAGCAAATCTCCAGCTGTAGAGCTGCCTAAATGCCATGTCTTGTATATGGTTTGATGTGGAGTCACCAGCTGTAGAGCTGCTTTATACATGCCTGCCATGCCTTATACATCGTTTGATGTGGAGTCACAGAACTCTGAGGGGTTTCGTGTGACGTATACGCTGTGTTTTGGTGACGTTGGATCGGAAGAGTGGACTGGTTTTCTCGTTGCGAGGGACCAGGTCTTCGCGACCATCAGGTCTGTGATGTGAGGGATCCTTCAGCAGACTGTGAGGAGCAGACCATGCGTGGGTGCTTCTCTGGCCATTTACTAGAGCGCGTGGAACTGGAGTTAACATCTTGGTCGTCAAATTGGCGCCACGATAGTTATAGTGTTCCATGTTATTTCCACAATTGCATTTCATAATTTTCATTCATTCCTATTGTTATGTCGTTATATGAACGATCGATAGGTTCATAATTTCATTCATTCCTATTATGTCGTTATATGAACGATCGATAGGTTCATAATGTCATTCATTCCTATTATTATGTCGTTATATGAACGACCGATAGGTTCATCATTTCATTCATTCCTATTATGTCGTTATATGAACGATCGATAGGTTCATAATTTCATTCATTCCTATTATGTCGTTATGTGAACGATCGATAGGTTCATAATGTCATTCATTCCTATTGTTATGTCGTTATATGAACGGTTCATCATTTCATTTATTCCTATTCCTATTTCAATATCGGTTTACGATCGATAGGTTCATAATGTCATTCATTCCTATCGTTATATGAACGATCGATAGGTTCGTAATTTCATTCATTCCTATTGCTATATCGTTATGTGAACGATCGATAGGTTCGTAATTTACACTGCTTTTCAATATCGTTTTATGAACGATACGTTCAAATTTACCTGTTTTTCTAAATCGTTATTTGAACGATGCATTCATAATTACATTCTTTTCTAAATCGTTATTTGAACGATACATTCATAATTACATTCTTTTCTAAATCGTTATTTGAACGATACATTCAAGACTCTTTATATTGGGGTTTAGGTCACTTTTATTTTGTTGATCGGTGATAGGAATTCACGTTTGTTTTGAAATTCCATTTGTTAAATTCATGGTTTTTCTCGTTGAGTTAATCGTTGTTGATAGTTCCATGTTATGAACTTTATAAATTTCCTTATCTTTTTGTTTATAATGGTGTCAGATTTGTAAATATTTAAATTGCGTTTATAAATAAACATCTTGTAAACGCAGTTGCTTTTGGTGTCTTCCCTAATCCAATCCCAACCCGGCTTCATCCTGTGACACCCTTTTTACATGTTATTGTCAAACTCTTTGCATAGATGTCTTAGTGACCCAATTTTCAATTTTAATGTGCTATGATTTGATTCTAAGATGCAATATAATTGTCATTCTAAGACTAAGATATATTACAATTTGCGCACTGATACCATATTGAAGTTCTTCTTAAAATCATGGAAATGTGTGAAATGATTTAATTCAAAGAAACACACCTAATGTGATTTTTTTATAGCAATAGACTAAGAGGCACAGTGACTTTGATCGGTAAGAAATGAGGACGACACACCCTTTAGCTTCGATGTATAAATTTATAAACTATCATCCAGCCAATAGGCTGCTTCCAGTAAATGTTCCAAGCAGAATACATTTGGAAGATTTTGCACATCACTATACAAGTATGTATACGCGCTGATTCCTCATATTTCTTGAAGCCCGCAGACAGGTACATGTGTATAATTTTCACATTGAGTCAGTGATTGGTAAACATGAGATGTATCGGAATCCGAAGTGCGATTCAAAACAAACTTGAATTAGGTAAATGGTGTGTTATATGTATATCACCATAATTAAATTCATTCGGGTTATGGCCTGATTCGTTGGCAAATGGTTTAATACTGTAAATGCATATTTATTTTTTCATATCAACTCGGTGCGTATATGGTCAGATTGTTGAAATTTTGATAGTTGTTTGTTGTGGGTCAAAGGCATGTCCTTTTACTCCAAACTCATGACACATGGTACATATTGGCTGTACTAATACATTTATCACCTCAAACCCATCCATTGTGCTCGTGTTTGTACCCTGGAGGTCTTAATAGTTTCCGAGTTATGAGCCAGTTTCATATTCAAAACGCCAGGAACGCTAGCTAAGGTTTGTGCTGGGATGTGTCTAATTATCCAATTATTTCGTCATATTTCTTTATTTTAATTTTCTGTTTAGATTCCAGTTACTCAAACGTAACAGCCCATGTCTTATTATATCATAAAATGTTATCATTATATATTTTTATATATGTCATAACATATTTTTTAAATATAGCTTAGCATCATGGAATAAACTTCGTTTCTGAGTAATGTAACTAAAGGAACATGTGTTCTGGATCATGTGCATTTAGGAGTAAAATTTCTTAACTTATTTTCCCTTAATTTTGCAACTTCTCAAATAATACAAATAATAATCATTAATGATAATATGCATAGTAACAAAAACAACAGCAACAAAATATTGTCAATAATAACTCTAATGGTCTTCCTTTTCATCTGTTCATTCTTCTTCTTCTTCTTCTTCTTCTTATTATTGTTATTATTATTATTATTATTATTTATTACTGACATTACAACCCTAAAATAGAAAATGAGAGCAGTAATTATATGGAAAACAATGCAAACCATATTATTAATCTTAAATGTGATTTTCTAAAATAATAACTTTGGAAGATTGTCTGTAATGAGCTGTGTCCAATGTTTTATACAGGCAATATGTTTGACATCGCCATTATATTTAGTGTTTCGTTTTAAATTGTATTGGAGGTTCAGTCTAAGCTTGGAATATTGAAATGCGATGGATCACGTGGCAGGAAACTGAAAAGAGTGACGTTTTACTAAATTGCTAAAGTTACGTAGAGTTATGCAGAATAAAGCAGGAAAATTAATCAATTTCTATTTAGTCAATGACCTATTACTTAAAGAGTTTTTCAAAGGGTCAAAGCCTTTGAGATGATTTACCGACTGAATAGATCGATTTCACTCCAAGCATGCTTCAACAGATCATCCCACAATTAATCAAAGAAAGATATTTTGACTGATGCAAATCTTTATTTTCTGATTTTCTCAACTATTCTCCAGAAACGTTGATAATTCCGCGCCAGATCCATATTTTACAATACGATTATGGATGGATCAAGCGTCCTACATAACCAAGAAAATGCTTTCAGCGCCGCCAAGATCGTTATTTAATATTATTTGTTTTCGCAACAAGGAAGGTTATTGAAAAGATTTTTAAACGAATTTTAATATTTGCGCACGCAAAGGATATATTACTAATACTACTATTACTACTATTATTAATAATTAATAATAGTAACCATTCTCATCATAATCATTTGAATCGATAAATTGATAGTTGTTAGATTTGGTATTTTCTCTGTATGCAGCTTTCAGTTCTATTTTCAAGTAAACGGGCGAGACACTCTGCCGCTTACGAATTTTGTTATCACTGATATGTTCAACAACGTGACCAGTGACGAAGAATGATGTAAGAGAAGATGTTAGATTACTGGTCAAAATCTTCATAAAAGTGGCTCTACTATTACTACTACTACTTCCACCAAGTATTTGAACATATATAAAAGCGAACTCTCCAGTTTTATAACAATGGACTTAAAACCTTTAAATCTTTCAAACGGAACAGTGTTTTGATATTACTCTTTATTTTGTATAATCGATTCTGCTATCAATTACAATTTTTTAAGCATACATGCTTAAGACTTTCAATCTTTTCTTCTGTTTAATACAAATGCACAATATCTGTTATGTAGCATAATACAAATGTACAGTATATGTTTGGTAGTTTAATACAAATGTGCATTATCTAATAGTTTAATACAAATGTACAGTATATAATAGTTTAATTAAATGTACAATATATCTGTACAGTTTAATACAAATGTACACTATCTGCTTCACAGTTTAATACAAATTTCACTGTTTGTTTGCTACATTTGCACAACTGTACATCATCTGTTTGGCAATTTAATAAAAATGTACACTGTTTGGCAGTTTAAGAGAAATATACACTCTGGCAGTTTATGGGAAATATACACTCTGGCAGGTTAAGACAAATGTACAGCATCTGCTTCGTAGTTTAATACAAATGTATACTGTCTGGCAGGTTAACACAAATGCACGGTATCTTTTTTCCAGTTTAATACAAATGTACACTGTTTGGCAGGTTAACACAAATGCACGGTATCTTTTTTCCGATTTAATACAAATGTACACTGTCTGTCAGGTTAACACAAATGCACGGTATCTTTTTTCCAGTTTGATACAAATGTACACTGTTTGGCAGGTTAACACAAATGTAAGTATCTGTTTGGCAGTTTAATACAAATGTACATTATCTACCTGGCATTTTAAAACAAATCAACACTGCTTGAAACAGTACAAGAAAACAAAAAATGATATAGGTTTTGCTAAAGCAGTAATAGTTTTAACATGTATTAGTTTATTAGAAATATACGATTATTGTGTATTTTGCTGATTTTTGTTTCTTCTTTTTGCAACATTGTTTTCTACCACTCTTTGTTTTAATTTGTTCTGCAGCTAATAATTCAAACTTTTGTATGTTTTGTATCGTACTCTGCAGTTAATAATTCAACCTTTTATATATGTGTATACATGTATTATGTATATATTAAAGTTTCAATGCACGTCCGGTCAATGCTGGGTATATGGAGTCGATTAAATTTTAAGAACTAGAAATGTAAATATATGGAAGATAATCCCTTCTAACTCAACCTAACAATGAAGTACTACAAAAAGATAGGACAAGGAAAATTTTGCATAACTAATGTAAATTGTACATTTTATAAAGGCTCAAAGGCAATGATGTGAAACTATTGTAAATTGTACATTTTATAAAGGCTCAAAGGCAGTGATGTGAAACTATTGTCAATTGTACATACCATAAAGGCTGAAAAGCAGTCATGTGAAACCATTGTAAATTGTACATTTTATAAAGACTCAAAGGCAGTGATGTGAAACTATTGTCAATTGTACATTTTATAAAGGCAGTACATGACACTTTTTGTTATGACTCTATCTCTTAAGCCTATGTTGTTAGCACTGATTAAGGAATTAATGTTTAGTAAAGGTTAGGTAGGAAAACTTCAAATCATGGACGTTGATTAAATGAATGAAAGATACACCGCTATTTCTCCTCAACAAGTTTTCCGTTCTGTTTGAGGGCAATTCATTTTTCAAATTAATCATTGATTTTAATCTTCCTTCGCATCAAAAATACTTCAATTGCCATAGCGATGGGAGAAATCGATCACAAATTACCAAGGGCCTGTTCTAATGAGCAATTTTGATTTGGTCTGTCTTGCATAGTGGTGAGGGGAATGAAGAGTGGTCTCTTCGTGTACGGATCAGGGACAATATGAAAAATGGTTATGTTTCCTGAATAAAGTAACGCATATTTCAATGATAAGAAATTTAATCAATATGTTGGACGTTTTCAAGAAACATGTGGCATCTGTATCACACAATCATCATTGGCACATAACACAATACCATGTACATATTTACGTCAATTGTTTGCCACTTATAGGTGTTGAAGAGCATGAAAAGTCAAAACGAATTTAATCAGAAAGCTTTTAAGTACAAACTTAGTGTTTAAATGGGATGAAGATTCTGAAATGGGTCAATGACGCTTCAAGAGCGAACGACTGGCTGAATGAAGACAAAGTAAAAGAAGCGATAAGAGCAAAGTAGTATCTACTTATATAGGTGATATTTGTAAGATGGTGTGATTTACCTTTATGAGTAATATTTATATTAAGGTATGATATATTTTCATGAATAATATTTATAATATGGTATGACATGCTTATATGGATGAAATCTGCAAGATGGTATGATTTACTGATATGGATAATCTATATTATATGTTAATTTCATTCATATATGGATAATATTTATTCTATGGTGAGACATTCATTTTTATGGGTAGACCAACTAGTCGATCTCCACGTTTTCTGCATTTCTGATAACGAAGATGAACCGGGCGAGGCAGTATCCCATGGCTGATCGTTAGGACGAAATGTTGTTGGAATATTGGTCGTTAGCTCGTAGTTAATATGTTTATTTAAACTGACCTTTGCATGCTAATGGTAAGTACAGTTCCTCTTCGTTTCACCCGTAGAATTATACCATTCAGAATACCCACTTTTTCTGTTGCAATTCCTGTTTGATCAGAACACCCGTGTATCCATCGTTTGTTGACCTTTTTCTTACATTGCTGAATCATGCGTGGAAGTCAGCATCACACCAAGATAACAGTAACGCATGGAGAGAGTCTAGTGAGGACTATATCAGTAGGAACATGCTAAAATTTTGTACAAAGCCACGGCTAAGTCGTGCCGCGGCGGCGGTAGAAATTTGGTTAATTCATTGATTGGTTGAGGAAGAGAGGTCATGGCAGTAATTTGAGATGGAGAGAATGACAAATAATATTTATAAATCCAAAAACAACGTTGATCTGTGAACATATGCTTGATAATAATAATAATAATAATAATAATGTACTGTTTATAACAGGAGTACGATTTTCAGCCTTTATATAATAATATTTACAATGGTATTATTGAATAGCATACATAATTACATATAAGCCTACACACATACATACATACATGCTGACATATACACACATACATACATACATGCATACATGCATACAAACATGCTTATTATCCTTCATTACTCTGAAAATATTTAAATATCACTTTTACTTGAAATTGTATGTGTTCCAGTCTGAAAACATTAGAACTCAGTCATGGGTTTACAATATTGTTTGTCCAAAACATGGCCAACTCCACCAGCCAGCTTGTTATGTCAATCAAACACGGCATCACTCGGATGATGACCTACCGAGCATAACATTCCTATAAAGACCACTAGAAGTCAATATGAATTAATCTTTAGTAATTGTTTTATTTATGTTTGGAGTACTGTAACAAATTTACACACACAGTTATGCATTAAAAATAGCATGACTTTTAAAGTGTTGGTATAAAGCCATTTGATATACCAATATATCAAATCGTCATCTGCCCCGGGCGCAATAATACGCATATATAAACATTCTTGCAACGGCGCCATTGAAACTGTTTGCTGTCCACTCATTAATCATTAGTGACGTTTGGAAATAACACAAAAAGAATAAGAATAAGAATCCCCATTTTCTAGATGAATTTAATATGGTACACAATTTTATCGCAATCCTTTATGATGTCCGTTCCTTCCACCCTCTCATATATAGAATAAGGACGAAAATCTATGAAAAGACAAGCGTAGACGATTTTCCCCGGTGTCATCCCACAATGTCTCTGGACTTATGAATTATCGCAAAAGTTAAATCAAACCTACCAAAGGATGCGGGGGGGGGGGGGCGAGGGAGAGAGAGAGAGAGGTGTAGAGGTGGAGGGAGAGAGACATATATGTGGTCGGTAGGACGGTTTTTAAAAGTTGAATAATGACTTAGATCAACTGTAAATACATTAAATACTTTAATTAACTGTCATTCGTCCGTCATTTTGCTCAGTTTATTTTCCACTCTAATATACACGCGCCAATGAGCAAATAGCTGAGCGTTCATGTGAATGGCTTATCTAGCGATGTGTTTTTAGTGCTCTACGTTCATCATTAAAGGCATATTTCATGTTTAAATCATAGGTATGCCTTATCTTTATTTAATCAATGTGAATAAAAGTAAAGTCAAAAAGGAAATCAATCGGCTTATCTCAACAAGAGGCACATAACTACATCTTGTATTGGACACACCATACATGGAAGGGATGTGAAGAGTTTATTCACTCGGTCAATACACAATTTTAAACTCCGTTCAAAGAGCAATTATATGTATTTGTATGTGATATTAATAAAATATATGTACAGTATATATTATGAATCAATGACACACAACTCGTTGTACACATATTTCATTAAAACGTTAATGCATATCGTGGCATTATTACCATCTTATCTTATTAACGATTTTAAGCAATTTGTTATGTCATATATATCCACGACATAAAAGTTCTGTGGTTGCATTCAGATTAGTCGCTAGTGATATTAGACACAATTATATCTTAAAGTATTATATTAAAGAATGACAATGCGTTATGTGTTGCATATGTTCATTATTGATATATTTATGAAACCCAATTCTTCCAATTTAAAACAACAACTTTTGAGGAAATAAGAAAAATCTCTTGTATTCAACATAATAATTATGTTAGTAACTAATATATGTTTAACTGCTTTTTAAGACGTTCATTGAGGAAGACAGCTTCCTCATTATTTCCAACACCGCCTCGAAGGTTTGTTGTTTCGTTGCATAGCAACTCTTGTTGGGTCTCTCTGCAATCATTTAATATGTTTTGTTGAATGGAATATTTTCTCCTTGTTTAACATAGTCTGTTACACATTTAATGCTGCTGACACAGCAAAAATGTTGACAGAAGTTATGTATTGTAACATAGCATGCTAGTTGAAGAACTATTGTATTTATAGTATTTGATGCGTGTAATTCTGATAGTCACATTGAATGATTGGCTATCACTTCCTTGATGATGTTGTAATACTAGTTTAAATGTGACTCTTATTAACGAACTGATTCAGTTTAACAGTCAGACTTATACATTAACCAATGAAAGGCTTATCATCCTTTTCATTATTTATATTTAAATGTATTTTTAAGCAATTTGTTATGTACAAGACCATTCAGTCAAGCACTAACAACCATGGAAAATAAAACACTTTATGCAGGCTTTTATTATTACTACTTCATTAACAAGTTAGAATTTACTGGACCGTTTGAGCATTCATTATATTTGCCTTTGTAATAGTAGCAGGGAAAATAAACAAATATATAACATAATAATTACACTAATACAAGGCTTCCACATAATTAGATGATCATTCATAGAAAGTAGCTGGAGTTTGTTTGATCAACGTAGATACATACTCTGCGTGGGTTCGAGTCCAAGTCTCGGATAGCGTGGGTACGTAGGAAAGCCTGCCAGTAGCTTCTCGTGGGTCGATGGTTCTTCCCTGGGTTTTCCAGGGTTCTTCCTCTACCAGTTATACTGGCCGCCATGTATAGCCTATCTTGTGTTGCAAAATGGCGTTAAACCCTAGAATAACAACAACAACAACAACAACAAAGTAGATACATACTGATATTAATCCCAATGCGGAAATATAAAATGATTTCACTTTAATGTCACAGGCTAAAGTAGAGTCTATGGATATGATTCATAATTATTTATAAAGATGCTTGGAAATTTAAACCGGAACTACAAGTCATAATTATGTCTAGCAATAGTATTTGAAGTCTCATTCTTTTAAAACAAAATTGAAGCTGATAAGTTTATAAATGATAGATAGATATGATTTTATGGGGAACAACATCATCTGAGGGTAGTTTTATTTGTGTTGATCAACCGTTAGATGAATTTGCACAAAACCTATGTAAATAATGATAGATTCATGGGACAAAATTTAAACTAAGTAACATAAATGAGTGCTACCAAACTAGTGTTGTACAATTCAACAAATAATTTATTCCCCTAGAATATAAAGTGAAATTTAATAAGAACTCACAGTATTGTGAATTAGATCCCAAATAGTCCCAAACGTTTTATCACAGGTCCAAATGTGCAAAGTTACAACCTAATTTCAGTGGTATTCCAAATAGGTTCCAATATTGAACGTCTTGATGTCCCTGTAGTCTCGAATTTGGTACTTTGCCAAATGGCCTGAGGTGTCATGATGTGCCAAAGTCTTTTGATATACCATGATAACATAATCCAAAATATTCTTGTCTGAATTCATTATGATTCCAGACTAATGCTCCAGTCCAATGATATTGTAGATGAACACTTTGTATTTCCAGCGAAAAATAACTTTAACAAATAATTCCACCCAAATGAAATACTGGCCACATCAATAACACTGATTCAGCATCAAATGTTAAATGCAAAAGTTAATAATTTCTCAAGTAAACAAGATTTTGTAAAAACGAAGATACAAACGTATAACCAGAATGAGTGTCACAAGTTCATTTCCAGAAATTTCTAAGTTGTGAACAGGTTTCAAATCTGTTACAAAATTATTATAAACAATGTAGTAAGCATCACTTTGACCAGGTTATTTTATGTGAGAATTTGATTGCCTTACATCCAAACAAAAAATACTTGTTTGCATCTATTGATAATGATCTACATATTTAATCCACACTCAGAGAGAAATATTAACTGTGTATTATGTTGTACACTAAAGAGATGAACTTAATTTTGGACAGTTTAAATGGGCAAATACTTAGATATCAGGGAAAAAGCGGAGATCTTTGTGTTTGTCTATTATATGGGTAAACTTTATAAGATGGTATGATTTACTTTTATGGGAACTCGTTATGATACATTATCACATAGTATAGTTTTCCTATGGAGTGTGCAGTTTCATATTTTTGATATTACCACACGTTAACATATCTCTTTATGTTATTCTGATTGGTCCAAATAAGCCCATGAAATTATTATGCAGTATTGACTGTATTCATTGACTGCGATCGTTAGAAAAATTGTTTTAACTCCGCCTTGTGGAATAATTTGTTTTCAATAAAAAATTTTGTTCGCCATTTCTCGACTCGAAAGCGAATGCTCACAAAAGCTGGACAGTATTCAACTCTTTTCATAAATTCAATATTAAATCATTGCCCATTTAAGATCCTCTGTTTATGAAACAGTATTATGTAAGGCTCGTTGGGTGAGGGTGGGTAACATAGAGCTCCAGGGACCACGTGACTCTATCTAAGAAATAAACTTTTCGTCAAAGGTTTATTTCCAAGAGTCAAATTAAAATGGGTTCTAGTGCTCATATATCATTATATAACAATAAAGCTTAGTGAAAGACGGCAATCAAAGAAAAGGGGAAACAATAATAGTAGGACTCATTTACCTTTTCTTCTGAAATCAGTAGGTATTTTAAGCTGTTTATTTGTGTTTTAAATTGTTTTATGTGTATGGGTTTGTTTTTGCTTTAGATAACATCAGCGCAAAATACCGGCGGAATTTGTTTTCTTGTTATGTCACTGACATCGTACGTTTGTTTGATTCGATCACAAATTCTAAATTCACGGGCAGTGCCAATTCAAATTCTAAGCAGTCATTTCTATAAACGGGACCAAGTTTCTTATTAATTAAACTAAATTTGCTTTTACAAATTCTACTTTATTCTCCTCTTAACTTAAGCACTTGTATGACAGTTGGCAAACAGTGCCCTAATCAATTCAAGTCTAAATTAGTTTCAGTCTACGCTTTATCTTTCAAAGCTAGCGTAGTGTAAGATTTTTAATTAATTTTTGTCTTTGCCATTACACCCTTTCATGACCGAAGACCGTCGGGAGAGAGGCGCTTGATTAGTAACGTTTGTTTTACGCTTCAAGATGAAATATGTCTATTATTTGACATAACAAATGGCGCGGTCCTACCAGATTAAGTTTATCGAACAAGAAACTTTAATGAATCACTTTCTTGGGGCATCTTTGAAATAAGAAACACACACACATCAGTCTAAACCCTGCTAATGGACAACCGAATTATGATCTAAGATTGTATTATTCGATAACTCAATTGGTTCGCAATAAATTCAAGAAAATTAAAGACGTCATCTATATACATTTTGTATTGTTTTTCTTGTGGTGAAATAGTTTAGGTAGTTAGGTCACACAACAAGCACACACACACACACACACACACACACATATTCACACAAACGAGAAACGCATTGGTATGGCCTGTATTCATAAGCTAATTAGTTCAGTTGGTGCCGAGGCTATAGTTCAAGGTGCCATTTAGAGGTTCTATGGCAGAAGTAACTGCTTAGGGTGATAATAAGGAACTTGGTGATTGTGCTGTATGGGATAAACGATTGAAGTACAATAGATCATATTAGGTTATTTTGTATTGCACGTAAACCGTTATTATTGTCGATGATATTTTTGAACTCTATTAACTCTGCAATCCTGCCGTTTTTATCCCTATAAATATAGATATAAAAATATTATGGCGCAACCTATTGCAAAATAATGTCGGTCAAGGTCATAACTGTTCTGCGGATGAAAGGGATCCGAATATAGTGTATAAATTATCAAGTGTTTTATTATTTGTGTAGTATAAAAAATATTTTCTCAAAAGGAGACTAAACATTGATGCATTCATTAACATAGGTACATGATGACTAATGATAATCCACAGGCATACAAAGTCACAAGTCAATAAGTCAAGTTGAATTACGCATATATATCTCTCTCTCTGTGTGCGTGTGTGCGTGTGTGTGTGACAGAGACAGACATACGGAGATTAACTTTGTGAAATCTACAATACAGCAGTTATATGTCAATATTCTTAAACGTACATGTAACATAGAGTAAAGAAATAATTTGATTAACCAGTACACTGACACGTATTCCAATGTTAGAAGATGAGTTATAGAAAGTTTTAATTATCTTTTACTATAAACAAATTATATCACTGCAAGCAAGAGAGGGGAACGTATCTGATCCTGTTTAGTTAATTCCTTGTGGCATCAAATTCTCTGTCAAATTCATACTTTGTTATTGGCGTCTTTTGAAAACATCAGTATTTTCTAGCTTGGACGAATTAAAGAATGATCATGTTTATGTACTGAAGTGCCAGCTTTGTTCGTCTGAGATAAAGCGATAGTTGATTTGCCTCCTTGTAGAGACGCTATACAGGCATATCTTAATGTGCAACTAGACTAAAGACATAGCATTTGTTCGTTTAACGGTTCGTGCGTCTAAATTGTATAGGTTCGGGTTGTTAAATACACAGCTGACTTATAGTCAAACGGACAAAAAAATAGTCCTTAGGAGAAGAATATTTCCGCCTTCTACTCAGTCTGTATTCCTACGACTCGTATTAAATCCAGGGATTATTTGCATTTGTCTTCGACGTATCTAATATGCAGAAAAATGTTTGCTTATGGTCCAGAAACAGAAAATCATGCAAAATTGGTTTCGTCCAAGTCAGGAACGAGAGCTGAACGTGAGCTGATGTTTATGGATTGTCTAAGTTAGAATTATGTGGTCTGGTGTGCCTTTTGTGTCCTAATTTGATAATCTTATTAAATAAGTCTTTTGATTGAAAGATAAATCGATACAAAATTAATGCAATGGAAATTATTTGATAGTTGACATTACAGATCAATTCGAGATATGCTGATTCATGTTTCTGAGCCAAAAACAAACGAGCCAACTTTTTATGAAAATTGGGAAAAATTATTACAGATTTTCAGAAATATTTTATTGATTGGCACGGTGGCCTGGAGCTGAGTACTAGACAAAGAAATTATTTATTTTTTAATTTTCAAAATGTTAATATTCTAAACAGGAAAGAAACGTGATGATTATAGTTGTAATTTTAGAGTTTTTAGACATACGGATAAACTTAAATGAAAACAATAACGTTTTATGAAAATGTATATGAAGAGAACGGATTACGACGAACTTGGTCCAAGTGATTGTAATCTTACGGAAAATATGAAAAATATGACAAAGGATATAGAAGTTAAACTTACTTATCGAAAATTAGAAAAGGTAGTTACACAAGTACATACTGATTAAAGTACCGATTTAGAGTGAAGTATCGTAAAATTAAAAAAAAAAGTATAATTGGAAAGATTTGGAAGTATTTATAAAGAAGAATACACCATGAATACACAATAACGTAATTATCAAACATCTCAAAACAAGGTATTATTGCATACATACCAAAACAAAATAAAATTGGTACATTTTTGCAAAATAGACGATCATTACTTTTATTGACTGTCAATTATCTAACGGCCTAGAATTGTGGGCAAATACAATAAAATGCGTTTTGTTGTCATTACACACGAATACCAAAACTGATTTTGATTTGACCTATCAGATTTATTGTGTATGATATTAGAAAATATATTTCATTTGGATAATTATATTCCTGCTTTAATTGCATATATATATATATATATATATATATATATATATATATATATATATATATATATATATATATATATATATATATATATATATAATGTTGAGAAAGCGAACTTAACCACATGTACTTATTTTTGTGCTTCGAAGTTCTTGAGAAAATGATAAGAGACAATAAAACAATGAAACGAATTACAATTAATAGCAACAAAAAATTCACTATGTTGATAGTAGTCGATTTTTTTAAAGATGAAATTGAAACGTGTCTTAGATTTGTCACAAAATATGACAGCCTGAAATCAACGTCATAAAGACGAGGACGGTTTTGTACATGAGATATTATCGAACTCAGATTTAAGGCAGCGTCGTGATTTTAATGATTTGGTATCAAACATGATTGTACAAATCTAAGCGTACGTGATTTTAATGATTTGGTATCAAACAGGATTGTACAAATCTAAACGTACGTGATTTTAATGATTTGGTATCAAATAGGATTGTACAAATCAAAGCGTACGTGATTTTAATGATTTGGTATCAAACATGATTGTACAAATCTAAGCGTACGTGATTTTAATGATTTGGTATCAAATAAGATTGTACAAATCTAAGCGTACGTGATTTTAATGATTTGGTATCAAATAAGATTGTACAAATCTAAGCGTACGTGATTTTAATGATTTGGTATCAAACAGGATTGTACAAATCTAAACGTACGTGATTTTAATGATTTGGTATCAAATAGGATTGTACAAATCTAAGCGTAGGTTTTGCAGGCTAGGTATTTACTGGGTGGGAATGGTGGTGGTGACTTCAGTGGAGATAATGAAGAAGATACAATCGACCTCTTAACAAGTAAAAATGGAGACAAAAAAGTCTCTACAAAAGGTACTATGATTAAGGCCTTCGATGTTTCCAAATTCAAAAGCCTCTATAAATCTCTGCCTGCCCAATCACATTGTTCACCGAAAAACAGTAACAATTGTTAATTCTTGTTTACTTTTGTTAGGGATTCATGGGCGGATCATGTTAGAATACAAATGATTTTCGAACATTATAGATATTGAGGTCCGAAGATAGTTTTGAATAAAAGACTTATTAAGGCTCAATATGAGGTTCAACTAGAAATGGAATGGCGAGTTTTATTACTGAAGACAAGAATTTTGGACTCAAGCGGAAATGCAATAGCGAGTTTTGTTGCTGAAGACAAGAATTTTAGACTCAAGAGGAAAATAAAACAGCTAGTTTCATTGCTGAAGACAATATAATGAGGTTCAACCGGAAATATCCATACACACACACGCACACACACACACACACACTCACCCACCACACCATTAAATAAGCAATACCCTTAGTTTTACTTTGTATTGCTGTTCTTCTTTTGTACTTTTAAGCCATTTTTCTCATTATGATATTGTTATACATGACATAACAAACCCCCGTGGGGGTAACATATCCATATTCAGACAGCCGAAATAATTTTTCCTCAATTTCCTTTCGCTAACCGAGTTCTAAAAATGGCCGCCCAAAGTGTTCATTCAAAACAAAACATCACAAATAATGTTTTTTCCACGATCCCAGCCAATCATTAAAGTGGATACTGCGCAATAATTTCATAGGCTTATTTGGACCAATCAGAATCACATAAAGTGATATATTAACATGTGGTAATATCAAAAATATGAAAATGCACACGTTATACGAAAACTATACCTACTATGTGATATATATATATATATATATATATATATATATATATATATATATATATATATATATATATATATATATATATATATATATATATATATAACATTGAATTTTAACCTTAAAGGTCTGGTCCAGTATTTACATAGGTATGTTAAACATGAGAAATATATGTCAAATGTAAACCAGTTACTGAGACTCTATAGTCTTATAACAAGTAATATAACAGAATGTGAAGTAACAAGCTTTATAAAATCAAACAAATTATTTATTGCGCTAGAATTTAAAGTATAAAAGCAGAAAAAAAACTTAAGGTATTACGAATTAAACCCAAATAACCCTAGAATTTGAGACATAGGTCCTAATGATTATGGTTATGAATACAATTTAGTGGATATCCAATTTAAATCCAACGCCTGTAGGCGCTCCTTTCATGGTGATGTACCAACATTCTTTTTTTATCATCATAATGCAATCCAAGAATTACATCCTTTTCTGAAATTTCAGAATAAATTCAGGTCTTTTTTTCCAAGAATGATATTTGTGAACAACAATTTGTGTTTCCAAAGAAGAATCACTTGAATTAAGTAATCTGAATAAATAAATTCCAGCCCAGACGGATTACTGGACACAATATAATACAATTGATTCTACTAAGATCTTAAAGTATGAGTTTAATTTCTAGCAAAACAAGATTATATAATTCTCTACTTTACCACAGTCTTAACTAGCAATTTGTAAAACACCTATTATCTAATGGAAAGTTTCCTTCTGGAAGGCTCCCAATGTTTGTAAGATAAAGTCTTAGTTATAATTAAAGGTCTGTTACTAAAATTATTATACAAAATGTGTAGTAAACAACAGGTAGGCTCGAAACTTCATGGTGAAATTTAAACTTCGAGACTCAGATTGTAATACAAATGTTTACTACAAAACCAAAATCAATGATTCAGTTCGGGCAGAAAATCAACTTGATTTGTCACAAGGTCACGTCCAACATAAAATGTCACATTATCAATAGTATGTGATGATTTAAAAAAATGAATAAAACTAGAAAACACACAATGCAAATTAAAATATATATTTTAGACCATTAAACATTCGTGTACAAATGGTCAATCAGTTATGCATACTTTGATTGATGTGACTGATAAAGACTTAGACATGGTTTCATGAATATAATTGATTGGACTACGTGCGTGCGTGCGTACGCGCGCAAGTTGTTCGATACATCCATCCATGAAATTGATTAATGCATCGTTTGAGCGATTTGATTGACAGTGACATACATGCAGTGTTTATGCATGCGATTCATAGGCACTTAGACATAATTTGACGCACGTGTCTGACATTAATTTATGCATAGTTTTCATGCTAGTGATTGACAGGAAATTACGTCTAGTTTTCATGTGTGATTAATATGGACTTACACATAGTTTGATGCATGTAATTGACAGGAAATTACGCATAGTATTCACGTGTGTGATTAATATGGACTTGTACATAGCTTGATGCATGTGATTGACAGGAACTTATGCATAGTTTTTATGCATATGATTTATAGGAACTTGTACATACTTGTCATGCATGTCATTGATAGGAATTTATGTATCGTTTTCATGGATTATGACCAATACGCACTACCAACTGAGCTGATGCGGCATATTGCTGATTAAATAAGTAATTTATATTTATACAGACTGCCAGAATCTTTCTAATTTACATTTAATGCATTGACTATGCTAGCTTTAAGCTAGCCTTAGCTCTGTCGACTCACATCGACTCTTTGCATTCGATAAGGACTAAACGGGAATCATAAGTGCATGGGCTATTTCAAGACTGGATGCAGTACACACGTGAAAAAGCTCATGTTCGATAAATTATTAGTATTCATTATATGTACATACAAACCGTTCCGGTGACTTAATTGGTTTGAGCATTCGTCTTGGAAGCTGGAGGTCGAGGGATTCAAACCAAGGGCGAGTTATACCAAAGACATATAAAAATGGTTCTATCAGCTGCCTCGCTTAGTGTTCAGCATTAAGAGGTTATTGTCAGGTCTGGTCGGCCTAGTGTCAGGATAATGTGACAGGGTGGGACATGATGCTACATGTTTAAAACATGATGTCCCAGTTATAAACATCACTATAAACTGCCATACTGCAGACATCGCGGCTATAAGACTGAAATATCCAAATCACACACACATGTATATGCGTATACATTTGTGTGAGTGTGTTTACTTTTGTGTTTGTCTCTGTTTTACATAACATTTCCAATTTTTATCCCTCTTTTATATGTGTTTCTTCCTGGATCTTCAAAATATAAAAAAATATTAAGAAACAGAATATGATAAACATCAAGACAGAGTTCTCGACAATCATGAATGCTGTGCAGTTAGAAAAAAAAAATATGTTATATATAAATACATTTTTTGTAATTCCTGGCAAATGATTTTATCTAATTAGTATAATTCTTATTCATTGCTGGAATGTTTACAGAATATATTTAGTTCAGCGTGGCCTACGTGACTTGAGTATTGTATTACATCGGATTTATATATAAATGTTTACGTACATGTTCACAATATTGATAAAAAATTTAATAATAAGACTTACAAAAGCGCCCATGGCGAATTTTCTCAGTGACTGATTAGGTATCGATGTTTCGAGAATAAGTATGTGGCTTACATTGGTTTTGCTAGGTTACGTAAATATACTTAATTCGACTTAAAATCAATTGTGTATGATGTCACGTGGGGTCTATTGCGAAGTACAGTCGCAAATATATCGTGTATATAATGAGAAGTTAAGCCGTCAGACTCAGTGTTTTATACAGCCGTCAGACTCAATCCGAATGTTATGTCATTCACACTTGTTATGTTCCTGTTGTAAGTCTGCAGACGTGTTTTATGTTGTACTTGGATATTTGTCAAGAGACCAAACCTTTGTTTGGACTGTCCAGTGGAAATGAAAAGAGTTCATTATTTGGACTATATTTTATTCTGGAACTGTTATAAATAATTCGAATGAATTCTAAACAACGCCATCTCGACAACCTCGCTGTTTTTGGAGGACTAGTACATTTCCAGTATTTAAATTTTTAAGGAACTTTCAGTTCATTTAGGACTTTCATATTCCCTTATAAGGTCCAGCTTTGATTCACCCCATACTATTGTAAGTTTCTCTCATATATTCATTTATAACTTTGATAATCGAACTCTCTGTTAAGTTTGTCTTAAACTTGTTGGTTTCTCTTCTTTTATGTTACATAAGTTTGTGACCATAGATTCCTAACAAATCTACGAAAATATATATACATTTCAAAAATATAGGATCACGTGCGTTTAATATGCGTCATGCTGAACTCTAAGATATCGTCATAGAATCAGTTGTGCCATTGGCAATGTGTTTTATTACTTGAGGGAATATTCACTGTTTGAGTCTGAACCATTTCCTCTGTATGTCAGTCATAATATTCTCGTAAATGTATGAGAAATGTAATAGATGTGTAATGGAGAAAACAAAATTATAATTAATCAAGCATTTTTTCCCTAAGTATTGTGGGAGTGTTAAATTATGAATACATATACACGGCTTCATGTGGTTATTTTCTTTTAAGCATATGTTTCTCATTGTCCTTTCTTGTTCCATATGAGTCCCTTCTAACGATATAATATTTTATTTTGCATTTTTGTCTACACTGTCCAGATACAAGTCTTTCTTTACGTATGCTACTCATGGCGCTCATTTTTAGACTGGATATCAACTCGCTGTCCTGGATCGCGTTAAATATGTTCCATACTACCGTTAGGGTTCTAGGATCTGTGTCAAAGGTATTCTGATCCACTAATTCATAGATACATACATACATACATACATACATACATACATACATACGTACGTACGTACGTACGTACATGCATGCATGCATGCATGCATGCATACATACATACATACATACATACATACATACATACATACATACATACATACGTACGTACATACATACATACATACATACATACATACATACATACACAGAGTATTTATATGACAATTTGGAATGCAGTAACTTATATTTCGCAAATTCATTTTATTCACCGCTACGCGTGAACCCATTTAGGTACCCTTGAATGTATGCATTTCAGTACGTAGTGGAGCAAAGTACATGTATGAGTATTAGACTTCATCAACTCGCATATATCAAAGAAACCAGCTGCAACAGCAAAGGTATCATTTCCATTCAACTCATGGAATGCGTACCATACTAAAACGCTTTTTTAATTTCCATATATATTTAAAATTGAATATAAATATCAATGTGTATACCGTAAACATTCATCCTCTGTCGAACAGTACGATTATTTTTGCACACAAACTACGCCTGAAAGCATCCAAATGTAGACGGTCATTACATTCCATGGACAAAGTATTGTTTACCATGGAACTGTATGTATTAGATTTAATTTATATCAGAAATATGAACTAAATGTGCCTAACGTCTAACAGGTATATTTTAGATATGTTGAACAATTATTATGCGATAAATTCACTGATTAGTGTCAGAAAATAATGCAAGATAATTCAAAATGATCTCTTAAAAAGAAGAGAAACAAATTTTATCTGCCTTCTTCAAAGGCTACCTCTTAATATGATGTATACATGTGCACAAATATTTGATGGATATTGATATTCTTGTCTGCCTCTGTCGCTTATGATAAATATAGTTTTTATGCTGATAGTGTGTCTTTGATGGAGCGTGAAACCTGAATAGAATTCTTGTTTGTTCTACTACGTGATATTTGTATAATGCCTCTGCCTCAGTGATCGTGTTCCTCTGCAGTGAAATCAAAGCATTTCCAGTTGAGTATCGAATTTAAGATTGATTTTTCACAAACAATTTCTTCATCCGTCACACGAGACAAAACAATTTCAGCTACTTGATGTTGTAATCAATCTTTATAGAGAAGGTCACAAAAAACTTGTTTGATTTCAGTCCGCTTCGGCAGATTCATTACTGGCTGACGAATCTGGAAATTTCATATATCTACCACTAGCTGTCTCTCAGTTGTTTTCGCGACATATCAGTAGGAAATAAGAAATCTGACCGCGAGCGAATGATGAAATAGTATGCATAGCTAACAAAACATGATCGGCACTGATAGTTATAAACCCTGACAGTTTGCACTCAATTATACATATGTAGTATTGAATAGCTCCATTACTTTTTGTCCCAGTTACGTGAACATTTCAGTCCACCGCACATATTTAAGAATTTAACGTTGTTTTTTTCTGAGTTTATCGTGGTTTAAACTGTCAGTTGCCGACTCACACAGCAAATAAGGCCTGAAGGGCGTTATTTAAGCATTGTGAGTCGGCAACTGACAGTTTATACCACGATAAACTCACAAAAAACAACGCTAAATTTTTATAATTTAAATTTAAATTATTCGTTATGTAATTTTGTTTGCATCATTAAAAAAACAAGAATCCTAATTGAGCTTAGTAATACATGTTTGGGACTTTCTGTTACAGAGCTTTTAATTGCACTTGGGCTTGTCCTGCTTGATCGTAAAAAGATCATTGTAGTACCAATCCTTCAACCAATGGACTACAATGTACGGAATTTTAACAATGCTACCATGATTTTTATATTTTTCCTTAATGGAAACGTGTATTCAATGTGGGAGCTCAATATTTTAAAGTCACGATGTCATTGCTGTAAAAAATGTATGCGTTCATTCACTCTAAAAAAAAAAAAAAAAAAAAAAAAAAAAAACCAATACAAAACAAACATGTTAGAATCTTCTTTCCCTTTAATGCTTATTTCCTGTCTGCTTTCACGGCCAGTGTTTATCTTATGCTGAACACGTGACTATATTTATAGTAGTGGGTATTATTAGAAAAGTAGTCCTCCTTACAGTTCATACAGAAATAAGCGCAATTCATTTTGATCACGTGGTAACATTCTGACCAATGGAAATTTTACTTTCCTTTACCAGCTACTGGCATTGCAAATATTATTCTCATAACTTAGTACAATTTTCAAAAGAAAGGCATTTCTTTTACAGAAACGCTGTTGAATGAAAATTATTGTTCTCAGGTTAAACCATTCTAATTTTTTGGAAGGGTTGAAACTGCTGATTGGAACCAAAATATAAAATAAATTGTATGGGTATTGTTCAAATGTGCCTTTCAAATCACTAGATAAATGTTTTTTGGCGCCTCAAATATTCTTCATGTAAATATTGTATTTCTACAAAATAAACTCGCGTCTCTTGGATTACAAGACCGACACTGTACCAACTGAACTACGATGGATGTCTATTGTTTGTATAAATGCATTGGGAATTTTTCAGTGGTGTTCTCTTTCTGTGGGTTAAGTACAGTTGACTTCAATTCAACGAGACAATTCCGTCACGTATTATTGCATGGAACCAAATAGCGAAAAAGGGGGAAATCGATATACAATGGCCGCATCCTCAGTCACAATCTAAATAGTGACACAAGGGGAAATCGACATACAATGGCCGAGTCCTCAGTCACAACCGAAAGTACAGAAGCAGTCTAGTGAGTTCTCGCATTAACTGTAAACTTCGGGAATGTTTCGATAAAGAACAGATCGTTTCCGTCAACTTCCCCGTCATGAATGTTATGACGGTGTGTGACGTGCCTGATACGTCTTTGGCAAACAATGTACATATACGTACAGTGATGGCTACAACAGTATTTTCAAACGAAATATCTTTTGCTATCATTAGCGGATAGGCTAGAGAGTGTTCTAATCGAGGCTACAGTTTCGACATGACAGTTTTCTTTTTTCTTCACAGATTCTTAGAGTGTACACAATGCTTGATATAGATATTTATACATACGATTTTAGAGTACACAGGGTAATTGATAAACAGTCTCAACCAATAAGACCAGTCTTCAAACTACGCATATGCATCGATTACATGTAGTGTAACCTCCAAGAATGTTGTATCTCAATAAATCTTCAGTGTTGTTCTATTTGAAAATTAATACTTTAATGGCTTGAGGATTATTGACTAAAATCTTATCATATATATTGAGCATTTGTAATTTGAGCATTTTCATATTTTGTACCAGACACAAAAATTGATTTTTATTAACAATAATGTTTGCTCGCAAGTTAAATATTCTAACAAATATACTTATAAACATGTTGAAAACTTTTTTTGTATATTATATATATGTTTAGAAATGTGCGAAAATATAGACAAATATGAATCTGATTAGGATAAGCGATTATGATTTCCGTTTAACCTTTATCAAGTATTGAATACACTAGTTCACTGCAACAATCAAGTGTTGAATACACTAGTTCACTGCAACAATCAAGTGTTGAATACACTAGTTCACTGCAACAATCAAGTGTTGAATACACTAGTTCACTGTAACAATCAAGTGTTGAATACACTAGATCACTGAAGCAATCAAGTGTTGAATACACTAGTTCACTGCAACAATCAAGTGTTGAATACACTAGTTCACTGAAACAATCAAGTGTTGAATATACTAGTTCACTGCAACAATCAAGTGTTGAATACATTAGTTCACTGCAACAATCAAGTGTTGAATACACTAGTTCACTGCAACAATCAAGTGTTGAATATACTAGTTCACTGCAACAATCAAGTGTTGAATATCTTAGTTCACTGTAACAATCAAGTGTTGAATATACTAGTTCACTGTAACAATCAAGTGTTGAATATCTTAGTTCACTGTAAATTTGAAGTGTTGAGGATAATAGTTCACTACTGCAGAAAAGTGTCCAATATACTAATACATTAAAATAGTCAAGCGTTGAATATACTAGTTTATTGAAACAGTCAGGTGTTGAAACAGCCAAGTATTGAACATGCTATCTGCGTTCCGTAGTGAAGTAATGAACATGCTAGTTGGGTTCCGTAGTGAAGTGTTGAATATGTTAGTTCAATTCAGCAAGCAAGTGTTAAACATACTAGTTCACTACAGTAGTTAAGTGTTGAACATACTAGTTCACTACAGTAGATAAGTGTTGAACATACTAGTTCACTACAGTAGTCAAGTGCGAATCTGCTACTGCACTGCAGCAGTAAGATGTTAAATATGGTAGTTCACTACAGAAGTCAAGTATCGACTATAATAAATCACTCCAGCAATCACATATCCACCATTCTTGCCCCTGATGACGGGTCTTAAATATTTATATTAGTTTATCTTAAAATATAGCTCACTCCGAAAACAAGAGTTATAGCGTCTCATTGTTCAGCTAAGAAGATAATATGCGAAATTTTGTTTTCCTTTTCTTTGATATGAAGAAACAATTATTAAATATGCGTCTTTTATTGTTTTATTGCTGATACGAGATCGTGCAATTCCTGAATCATAATCAGCCTTACAATTAAATTATAAGGCCTTGTGACAGAGTAGCACGCTATAACTGGCCACAGCAAAGTATGTTTTGACTAATCACATCACGTCCATGACATAGGGTTTCCCAATGTCATCCAAAACCTCCCATCCCTTCCACTATTATTTTATAAGATTATATGCCTTCTTTTCATTCAGCGCGATGAATCTGGCGAATCGCCGAATGTTTATTTATAACATTATCTATTTCCTTTCTTCACAAGGACACAGTTAACATATTTACTTATTTTGCGATGATTTCTGTAGATTTTACTAAATGAATTACATGCAAATACATAAATTCAAACCTAACTTAAATCTCTTCGTTCTTGAGTCATTTCTTTTGAGCCAATTTTAAGCACAATCACAAATGTAAGGAGAGTAAATATATTCAAATTTTACATAGCTTCAGATTTACTTTTAGAATCAGTTATTTAAAAGATTTTTTAAGGGGATGTGAATTATGTAAAATCAACTTAGAAACCGTGGTGTTTTCAAATTGTAACACGTATTTGCATAATATATTTACAGAAAACTGAGGACGTCAAGAAAGCGATGGGAATGATTAGGTATGTTAGAAATTCGTTTGAATAGACAATTCATCAAAATTGCATAGCATATATATTTACCCCATGGACATATATTTATTATTTTGACGGCGGGAGTATAAGGACATGGTCATCTAGGTTTGGATTGTTGAAATGTTTCAGCGTTGCATACGATGCCAAGACATGATTGAACATTCGAGTGTAAGAAACATCAGAGACCCATTGTAACGCATCGTCTTTCTCAATATCACAATTAGCTCGTTGTTACAAATACATACATCAATATATAAACTATTTCATTGGTGTATTATTATGCAGTCAGAACGATTCAATAATAAAGTAATAAAAAAAACTCTTTTTTTCACGTTTTATTAGCAAAGTGAAAGAAAAAGTTTGTGCATTTCAGATTTATCATGTGAAAAATTATATTAAACTTGTACCGCTTTTACAATTAAGTAAAGAGGGATAAATGTAACATATAACTGCTACATGCATTGCTCTCTCTCTCTCTCTCTCTCTCTCTCTCTCTGCGGAACGATCCAAATGAGCGACTCAAGCACCTGCGTAAGCGTGGCTTCAAGTCGATTGTTTTTCCTGTTTCACATGGACCTCAGGGAAACACTTGTTGTCCACTGATGGTTTCTTAAACGCATGAGTACTATGAACGTCACCTAATGACTACACATCAGGAAGTTTCAAATTTTACAGTTGCATGCTTTTTTCTTTCTTTCACATTTATATGATTAGCCAGTAAGCCTATCTAGGTGAACTATTAATAATTCAGCCATGCAATACAACACGTGACCAAAAGACCCAATACAAAGATAATTCCTATCTCAAATTACTAAACACATATACCTATAAAATATACAGATGATTTCCCATGGTAAGAAAGTAGAGAAAGTAAATTTTACGAAATTAATCCATGCTGTCATAACGTCTCGTGAACTGTACATTATGACATCTGCTCGTTGTGAGAATAATCTTCCAAACACAGACTCCCCATAATCAACATATGATCGCTAAAATCTAAAAACGTCATAAACGGAGATTAAAAATAGCATATACATTAGGTTTATTACACCATTATCTGTAGTTTATCCAAAATGTATCATGCATCATTTAGTGTCACATCGGCTTCTATTTCATTTGTTTTGTTTCCTACATATAAGCAGTCTCTACTCACCAGTTTTCTTGGGGTCTCTTCTTTGTTGTGCATGATTCCTCACCTTGGCTCTGTTGCAATTGAAAGATTAGGAACAAGAAACAAAGGCACTTTGAAGAAACGAAACGCAAACAAAGGCCCAGTTAGAAGCTGTGACGATTGACAAAATCGTATTTAATGACATATAGCCCAATGAATGTAACTATGCAAATCAAGGTTGTACATTCAAATGTCACCTGCAAAGAAACAAAACTGCAGAAACTTAGGTTTCGAAAAAACTGATGGCTGATAGTCGAACTTCATAAATATTTTAAAATATAAATTTTATGTCAGTTTGGCTACGTATCAAAGGCATATGATCCTAGCACCAGCTTCGGTGGTGTTTGCTTCTCATCTAATCCATTAAAATTGATGAATTGTGAACAGGCTCTTTGGCAAAGCCTTTAAAGTTACATACAGCTTTTGAAGAGTTAAAAATCCATTCATTACGTATTCTGATACGTTTGACAAGACGATTCGTGTTTCCTAAACTAATTGACATTAGATGTTGCCCTTCGTGATTTATTAATGATCATGTCGACAAGTAGAGAACAAAATAATGCATATATGGGATTTGCAATGTTTCGAAAAGTCTGCTGCCAACAGTGATGTGGATGCTGCCGTCAAACGTCTGCTGCCAACAGTGAGGTGGATGCAGCCATCAAAGTTTTGACTGCTTTTAACTTGAGTATGTGCCTTACCATTCTCATGCATGCTCCTTGCAATGCAGTCCAAACGAACTTTACTAAAATCATATGACCTGAAAGGGTCTTTTCCATGATTGTCAGTCCGTATGGAAAATGAATTTACTATACCAGCTTTGTTTGAGTAGTTTGGGGATAATTTCTGCAAAGGATACTGTACATTAAATCATTGCGGAGTAATGTTCTAGTCATGGATAATCATTTATCCATGATGATGGAAAGTTTCTTACACATTTAGCAACAGCATGCCCCCTTAGTTGTTCAGTAAAACGGGTTCATTAGAGAAAGTAACTTCGTAAAGTTTCCCTATCTTGCTTAAGCTATATTCTTTGTAATTTTTTTTGTGGACACCTTATCCATCCTTTGGTCCACAATTGCGTCCGAAAGTTATAATGGCATTTTGGTGCTTTTGTTTTCCCCGCTATATGGTGTATTTTGTTCTTCTGTAAAAAAAAATAAAAAAGAATATGGATAGAGAAATATATTTAGATATTTATTTTGGTTTCAGGAGTTCTTTCATTAAGTTTGTTTTTCATTTGAGTCGTACTTGTAGTGGCTCTTCTTAAAGCAGTTCCCACTATCTGTCTCCACTCTCTAATAGTTTAATGACTTCTACGTCCTTCCGCCGACATTGGGTCTTCGGCTGATTTCCACATCATAATCCCTACTTCTATGATCTGGGCCAGAAATCCTGTGAATACTATATTGTATGCTATAATATTTGTGTGTTTCTTCTAAGTCGTTATTTTGTTGTGTTATATTAATTTATGAATATTTGATGTCTATATCTCCTTAAAATGGGGGAAAGAGTTATGCGGTAACATTCGTGTATAAGTCCATTCCGGTCTCCTCTTCTGGTATTTATTTTCTAGGCATGATGAGACGGGCATTTACATATGTGTATTTAGAAGTAGGCATATGTGTGTACATAAATCGTTGTCATGTGCTTTATTTCGTGATGTATACATTCAATATTTCCCGTCTTTTCCTTGCAATATGATACGGTTTCTGGTTTTAATTTCATATTTAGGTAAAATCGATTTAGGTAGGAAGGCATTTGTGATGTATTCCAAAAACTGGAATTTCTGTACTACATTTTATGTTCCATGTTTCTGGTTTTCACTGGTGCCCACAGAGGACTGTCTACCTTGCGTACAGCCTCATAGTTTAGCCCTGCATGATCTACGCCTCTTACATCCCTGCCATGTGTTCTTGGACCTGTACTCTTCATTCTATACACTCAGCCGCTCTCCCGTGTCATAGATCATCATCCAGTGTCTCACCAGTTGTACGCTGATGACACCTAAATATACAAATCTAGCCACCCAACTGAAGTTGATGCTACCATCCAAGGTGTAGAGAGGTGCATTTCTCATGTGAAATCATGGATGACATGTAATAAGCTGCAGATGAATGTTGATAAAACTGAGGCCATTCTGATCACAACACAAAGACTTTCTCAGTCACATCCTTTACCTCAAACAATAAATATCAGCAACACCAGCATTAAATTCACACAATCAGTACGAAACCTAGGTGTTACCATGGACAGTACTTTCACATTGCACCAACATGTCATGAACATATGCAAGGCTGCATATCTTGAGCTGAGACGCATCAGCTCCATTCGCAAATATCTTTCAGGTGATGCCACTAAAATACTTCTGTGTTCATTATTACTTTCAAGACTGGACTATTGTAACTCAGTTCTGTCTGGTTCATCTCAATATCTGCTCCAGAAACTTCAAAACGTTCAAAACACAGCTGCTCGGATCATACTTAGAGTACCACGATCAGAGCACACCTCCCGCTGTTCTGTACCCTACACTGGCTATCCACTCGATCCAGAATCAAACACAAAATTTGTTCTCTGTGCTACGTTTCACTGACTGACTCTAGTCCAACATACCTATTCGACCTCACGCATGTGGACACACAATCAAGATATTTACGCTCCTCTTTGACAATCGTATACTCATTATTCTCACTATGAAAACAAAGTCATATGGACATCTTTCTTTTGCATACCAGGGCCCAGCAACGTGGAATGAATTGTCTACTGAACTTAGACACAAAGACACAGTGATGCCATTCAAGAGTGCTCTCAAAACTCACTTATTCCGACTGCAAGAACAAACAAAAGGACCTAATATTGTTTCCTACCTTAAATATTCTTAGCATGTTTTTTATGTTTTCTAATTTCATGGTGTTTGTTTTTGTAATCATATCGTTATAAATGTTTTTTATGTTATAGCTGTTGTCTAATGTTGTAAAGCGCTTAAAGCTTCTAAAGATTAGGAGCTATACAAAGTCCTCATTATTATTATTATCATTATTATTAAAGACGTTCCTAAAGAGTTAGGATTTAATATATTGGCTTTAAAGTCGAGTTAAGGTCATTTTATTAAAAGTAATTAGAAGTAATATAATGGCGAAAGCGGAGCCCCTCCTACATTGATAGTTTAGTTATACAATAGGAGATGATTTTTTTACATCTTCGAATAATAGCCAAACACACACACACACACACACACACACACACACACACACACACACACACATATATATATATATATATATATATATATATATATATATATATATATATATATATATATATATATATACCATCAAGGTCAAAGATTTACAATATCCTTTGACACTTATTTTATTTCTAGTTTTAGATTCGTGGTGCCCAAAGTTGACCTATAATATTGAAGCAGACCGGCACTCGCCGGGCGAAGCCAACCTTAAGGGGGTGGCAATATCATCTCCTTCCTCTATAAAGGTCCTGCTTATGTGTTCCGAAACAAAGTATGTATTATTATCACAGTCATATATATATATATATATATATATATACGATATACATGGTAATACAAATATTATAGCTTTACTTAGCAGTTGCTGTCTATTGTAAAAAATATTATTTGTATTTTCTTTCTCGTGTTTACTTGTCGAACATGAACGAATGAGGTGTCTTATCGTGCAAATTGAACCTTTGCATAGGCGACATCTAGGGATAATTATATTATAAGATAGAGACGTATAGCTAGTTCACCCGTCAGCCAGAAGTAATTTACAATCTTGCTTTGTTGATCACATGATGTAATTTTTGCCGATTTGTTCCATACATTACCTCATTGTACAGTATGAAAGTTTTTTAATTGTACTTTATAAATATATTATTAGTTTCATTGTTCTTAAGCATGTAGTAAATGTTCGTATCCCGTTCTTTCTTCCAAGTAATCTTTTTTTTCTATAAATTTGAAAATTAAAGTTTTGATGAAAAAATAAACAAATAACAAGTTTCTCGATGGTTCAATTATTTAACTTAGGCATTATATATATATATATATATATATATATATTGTAGTGTTCTATGGTTCGTGGCAAACTATATATATATATATATATATATATATATATATATATATATATATATATATATATATATATATAATGCCTCCCATACAGAGGTAGGAGTTCCTTTATATTTCCTTGGGTTTGTTTAAATTTTGCATTTCAAGTATCTTCATATAATGATAAGTTCAAGCCTCCCTCTTTTTGTCTTTATTTAAATAGTCTCGTGGGAAATAACGTAGTTTCCCATTCCAGATAAAGGGTATAATTTTCATTCTATGTATCTTTTTTTAAATCTATTTATTTCAGGATATAATACACATTACTCTAGATAAAGGTCTGGGAAACCTCCACCCTTTCGGTGATATCCAGAGAAGTCAAAATCCAAACTTTTCTATTTCCATCTTTTTCATCCATAATCTATTTATAGTTTCCATCTTCCATATTTGGTCAGAAAATAACTCCTAGGGCACGAACCTATGTCTTAATGATACACATGGGATGTCCCGGATGGATCCCACTCCAGTTTCTTACTAGAACTATCTCAGTTCTGTCATGAATAATTTTAGATCCCGAAGCTTTTACAATTTTTCCATACCCCGCTCCAATGTTTGCAAAGGAGAAGTGGTAGTTAATAAAGTTGGTACAATCATAGGCATGTTGTAACATTTAAGTTCATTTCTCAAGTCATGTATTTTGATACCATTTATATATTATGGTATATTTGATATCTTAGTACGTCTACTGCTATTACGTACAAAACTCACCGATCTCTCTGTCTTATATCCAGTGCATTAGTGGTTTCACCATTGATTTGTACTTTGGAATATATATCCTTATATAAGGTTTTAAACCATTTCTGTAATGCTTCCCAGAAGCGCATCTTTTCCAACTTAGGGTTATTGACATATCATATCGAAACGTCTCCCTAATCTAAATATGTCAGCTGTGTACGTTTTAACTGTAAACCCATGTGAACAGGTCAAAAGGTACCCAACCTGAAACGTACATAAAGCAAAACGTGCCCAAGTCAAAAGGTACTCAAGTCAAAAGGTACTCAAGTCAAAACGTACTCAAGTCAAAAGGTACCAAAGTTAAAACATGACCCACACTGGCTTTAATTAATGACAATATTTCTTGTATCGTGTTTCATATGACCGTGACCGACCTGACGAGCAATGGAAACCTAACTTGCATGACTGTGAAATTAGGTCTCGTGTTTTATAATTTTGCTTCCAGGAGGAAACAGAACCTGTAATTTTCTAGCATTCAGTTTTAACATTTGTATCACAAGATTTTAAAATACGGCTCCAGATGCTGGGTGACAAAATGCTTCTTTTTGGTTCACGATCTTCGTGTAACTCATTTAACTCATTCATAAACCTTGTACAATGTATATTTTGAGAGGACCACTGCACGCTCGAAATGCGTAGTGAATTGTGGAAGAACAGAATTTAAATAATTTTAATGTAACAAAAATTATTAATAAAAACTGTGCTTTATTATCTTAGTTTTTAGGTAAATAAATTAATTTTCATTTCTTCCAATAATTAGAAATCTGGGAAATTTTCTATCCCATAAAGAGCTTTTAAGAAAATAAAAAAATTCTAAGTTTACAAATATTCTAAATAAATTTAAATATAGAGCGATAATATTCGACACATGCATACAGGCACACGTTTGATTACACGTGAACTTAAATATAAAGAATGCACACATCTATGCTTATATACTTACATAGCGCCATACATTTAGGGATGCCTATGCCATTATGCACTTGTTAGTCTACATACACAGACCTTTGAATAACATGAATATAAAAAAATGCAAAACAAAACTGCCATAATTGCCTTCAGAACTTTACATATATCAACAAAAGCTTTCAAACATTTGTTAATTTTCAGTGTTCGCAATTTAGAATTATGTCTGTATCAAAATTATTCCCTACCATTTACATACATACACACACACACATTGATACATACATACATACATACATACATACATACATGCATACATATATACATACATACGTACGTATGTACATGCGTACATAAGTAAGTACGTATGTATGTACGTACATACGTCCGCACAGACAGACAGACACAAAATCAAACGTAGAATGTATGACTTGAGACATTCCTTTGCAACTGTATGTATTACATCATCCAGTTATCACTCCCGTGAACAACGTAACTCCTATAAAAAGGAAGAAAAGGTTCAATCTTTCTACATATCTGGGCGGTTGCCATTCAATAGTCATGATCTGATAGGGACTCTGTCATTTCGTAGTACCTTTACACCCACCACAAAGCTAGTATGTTCTAATCCTATTAGCTTTTTCAGAACCTTCATATTCTTTGACTTCGATATCGCTTTCACATCGCTTCCTGTTTACCTTGATGGCGTATCTTAGAACAGAATCCACCATCATATTCTCTGGGGGCAGGATAAAACCAGACATAAGAAATTTGCACGCAAATAATCATTGATTCAATCTGATTCAAACAAGACTGCTGCTGCATGATTGATCACTCAGATGGGAACCCTTCTGCATTTGGTGTTATTTATGTTTAGTATTTGCATAAAGACTCATTAAACATAATACTCATTTCTAACATTATAAAATATTACTCCCATTCATGCCCTATAATAAAGCCATGCACCCATTCATTTTAACAGACAGAAGAGGTCAGTCCTTTTATTTCTAAAAGTAGCATTTATGAATTTTAAGATAAATGATTTGGTACATTTATATACAAATATAATGCAGAGAAAATTACACAAAACATCAGTTATGGGCAGATTTCAGCCTGCGTATGGAGATTAGTTCAATATGTAATTGTGTGCGTATGTGTGTGTGTGTGTGTGCACGCGATTTTGGTTTATAACTTGGCTTTAACAATTGTTTAGTCATATCGCTACGATGTCGGCAGTGTGGCAGCTTATACTGATGTCTAGCACTAGCGTATCATGTCTCAGACATGTAACATCATGTACCACCCATTCACATTATCCTGACACTTGGCCGACCAGTCTTTACATAAACGTCTTAATGTTGAACACCAAGCGAGGCAGCTGCTAGTAACATATTTGTAGGTCTATGGTATGTTTCGGCCGGAGTTCGAACCGCGACCTCCCGCATCCGAGGCAGACGCTCTAACCACTTAGGCTATAAAAATGTCATTGAGAAAAACAATTAAATTGAGTCTAAGACAACTGTGATATGGCAGAATAGGTTTCTGTAACGACTCAAGAAATACAGATTAAATATTGCCTGATGAAGGAACATGCATATATTTATAAATCGGAGCTCATCACGCCATGAAGAAGTATATTCGAAATTATAAATAAAGGTCTAATTAAATCTACTGTGATACGTTGGGGTGTCGGGACACAACGTATTGGGGGCCATTGCAAATTAACAAGTACACTCTGAAAGCAATCCATAAACTGTCCTTTACATGTGTTGTTATGGATATTGAGTTTACAGTGTTTGTTAGTTTTTATATTTCATTATATGCTATTGTAGTGTAAAGTTGTATGCTGAACTTGACCTTGTGCATTAACGTTCTGCGCTGATTACGTCACCAAAATATTGATTCCACCAGGGGTCCATATAAATCGGAGTAGAGTCCATTTTCATAATTACCCACTTCAGACTTGTCGGCGCGCACGTTTATATAGTCAACTATTTTTTTTTTTTTTTTACCTTATGCTGTAGAAATGCCAAATTCAGTCTCTATAGGGAAAAAAGATTTAATCCAAACTTGAAACATGCAAACAACTGATTATGTGTATTCGTGCAGAAATCCACGATTGATGTATGTTGATTAGAAATGATCGCATTTCAATTTGCAATGAGCATAAGCGTGATATTTAAAACAGAATTTCAGTAACGTAAGAGTGGCATATTCAAACGCGGTATAATGTGGACACAAACAAATCCCATTAATTCCGGCTAATGAATAAAATAATATAGCACACCATCTAATGCCGATAATGAAATCTTTAACTCTCGTTCTATAACAAAATTGTTATTTGCATTATATTAAATCGTACTCTCATTAAATAAAAACAAGTACTCTCATTAAATGAAAGCAGTTAATCTCACTAATGGAAAGCAAGTACTCTCATTAGATAAAAATGTATACTCATATTAAATGAAAACAAGTACTCTCATTAGATAAAAATTAGTATCCTCCGCAAATGAAACTTAGTAGTACAATCATTAAATAACAACTTTTTCTCTCCTTCAATTAAAACTTGTACTTTCTCATCGAATGACTAACAGTACTCTTATACTAGTTTTCTCATATAAAAGATTTTTGCTCTCATGAAATGAAAGATAGCACTCCCATCAAATTAAAAATTGAACTCTCATTAAATTAAAACTATTACTCCCCTCAAATTAAAATGTTTACTCTCATTAAATGAAAACTAATTCTCTCGTACTACAGCTACACATAAGTGATCCTTTGTATAAAAAAAGCTAGAAACCTTAGACAGTACATGCATCTAGTGCAAACGACCCATTTCGAACGCTGAGTTGAGCTAATGGCGCCATTGAAAACAATTAGCAACCCGTATCCTCGTTACAGCGATAATGTAGAATAAGTGCCACTCTTTGGAGCCGCCACTAGAGTACATTTTTATCACTGGCAGATTTAGATGACAATACAGCGTAATAATAATGATAACAGTCACGTGCAAATATATATACATATATATATATATATATATATATATATATATATATATATATAATATATATATATATATATATAATACACACTTAATTCCTAAGATTTATCACATATAACTGAACGTGCAGAGGATAATCGGTCTAGTGTACACGTATGATTGCACTTTGTTAAGTATCCATCGTGTCATGTACAATAGGTTATATTAATGTAGCACCTTAGATAGATATTGGTAATTAAGTAAATCCACACAGAAAAAATAAACACATTTATTTGATTGGTCTGATATACAATAGTTACGACTAGAATGATAAGGCTGATATGGTCTATTTTTAACCTATGGTCAGAGCCGATTAAAGGAACACAACAAAATAGCAGTAAATCCATATTTAGAATCTTAGCAAAAAGATTGAAAAAATGTATAAAAGAAATCGCTAATATCAATCAAACATGCGGGGTAAATATTTATTCTGATTCAGATTTATTTTTATTCGGATTATAATAATTATTCTGGTAATAATATTGTGTATTAGTTAGATTTATTTTATTCAGTTTATAATATGTATCATGTAAGTTTGTTTTCAGTAAGATTTTCATATTTGTGATTACTATTTACCCCGTCAAATTATAAAATATGACTGCTTTTCACTATTTTGACTTTGTTAATATTCAGTATCATTTACCTGAACTCTGACTAATGATCCGTGAAAAATTGCGTCATAATATATGCATTTGTTCCTTGACAAAGTCAAGGGTGAAATCATTATGATTTTTATTATATAATTTTTTCTTGTTTCTGTTTTCGATGAGATTAATATTTTTAAAGTACCATTTACCCCATTAATGTTATGAAATATGTTGATAATCTGACAAATTATGGACAATATATCCGTAAAATCTGTAAAATTAACAAGCAATCTGAAATAATAATAATAACGATAAAATCCCTATAAAATCATTGGATATTAAACTGTGACTGCATTTGACAAATAATCTGAATTAATTTGGGTAATATACCCAACAATAATAAGGAATTGTTTGATATTCTGAAAAATTATGAGTAATTAACCCATCAAATTATAAAATCTGACTGATTTTTACAATTTCTAGTAACATATGCCCCATCAAATTATAAAATCCAACTGCCTTGACTTTGCCATGGTTGAGTACCACATGCCTAAAAACTAACCCATGATCAAAAAAAAAAAAAAAATATTGAAAAAAATTATTAAAATATGTTAATGAAATTGTAATGTTTTATTTTTCTGTTTTCAGTAGGATTTTAACACTTTTGAATGTCATTTAAGTAAAATCTGAAAGAGAATAAGTAAAAACTAAATTCTGTTATAATATATTTTGTTTCCCCTGATTAAGAATCAAGATTAAAAATCAATCACGAACGTGAGGATCTATAATCTTACATATAGATTTATATTCAAATTTTCATGTGCAAATCAGGCTACTGTATGGTCTGGTTGGTACGTTTGAAATGATAATAACGGATTATGACATTGCAAATAGACCGTATTAATGGATTCTTGTACGATCAAATATCCTTGAAGTAAATGAGGTGTAAATGTATATAAAATACGTTCCTGCTGAATCTGACTGTATCTACTTGACAAGTGCCATCAGTTGCATCACATACAAGATTGACAGCGATCGTTGACGTGATATTTACAACACCTGGTGATATATGACGAACTCCACTGTATGGATCATTAATGTGTTTGAAAATATTCGGAGGATGTTTTTTTCTCTCCATACTTCAAGTACTTTGGGAAACTAATCATCGATGATATCGTTGACCGATCCATGAACTTTAAATGTCGGTAGATCTGCCTCTGACAGTTGATTTATTGCAGTCGAATATTTGTCGATTAAATATTGTTCATATGTGTAAATTGTTCTTGTGAACATCATGTCAAAACGATACTCGGTGAATAACTGGTGCAATATGTCGCGATAACGTTTTTGATCGAAACTAATATCATCAAATGTAATCTTGATATCATTGGCAATATATGGCCTTTTGAGTGTCCCATACATCCACCACTTTTCACTGGCGATAAGTAATTCACCACTGTTGGTTTTAGCTTTTTTAGCTCGTCACAGAGGAATATTCTTATAATTTGAAGTATTTTCCCAATATAAGCGTTTGTCTAAACATAATCAGATCGTTTCGACTGAGATATTGCTGTAAGTACCTTTGGTTGTACTTCTGGTCATCGTAACACAGTTCTAATCGATGAAGAATATATATAAACGGCATAATCTAGCAACTTTATTTCCATTGCGAATGATGTTGGTTCGTAAAGAATAATAGCGATTTTAGATTCTTTCATATATTTAATTCTGCGCTGGAATTCATCATTGATTTGTTCAATTTGATAACTCCTTGTGGGAATACTGATAACTTGCCAGTCGGGAGTTCCTTTGGGTATATTTTTATGTGCAAATATCAGTTAAGTGTTTGCTTACAAACCACCAAATGAATTGATCTAATATTTGGCCGACTACGACATAATGTTACTCTAGATGCTACCGTATTTGCTACACTATCGGTATTTTCTTTTATGCCAGAGAGCTTAATGTCGATACTGACTGACTCAAAAAAATTAATTAATTGATCTATTTATGTTGCTACGAAAATTTAAAATCGTTTGTACGTGATCAGAATATTCAGAACTAAATGTGGTCATTCCATCAGTAATTGCAATTAAAGAGTTCATCATTGGAATGTTGCTATCATCGATAAATTTCTTCGTTGCAGAGTCATCACTTGCTTCTGGTTCTCCAAGACCAGTATTTGTATTATTAATAATACTGAGAGAACCAGTCATTGTATCACCTGCAGTTAATAAGCGATCATTGATCTCATTTCTGGTCGTGATGTTGTTGCTGTCTACATATCTTTTTGCTACTACATCATCATCTAATTTTGTTTCTCTGACATTAATAATTGTATTTTTGTTCATATTGAGAAAACAATACATAGTATCTCCCAATTCTTCCGATACGTTTAGCAATTTCTCCCAAAAGATTAGCGAGTAAATCCTTGACCTCGTCAAGGGTTGCATATTTAGATAATTAGCCTTGCTGAGTTTTATTCTAGGTAAGACTCAGAGAAGCACTTCCATAAATATATACCACAATACTTTAAGATCTGTTTAAAACGACGGTGGATGGTTATACCGTCTATTTGTATACTCGTGCACATCTTTATGAGGTGGTATTGTTGACGATGGCACAGCGTCGATTACATCAATTACTTCACGGCCACATATTGGCAAATCGGTTACTGTCTGTGTTGGTAATGTTGAATAACAGACTGGAGTGTTTTAAAGATGAGTTCTTTGCACTCTGCCGACATATTTTAAAAATTCTTTTCTTGGCACCAACCCATAGGAATCGAATTAAAAAATTCCAGGTCGATCAAACGCGTATGCATTCCAATGGGTATCTGGACCAGAACTCATATCCAGATTAATTATATCGGTTTCAAAATGGTTTGTTTATTTTGGCAATTGATCATGCATAAAAACACCTCTGACGTTCTTGATGTTTAATCGCTTAGCAGCATCAAGTAAATCAAAATTTGACATAGGAAGGAGACATATTGTGTTCAACGAAGTGTCCCGAGAAGTCTCAGAACTTTTCCGAAAGACTTAGGCCCTTCCCCAGTTTTTGGAAGTCTTTATTTCGTGACCTGCTGCTTTCTTTAGATTCATCCCAGCATCAGTTTCAACAGCGCCAAGTGCATCTGCTTTTTCAACAGCTGGGACTGCAGCGGTATTAAGGCTAATATAGCTGCAAGAAGTGGAAATATACCACCCGTCTTGACTGCGTCTTTCATGGCATCCGCTAAAAGATCAGATCCAACACAGATATATGATCGTTTGCCGTTATTGAAGGGCTTGAGTTGACGTTCAGTCAGTGACAGATTATTTTGACCACCTCTGATCTGACCTTTTTTTAGTTTTAATTTTGTTCCCGAATTTTGTTTTGATACTGATTGTATTTTTTTTTTAAAAATCTGACCAGGAGTCAGACTGATACTAACAGAATGACATGACAGTATAATATCACAAGCGATTAAATTACATGTTTTCTACTGGGACATCAATGAGTCTCATTTGTCTTCCAAAACTTTCAAGTAACATCGCTGTATCTGAAAGCATGACAGCGATTGATCTATAATCAGTAAACCAGCTGATAGTGCACTTATTCGAGCTCGAAAATATAATTCAACGACTGACTGTCTAGACAGGTCTAAATGTTCTAGCGAGACTTAGTTGATCGGATACAACGTCGAGAAATTCTACTAAAATATTTGCAAACCAGAATCCAGATTCCGATCACGCGCCATGAATGTCATCTAATGATGATAAGCACATGCAACGTGATTATTTTCAAAATCCAGGAACACTTCTTTAGACGATTCTTGATGTCCATTTTTTCTTAAGGAAGCTTCATTAACTCCAAGTTTGTCAAATGCCATGTGATTTCATATTTGAGAATCTGTCGTCGGATATCTTGAAAAAGCTATAAGTACATGTCGTGGTGCTGGAACTCTCTTCTGTGATGCGATCTGCCATGCAAATGCGATAACATTTGTACTCGTGATCGAGTCTATAGTCATTGTCAATCATGCTAGAGTTTATTTACTGCCGCTGTCTATAAAAGAGAGCAGCTGTTGTTCTTCAGCGCGTGATGGTGACATTACTGGTATCTACAACGACAGTTTTGTCAGTGTTACATTTCCATAAAGTGCCACGGTTCCAGCTTGATCAATCCATTCAGCGTGCCAGATAGCATCGTCGTCCGTGGATTTTCGAACGAGAACATATGTATGTTTTGCCCCGAAGATAAACTTTCTAACATTTCTGCTGACACCAAAGATATGTGACAGTAGCATTGCACAACTAAATCTTCCCTGAGCATTAATTTGAATTTTACGTGCTGCGAATCCCAGATTAAAGTTCGCATTTACAAATCATAAATCTTCAACGTTGATGTTGGCAGCCGCATCGTGATTTATCCGAAGAATATAAGGTCTGCCATCGGCGCTATCAACAGTATCTTTCTCAAACATCATCGACAGACCAGCAGATCGTAAATAATCACCTCTGTATCGGGATAGCTCCAATATTGTCGTAGCAACATCATCACTATTATGACAAACCCCAATCTTCCGACCATCAATAATATATCGTGCACTGTTAAATAATGCCACAATTCCGTTATTAACAAACCCACCCTGCGCACCACTATAATGATTACCATCTGATTGTACAAGTCTACCCTGAAATTCAGTAAATGCTTCAGCAGGTAAGAAATATCTCCTTGTATCCTGAACTTGTAGTTCGATTCGTCCAATTTGGTTTGGTTCTCGAGCGTCAGAATAATATTGATAATCGCACACAGATTCATCTTTTATAAATGGCGTATCCATGTCAAATGCTTGATCAGATATACGTTTAAACACTTTATTATAATTGTTATTGTCTAAAAGGAAGACCACTTCCTGCTATTAGACTAGTAGTTATATCTTCTTTTTGTTATACACCAGCCAACTGTTTTATTTGCTGCTTGAATTATCATTTTACTAACATTGGAAGGCATGAATTCAGTGCTGGGTTTTTTTACTGGTTGTGTTTTTGATCGTATTAATCGTACTAGTATGTCCTTGAATACTGAGAATGCTTTACCAGCAATACCACTAATCATGAGTGTCTATGAAACCACCTGCAAATAATCATTGACAAAAATCGGCTGCTTCATTAATATGTCCTGGGGAATTATTATCGGCTCGTCTTCCGCTAATCAAAATTTCAAATCATTCAACATCTGCAAGGCGTTATTGGGACACGTAGTAATACGACCACTTCCTCGAGTAGCAAGACCACTTCCAGTTGCTCCTATTCCTCACTTTTGTTTTATCCGCTTTTTTCTTCCATGCTCTTGAGGCTGATATCCTTTCTACTTTTGCTTTTTCCAGTTGCTTTCTTCATTTCTTCTTCTTTTAGTCTCATTTCTTGCTTTACTTGTTCAATATACTCATATCTTTTATCTTTAAAGCTGTCAAAATCATTAATATCTTCCTTAGATTTGACTTGAGAAATATCATTATTTATGCGATATACATCCCTAATCCAATCGGCAGCTTTTAGAGTTTAAACATATTCGGGTTTTACATACTTATCTCTATCACGATATCCTCACGGGGCAATATTAAATATTTGTATTGTCCTTCGATATCGGTGATACCTTCAGGTTTGAATTTATATGTAATCTTAGTTCTAACTCTTGGCAGAGGTTGAACTTCCTGTGATTAAGGTGGATGCTGGGGTGGTGGTTGAGTTGCTTGAAGACGGCCGACAATATGAACAGGTAATGTCTCAAGAGCTTTTCGAGCCGCCTCAGTTGATGTAACATTTTATTTTTTGGTTCGACAATTGGTTTAAATACCTATTCTGTACCTTCTGTAAATTCCGTCTGAGACACCTGGCGCGCTTGTAATTTTTGTCTGACAGAATCACGAACTGGAATATATATTTTAATTGTTTCTAATCGCTCTCGAGCTAATCTATCTGGGCGAGATTCCAGTACTGATATAATAATGATTAAATTACGCATACAATGCATCAGTTGTGAGGGTGCGACCAAACATAAATGTCCGAAAAGTAAACAAAACATACATACAAATTTAAAAACACAAACTACAAAAGATAAAGTAACAAAATTAGCCAACCCAATTAAATAAATCTCAGTCGGTTAGATGCTTCGATTTACGTTATTGACCTTGTATTTTTATTCTTTTCGTAAGAATTTTTTTTTTATTTTATAAAAAAGACTTGCTCCAAAATTGGTCTGTTCACCCTCCTTGTTGCTACTTTTATGTACAAAGATGGCTAAATATTATCTTCGTATTTCTCCATATAACCGACAAGCAGTAATAAAATAGAATTCCTTTTTTGTGTCAACGTTACAAATTTGACACAATTTTTTCTCAGAGCAAATAATTTCATATCTTCCTGTGTTACCTCTAATTGGCAAGTTTCCCCACTCTAAGCAAGTTATTGTATAACACAAATCGCTATCTCCAAACAATACTAGAAATCTTTGACAAGAGAATTTTACTTTCAGTATTCTTAGCCATTATCTCAATATACTTTTATATATTTTACACTGCATACTAATACTCGTTATATTAGAATGGATTTGGAGTAGATTCAGATGTACCAAAACTATATTTACAAAATGACAAAAGAGCTTACACCCAAACGTCATCCCCAGTGTTACGTATGGGAGCTATCCGTGCGATAAAAACAGACAAATCAATCCGGTTACGGTAATCTGCCAAAGTTTGAAAGCCTTTTGTAAAATTATGCATAGCCATCAGCATCTGCCAGGAAAGAGTTTTCATTCACATATACTAAGGGTTATTTGTAAAGAAAATATGCATCCTAAATGCTTATAATATGTTTCAATCTTTACTTCTGTATGGCCAAAGTGCCACTTTTCGTAACTTCTGAGATAGACACCTCTCCGAAAAAACAATCACCCTTGTATTTTCATATTCAAGTTTAATATCTACTTTAGACAATATTTATACAGCCAATTGAGCATGTTTTGTAACTGGTGAGCAGTGTCAGCAAATACAATTAAATCGTCTGCATGCAACAGTAAAAACAGTTACAAGGTTTTTATTGATACACCCCTGCGTCTTTGTCACGCTTAAATAATTATAAATCAACTAAAGCATTTGTCGCGCTTGAATAATTCTAAATCCAAGGAAAGACTTTGTCACGCTTAAATAATTATAAATCCACTGAAATCGTTGTCACGCTTGAATAATTCTAAATCCACTAAAGCCTTTGTCACGCTTGAATAATTATAAATCCACTAAAGCCTTTGTCACGTTTAAATAATTCTAAATCCACGAAAGCCCTTGTCACGCTTAATTAATTCTAAATCCACTAAAGCCTTTGTCACGCTAAAATAATTCTAAATCTACGAAAGGCTTTGTCACGCTAAAAAATCTAAATCCACTAAAGCCTTTGTCAAGATTAAATAATTCTAAATCCAATAAAACCTTTGTCACGCTTGAATAATTCTAAATCCACTAAAGCCTTTGTCACGCTTAAATAATTCTCAATTCACGAAAGCCTTTGTTACGCTTAAATAATTCTAAATCCACTAAACCCTTTGGCACGCTTAAATAATTCTAAATTCAATAAAGCCTTTGTCACGCTTAAATAATTCTAAATCCACTAAAGCCGTTGTCACGCGTGAATAATTATAAAAACACTAAAGCCTTTGTCACGCTTGAATAATTCTAAATCCACTAAAGCCTTTGTCACGTTTAAATAATTCTAAATCCAAGAAGCCGTTGTCACGCTTGAATAATTCTAAATCCACTAAAGCCTTTGTCACGCTTAAATAATAATAAATGCACTAAAGTCTTTATCACGCTAAAATAATTCTAAATCAACTAAAGCCTTTGTCACGCTTAAATAATTCTAAATCCACTAAAGCCTTTGTCACGCTTGAATAATTCGAAATCCCCTAAAGCCTTCGCCACGCTAAAATAATTATAAATCCACTAAAGCCTTTTGTCAGGCTAAAATAATTCTAAATCCACTAAAGCTTTTGTCACGCTAAAAAAATATAAATCCAAAAAAGCCTTTGTCACGTTAAAATAATTCGAAATCCACTAAAGCCTTTGTCACGCTTGAATAATTCTTAATCCACTAAAGCCTTTGTCGCGCTAAAATAATTCTAAATCTACAAAAGCCTTTGTCACGCTGATACAATTCTAAATCTAATAAAGCCTTTGTCACGCTTGAATAATTCTAAATACACTAAAGCATTTGTCACGATTGAATAATTCTAAATCCAATAAAGCCTTTGTTATGCTTGAATAATTCTAAATCCACTAAAGCCTTTGTCACGCTAAAATAATTCTAAATCCACTAAAGCCTTTGTCACGCTTGAATAATTCTAAATCCAATAAAGCCTTTGTCACGCTAAAATAATTATAAATCCAATAAAGCATTTGTCACTCTTGAAAAATTATAAATCCACTAAAGCCTCTGCAACGCTAAAATAATTCTAAATCCAATAAAGCATTTGTCACGCTAAAATGATTCTAAATCTAATAAAGCCTTCGTCACGCTTGAATAATTCTAAATCCACTAAAGCCTTTGTCACGCCAAAATAATTATAAATCCAAATATGCCTTTGCTACGCTAAACTAATTCTAAATCCACTAAAGCCTTTGCCACGCTTGAATAATTCTAAATCCACTAAAGCATTTGTCACGCTAAAATGATTCTAAATTTAATAAAGACTTCGTCACGCTTGAATAATTCTAAATACACTAAAGCCTTTGTCAAGATTGAATAATTCTAAATCCACTAAAGCCTTTGTCACGCTTAAAAATTCTAAATCCATGAAAGTCTTTGTCACGCTTAAAAAATTCTAAATCCACGAAAGCCTTTGTCACGTTAAAATAATTCTAAATCCAATGATGCCTTTGTCACGCTAAAATACTTCTAAATCCAATAATGCCTTTGTCACGCTAAAATAATTCTAAATCCAGTAAAGCCTTTGTCACGCAAAGATAATTCTAAATCCACTAAAGCCTTTGTCACGCTTGAATAATTCTAAATGCACTAAAGCCTTTTTCACGCCATTTATTTAATAGAATATGTGATAGTCTCGCAGATAATCCCTTGCATACAAACCAACATAGATCGTCATGTTATGTTTGTCCTATGAAAGGCCCTGGTGTTATTTTGGTGAATATGACACAAATTGCTGTTATTTTGTGCTTATCGCAAAAAAGAACAATTTTTAAGCCCAAATATTATATGAATAACTTGATCGCATAACACAATACTCACCATTAATCATTGCCAAATCACAAAGAAAGTTTCTTCTGATAAACTTTTTATTAGACTGCATACGGGACAATCACGTCAAGCTGTTTTATTGTGCACTACGGTAACAATTTTCTGACATTTGATGAAGCCGTTGTGCAAATAATAGATCAAGTTGCACAAATAATAATAATTGGAATCGGGAATGGGAAGTGTGTGCAAATAACCAAGAGAATCCGAATCTTCGGTCTATTCAATGTTACATAAAAAGAGCTGTGAAAATGCAATGGTTTGAAATACATTAAATTTGAAATAGAACTATTTAAAGTAAGTTGATGTAATTCAAGAAATGATATGCCAGTCTCCATTATAAAATTCCCCGTCATATATTGTGTTTTCCAACTTTTGTCTGTAGTATTCACGATTTGTTTGATACGGCTGAAAACAAAAACCATGTGTGTAAACTTGATCGTATTTACGTTCTTTTGGGATATAATTTTCCACAAATCGCACGCATAACTCATTAGTAATTTTAAACCCTATAAATCAGCATCTCACAGTTGCCAAATATATATCTCCATAAGAGACCTATTGATTAAAATGGGAGTATTTGTGAATAAAAAGCCACGCAAGCATTAGTCTGCCTGTTATAACTCCTTATTGAGCATTGCATTCATCAAGCATGCACTGCGGGGTTTTTCCCTTCTTTTTTTGTAGAAAATCCATCTTCCAGGAATGGTTCTGATGATCTAGAAGCAGTACAGTAGTATATTTCACGGCTGTTAGTAGAACTTATATATAAGTCACTGATATCCATAAGCAATCTGAAAAGAGAAAACTGTCTCGTTAAGAGCTGCTATCATCACTTACGATCATAACTTCCTCACCATTTTCTGAATATATTGCTATTATTATTATTATTATTATTATTATTATTTCTTTAGATCAGTGCCAACACGATTGCAGATATTCTTAACCTTCATTCTGTACCATGTTTGCGTTGTATCATTGTTATTTCTTGTTCAAAAATAAGAGATAATACCAACTAATTAATTTACTTATTTTTTTCCTTAATCACATATTTAATATCGTTCCAATCCACATTATTGTAGTATGCATTGGAAAACATGGCAAGGACAGCACAGTTTAGTATTTATTTGATGATCTACCCACTTATCCTTTTCTTCAGCGCCAACACCTTCAGAATATTTCGTTATAACGCCTTGACATTATATCATTATAACATCTTGAGATCATGTCCGTATAACACATTGGGATCTTATATCCTTATGACACCTTCAGATTATATCACAATATCACTGATTATATCGTTATAACACCTTGAGATTATATCACAATAACGCTGATTATATCGTTATAACACCTTGAGATTATATCACAATAACACTGATTATATCGTTATAACACCTTGAGATTATATCCGTATAACACATAGGGATCTTATATCCTTATGACACCTTCAGATTATACCACAATATCACTTATTATATCGTTATAACACCTTGAGATTATATCCGTATAACACATAGGGATCTTATATCCTTATGACACCTTCAGATTATACCACAATATCACTTATTATATCGTTATAACACCTTGAGATTATATCCGTATAACACATTGGGATCTTATATCCTTATGACACCTTCAGATTATATCACAATATCACTGATTATATCGTTATAACACCTTGAGATTATATCATTACAACACCTTGTGAGTATATCATTACAAAACTTTGAGATTTCATATCCTTATGACACTGTCCGATTATATCACAATAACACTGATTATATCGTTATAACACCTTGAGATTATATCATTACAACACCTTGTGAGTATATCATTATAAAACCTTGAGATTTCATATCATTATGACACCTTCAGATTCTAACACTATAACACTGATTATATTGTTATAACACCTTGAGATTATATCATTACAACACATTGTGAGTATATCATTATAAAACCTTGAGATTTCATATCATTATGACACCTTCAGGTTCTAACACTATAACACTGATTATATTGTTATAACACCTTGAGATTATATCATTACAACACCTTGTGAGTATATCATTATAAAACCTTGAGATTTCATATCATTATGACACCTTCAGATTCTAACACTATAACACTGATTATATTGTTATAACACCTTGAGATTATATCATTACAACACATTGTGAGTATATCATTATAAAACCTTGAGATTTCATATCATTATGACACCTTCAGGTTCTAACACTATAACACTGATTATATCGTTATAACACCTTGAGATTGTATAGATTCTAACACCTTGTGAGTATATAATTATAACACCTAGAAATTATATAAATATAACTTTGAGATTATATCATTATGACGCCGTGAGATTAAATCCTTATAACACCTTGATATTACACCTTGAGATTACATATCCTAACGACACGTTCAGATTAAGGGCACCGAGTGCCCGAGTGGTCTAAAGTGCTCACCGTTACGGATCACTTCCATCTCACCATTGTCTGTGTCACCGTTACGGATCACTTCCATCTCACCATTGTCTGTGTGGGTTCTAAAGCGATTACCGTTACAGATCACAGCCATGTCACCTCTGTCTGCGTGGGTTCGAGTCTTACACTCTGTCAATGTGGGTATTGAGAAAGCTTACCAGTAGCTTCTCGTGTGTTGTTTGTTCTTTCCCAGGTTTTACCTGATTCATCCTCCACCACTTATAATGGCCGCCATGTATAGCCGATCTTGTGCTAATAATTGGAGTTAATGATGATGATGATGATGATGATGATGATGATGATGATGATGATGATGTTCGTCCATCGGTGTCTATGAGGACCATCTAATGTCATCGATTCACCTGGGGTGGGTCCGGAGATGGCTGATCAGTCCAATCCGGGCCCGGAAAAGTCTGTTGCAGTGGGGACATGGATGTGCAGGTTGCTAGCCGGAAGTTGCGGAACTGATGTTCCTGAATTGCTCAGATCACGTTTTTCAGCTGCGTCCACCAGTCTTTTCTGCTCAAAGGCTTCCGCACCAGCGTTGACTTGAATGCGCCAAGCAGATCGGTGAGCAGCCACACTCTCCCAGGTATCAATGCCTAGGTTCTTCAGCGAAATCTTGAGGGTGTCATTGTATCTCTTTTTTTGACCACCGTGAGATCTTTTGCCTTGTTGTAGCTCTCCATAGAAGACCTTCTTAGGTAGGCGTTCTACCGGCATGCGGACAACATGGCCAGCCCATCGGAGTTGTGCCTTGCACAGCATGGTGTGGATGCTTGTCATGCCGGCCTTAGTGAGCACCTCTGTGTTTGGTACTTTGTCCTACCATCTGATTTTCAGTAGTTTCCTCAGGGAGCTCATATGGAAGTGGTTCAGTTTTTTAACATGACGTCTATACACAATGGAGTTAAATCCTATAACAACAAAAGCCTTCAGATTATATCACTATAGCACAGAGTATATCATTATAACACCTTGATATTATATCATTATAACACCTTGAGATTATATCATTATAACACCTTGAGATTATATCATTATAACACCTTGAGATTATATCATTATAACACCTTGATATTTTATCATTATAACACCTTGATATTTTATCATTATAACACCTTGATATTTTATCATTATAACACCTTGAGAGTATATCATTATAACACCTTGAGATTATATCATTATAACACCTTGATATTTTATCATTATAACACAATGAGATTGTATAAATATAACACCCTGAGCTTATATTATTATAACATATTCAGATTATAGTGTTATTATTGATAGCTGATATTTCCTAATATATTTTCTTCGCAATTATTCACTATCACGCGAATAATAGGAGAAAGGCATTTTCACTGAACTTTCGGTTTGCCATGGACTTGCCATGAAATGTCATGATATGATAAGGTATTGTTTGTTTGTTTGTTTTCTTTTGTTTTTGGTTTTTTTCCGGAAGGGATGTCATGAGCTGAAAAGAACTTTTCACAATAATGATGCAAGTGAAATCTATACAGAGAAACAATAACAACAAAATAAACAATAGGCAACACATCAAGCAATAAATTAGGTATATACCTTTATTTTCACGAATATAATTCAAATTAAGTCTTACATATGTAACTAAGTTTTGCGTCCGTCATTATTGTCCCTAAGGAAAACAGTAATATAATATTAATTATTTCCTGGAGATATGCTAGCCAGTGAAGAATGTTACTTGCTTTGAGCAGAAAATAGAATTCAAGCCTAAACAGAAAATATCATGTTTACTGAGTTTATTCTTTAGACTTTTGCGAAGAATATCAAAGAAAACAGAACTGATTCGTCCACTTGCATGCATATCACATGCACTTAAGATGTTAGTAAGATGTTAGTAATTTCATACAAATGCATATTTTCCCAGAAAATGCAATATGACTGATTTATTTTTTTAAAAAATATTTTACATCAAAGTTGACCCAAGTACGATAGCCTATTTGCATCAGTACGTATAACCAGTGTCATTGATATCGTCAACGATACAGAGAAATGAAGAAAGTATGTAAGGAACACAATTATTATTATGGTACGTAAATGCATTCACAGCAAAATTAACGTATACTGTTCAGTGACAGAAGTTCATAGATCATTTATTTGGTGCAGACTTGATGAATGCAATACTGAAAGAATATACTTGTTTCCTTTTCGAAGTTGTGAAGTATTATATTTTGAAAACATTCATATTTAACATATGTACCTATTATGAAAATTAATTTGTCACTCACATTGATGACTAGCTTGAACTGTGTTTAAGACTTCATATATTTTCAAAGAAACTGTAATACACAGTTATATATTTTTCTATAGAAGCGAGTTTAATTAGTTTAATCAGGATGATAGATAGAGCCATGCTAAGGCATAAATCATGGCTCCTGATCTGGTCAAATGTATCAATATGACACAAAAAGCCACGATAAGGCATGAATTGCGGCAACTTATCTGGTCAACTGCGTCAATATGACACATAAAGCTACGAAAAGGCATAAATCGTGGCTCCTGATCAAATGTATCAATACGACACATAAAGTCATGATAAGGCATGAACTATGTATGACTCCTGATCTGCGTTATTATGAAAAATATAGCCATGATAAGTTATGTATTGTTATTCCTGATCTGGTAAGCTGCGAGAAATATAGAATGTTTGTTCTCTAAAAGGCATCACAAATATAACATTATCAACAGCATAAATATAGTCTGGCAATTAAGAGCCAACATAATAATAATAATAATAAAAATGAGGACTTTGTATAGCGCCTAATCTTTAGAAGCTCTAAGAGCTTTACAACATTAGACAACACCTGTAAGATAACAAACATATAATGATATGATTACAAAACCTAACACAATGAAATTAGGAAAAACATTTTTTTTTTTAAAAACATACTGAGAATATTTCAGGTAGGAAACATTATTAGGTCTTTAAGTTTGTCCTTGCAGTCGAAATAAGTGAGTTTTGAGAGCCCTTTTGAATGTGATCACTGTGTGTTTGTGTCTAAGTTCAGTGGGTAATTCATTCCACGTTGCTGGGCCTTGGTATGCAAAAGAACGCTGTCCATATGATTTTGTTTTCAAAGTGGAAATAATGAGTATACGATTGTCGAAAGAGGAGCGTAAGTATATTGCTGGTGTGTACACATGGGTGACGACGGATAGGTATGTTGGACTAGGGTCCGACAGTGAAACGTAGCACAGAGAACACATTTTGTGTTTGATTCTGGATCGAATGGATAGCCAGTGTAGGGTACTTAGCAGCGGGGAGGTGTGCTCTGATCGTGGTACTCTAAGGATGATCCGAACAGCTTTGTCTTGAACTTTTTGAAGTTTCTGGAGTAGATATTGAGATGAACCAGGCATAATTGAGTTACAATAGTCCAGTCTTGAAAGTACTAATGAACACACAAGTGTTTTTGTGGCATCAACTGAAAGATATTTGCGAATTGAGCTGATGCTTATCAGCTCAAGATATTCAGCCTTGCATATGTTCATCACATGTTGGTGCAATGTGAGAGTAATGTCCAGAGTAACACCTAGGTTTTGTACTGATTGTGTGAATTTAATTATGTTGTTGCTGATATTTATTGTTTGAGGTAAAGGATGTGAATGAGAAAGTATTTGTGTTGTGATCAGAATGGCCTCAGTTGTATCATCATTCATCTGCAGCTTGTTACATGTCATCCATGATTTCACATCAGAAATGCACCTCTCTACACCTCAGATGGTAGCATCAACTTCAGTTGGCTGGCTAGATTTGTATATTTGGGTGTCATCTGCGTACAGTTGGTGAAACACTGGATGATGATCTATGACACTTGAGAGCGACTGAGTGTACAGAATGAAGACAACAGGTCCAAGAACAGACCCCTGTGGAACACCACAACATAGATCAACTGGGCTGGAGTATATTCCATTTGCAGATACAATTTGTGTCCTGTTGACCAAGTAGTACTTGAACCGCAGTAAGGCTGTATCATCAATGCAAAATACATGATGGGGACGGTGAAGTAATATATCATGGTCTATTGTGTCAAATGCTGCAGACAATTCAAGGAGGGTGAGGACTGTAATTTTTCCGCTATCCAACGCACAGAGAATGTCATTAACTACTTTTAGAAGAGTAGTTTCAGTACTGTGGCAGGGGCAATATGCAGATTGTACATTGCTAAAAAGACTGTTTGACTTTAGATGAGATACAAGCTGGGATAGAACAACCTTTTCTAAGATTTTATATGAATGGGAGATTAGAAACTGGGCGGTAGTTCTTTAAATCGTTATGGTCTAGTGTTTGTTTCTTCAGCACAGGCTTTACAATGGCAGTTTTGAAAAATGATGGGAATTCCCCGGATGAGAGAGACGTATTAATAACATCGGTTAGTGAAGGCAATACTGGATCTAAGCACTCAAGCAGCAGTGATGTTGGAATTGGATCAATTTCACATGACTTTGGTGAACTCTTCATCAGGATAGTACGTACGAAATCCACAGAGACAGGTTCAAATGCTGCTAATGGTTGCAGTTCTAATTCTGTATCCCAAATGTATGGTGACGACGAGTCAATTGAAATTGTGGTGTCAAGCTTTTCTCTAATGGTTTGTACTTTGTCACGGAAGAAATTTGCAAACATGTCCGGAAGGTCGACTGGAGAGAAGGTAGTTGGAAGTGGTGTAGGTTTGTTCCTTGACATTAGCTTGTTGGTAATCTCGAAGAGCTCTTTGCAGCTAGAACTTTCCATGATCGTAGTAGTGTAGTGGGCTGATTTCGCTGCATGGATTATATATGTGACATTCTTCTTAGCGACTTCATAGATTTGCTTATGAATAGTGAGCCTGTTGGAAAGCCAGAGCCTCTCAGCTTTACGGCGGGTTTGTTTAGCAGTGCGAAGCTGGTCCCTAACACTGCTATACCATGGAGAACACTTTTGAATTTATACTGTGCACTTGGTAGCTGAGGCATGTTTGTCAAGCAATGAACGCAGACAGTTATCGAGTTGTTCTGCGGTAGGAGGTAAGCAAGTTGTTAGATTAGCTTGGATGTCGTGCATTAGTTTGGTGCTATTTATAATACGGAGGTTTCTCTTAGTAGCAGATAAAGGTGGAGGGTTAGGGACTGATACGTCAAGATGGCATATAATGCAGAGGTGATCTGATGCAAGGTCATGCGATACCAGGGACGACCGTAGAATGTTATCATCAGGTCTATGAAGAATCCAGTCTAAAATGTGACCATGTTTATGGGTGTGTTGGTTAACTGACTGTTTGAGGTTGAAAACATATAATGGAATCTATGAGTTTTTATGTATTTGAGTTTCCGGGCAGTCAAAGTGAAAGTTGAAATCTCCAAGAATAATCAGGTTGCCACCTATCGAATTTCCATAATCCAGGAGATTCGGAAACTGCTCCAAAAAGAGTGAGTTAGCGGGGGGGGGGGGGGGGCCGGTATAGGCAGAAAAAAATGGACTGACCTTTCCTCCAGTGTGAATGTGGTTTGGACTAGTTGAAACGATGTGTGGTCGAAATTGAACGTTGTGGTATAGTTAAGACGTTTTATCATGGAGTTCTTTGTGATGACAGCAATTCCACCTCCGCTAGAATTACGGGAGAACGACTTGATGGAGCAACCAGTGGGTGTTAGATCCGCACACTTGGGCTCATCATCTGATGTTTTTAGCCATGTTTCTGTCAGGAAAAATATGTCAACATTCTGGTCGTTGATAAAATTAACATACAAAGAGTTTTTAATATATATATATATATATATATATATATATATATATATATATATATATATATATATATATATATATATATATATATATATATATATATATATATAAATATATATATATATATATATATATATATATATATATATATATATATATATATATATATATATATATATATATATATATATATATATATATATATATATATATATATATATGTATGTATGTATGTATGTAATCAATTATTCCAGACGTGACTTTGGTTTTCAAAACGTCTCATATTTTACATTGGGAGCACACGAGTGATATATATTCTCCAAAAAATGCACTGAGAGAACAAATTAACCTATTAAACAATCTGGAGGCATCATACTTCCAACAGCAGATCTGTGTCACACTTAGTGACATTTGTAATTGTTATAAAATGTTAATTTTTAAATTTTCTCCCATATCAAGTAATATTGGTCTCTACAAACGCGATGATGATATATTTGCAAAACTGTACTCCATATTGTTCAAGCATGTAAAAAGCTTCATATTTTTTTTAACATGGCAAGTTAGTCCTTATGTTTGAATCTTGAATTTGCCACCTATGTCATACCACGACATTCCTTTTAAAACGTTGCAATATGAAACCAGTTATTGTTTTTTGCAAATACAATATACTTATACATTTACGCTTCTGCGTTACTACCGATATAGTAAAGCAAAGTTATTAAATAGGAACAAGTTATTAAATAGGTGGAAGTTATTAAATATGTATCAGCTATTAAATACGTAATAGTTATTAAACATATATATGTTATTAGATATGTCCAAGTTATTAAAATTATGTTATTATACATAAATAATTTATTAAATATGTACAAATTATTAAATAAGTTCAAAATATTAAATGGGTATGAAAGCAATGCATCAGAATCCTGTAATTGTTTATGCCTAGGCAAAACTTCAGTCATTAATCTCACTCTTGTATGATATTGTCCATATACGCCTAACAACATGGTTTCGAACCTAGTTATATAAACTATGTTCTACCGTCTTCACTCTGCTATTTATGTGTAATATGAAAACGTCTAGATGTATATGCATCATATGTTGAAATGGACATTATTATATTCCGTAAAGCAAGATTCACAAATCGTGATTTTGTAAACCAACTTCAAAGCTGCTTGACCAATGTCAAGGTTGTTTGACTAAGATTACAAGTTTATAAACCCCAATAACGTTATGCAGTAAAACGTGGCCGGCAGGGAAAAAAAGGCGTTTCAATCCGATATCTTGTTTTATCCTGTGATTACATAAGAAAATTAATCAGACAGTTATACCACAAGGTAAATATTGCTTCACCTGCGACTATACGCCTTAACCTGGAACAGGGTGTATTGATCAAATGATAAGCCCATCCACTTGGTAAGATGTATTATGGGAAAAGTCAGATCTAATTGAAGCTTTATTGATAGATGTGTGAGTACTAGAGAATGCTTTTTAAAAAAAAAGGAATTGTAATTGAATGTTCGCTTCTTTATTTTCAATCAAATATAATAAATTCCATGAAAAGATTGATTCTAAGTATCAGAAACAGAGAATGTAACTTGTAACATGCCAAAGCTGAAGTGTCAAACTATTATGAAATATTGCATTTTATTGCAAAATAACAAGAACATTACTCTTTACTGAATTTGGATCCAGCTTCGATAATTACACCCAACCGTAACATGTCTTTATTCCTGAACATAGTTTATACGTTTCCCAACTCATACGTTCATGATTTATTCTAAAAGATCGTCAAATTAAACGGATTGTATCATGTGTAAAACAAAGCATTATCTTTAAATGGCAACTTATGAATACAACAGGAAATATAAATATTTTGGTATCCGGCGGAGGGATCAAACAATTGGTTTTGACATCTAAGACTTATTTTGGTGCGCTCGCATTGTTATAGAGAGTTTTCATTGGAATTGAAAGACTCATATTTTTTGGTCTTTTTTCACATTCTTTAAACACGTGGTCTAAATTTGGCTGGGGTTGATAGTGCTTCGTAACTCTAGATATTTTATATATGCTAGGGCAAAGACTGACAGAGGATTCCAACCAAATTTGTACATTCGTTATGTTTGCCGATAGTGATGAAACTGAAAGGCAAATGTAAGTTAAACAAAACCCATTATTCTTGCAAAATCTACCCGGAAATCGTTGAAAATCAAACTGGACTCGCACCAACCTTGGTTTCACTGCAAGGAGTCCTTCAAACATTATTCAGATAAAATAAAGTTTGTGTAAAAGGTAACACGATATGACGGGAGCATGGCTAGAAATGTGACACAGAGTCCTTAAATGTGACGCAATTAAGATGCAAAGGGCTAAATCAGACAAGGGCCATAATCCTAATGTACATTTTACACACACACACACACACACACACACACACACAAAATCAATTTTAGCAAGACGTTGTTAATAAAAAGCCTATATATAAGAAGTCATTCAGAATAATTAATGGAAATGTTCGCAATCAAATATATCGCCCTAGCTCAGTAACAGTTTGGATGAAGACTGTAAAATGGGTCTTCTTTGTAAGATGAATCATGCTAAGTATGAGTTACACATTAAAGTCTTTTAAAGGTTCACGAGAAGAAATAAACTTGAAAGGCAAAGCTCTAAGTTAAACAAGATCTATAACTCCGCTATGCTGGACAACAGTGAAAACAGTAAACAAATGTTGCTCTGGTACCTGTAATCACACAAGACTAGATTGATATTAGGGCTGATCGAGGCAGAAAAAGCTGGCAGTCTAGGGTTCTAACCCATGCAGCATATATGTGTTAAACCTAATTCAAATTCTGAGTTAGAAGATGAACTAAAGCAAGGCTAAAAGTTTTTACAAAAATTAAAAGTAAAAGGGATCTATGAAGCCATATAAATCATACGCATTAACTGATCACTACAGTTTAATTAAGGAAATGAAAAACACGAAAGAAACAAGGTTCTAATTTTGCAAGATCAGCAAAAACTGTACAACAAGCAAAGGTGTTTTTAGTTATAATGCGATAAATATTTTATCCTATTTTATTAATACTCTGCGATTTTATAAAACATTCTTGCGAATGACAAATGCGGTATAAAAAAAAACTGTTCACACAAAAAGCATACACAAACACGTGACAGGAAGTTCCGAGTGTCTAATGTAAACTTGAAAGAAAAACATATATTCCAGAAATCAAACGAGGTCAATAATATGGCAACATAATAATGCTGATAATTATAGCTGCTCATCCAAAGTTCAAGATTAAGCCAACAAAAACGTGATTAAACGAGAATATCACACGAACTATACTTTCATACCAAACAACAAAAATACTTTGCAGTAAAACATAGTTACCTCCCATTGCAGTATTCATTTGCTTCCAACTATATACGATGAAAAGAAAACTTAAGTCAGCATTTCGTTTAATGAATTATATTATGCAGCTGGAGAGCGTAATTTATAGTTTATTTAATAGGTTTTACAAGTTCACGAACATGATCCCTCTTCTAGGCTCAATAAAAGTCGACAGTAATTTGGATTATTTATGTGCAGTGATGTATCAACGTTTGTTGCAATGAAATTCGATTTATGTTCTTCCTTTTTGGAGATGTTTAAATTCGTTTAAAGCATTCAGTGGTGAAATATTATTCAGTGTAATGCAGGATACGTGTTTCCTTTTCTACCTCCCAAAACAACTTTTCAGATATGCCGAAACATTAGTTTTTGGAGAGGTTACTTTCATAAATCAAGTGCAGTAGCGTCATCACGTCTTTAATCTATAATTCTATGCATTTTGGGCTACAACACTTTTATCACGGGTTGATGCCTTTGACGAAAAGTAGTGTGTGTATATGATTTGGATTTTTAGGATAGCTTTAACAAATTTTCAGATATATCGCTACTATGCCTGCAATGTGGCAGTTTATAGTGATGTCTAGCAGTGGTGCGTCATGCCATGGACATTCAGACATATCGCTACTATGCCTGCAATGTGGCAGTTTATAGTGATGTCTAGCAATGGTGCATCATGCCATGGAAATTTAGACATATCGTTATTATGCATGCAATGTGTCAGTTTATAGTGATGTCTAGCAGTGGGGCATCATGCCATGGACATTCAGACATATCGCTACTATGCCTGCAATGTGGCAGTTTATAGTGATGTCTAGCAGTGGTGCATCATGCCATGGACATCCAGCAATATGACGCATCCAGACACATTATCATAACGAGAGGCTGACCAATCCTAACATTAACATCTTAATGCTTGGCTCATTGATATGACTCGGCCGGGGTTCGAACCAGTGATTTCCATCATTCCAGGCGGACGCTCTAACCACTAAGGCTACAGGAGTGATCAACCAAAAATTTAGGAATACATCATATAATTTCAGACACTTATTTTTGCCAAAGAAATAATATTTAAAAACAAGTATTATGAGCATTAGACATTAATTATAAATTACAAAATTAATATTAGTATTATTAATGACATTCAGCGTTGCTTAACAAGAGGTTTCATACCTAATTCTTCTTGTATTATTTCTTCTTTTTTTCTGAACGATGCAGATCACCTGCCAGACGTTGATAGTAATGAAGATGTTATTATGAATAAGATACATTTTTAAACAACATAAATGCATTATGAGAAAAACAGCAAAACTTGAAAGCGAACGTGCAACACACGACTGGATAAAGAATGTTTTTTTTTTCTATGAAACCATATTCCAAGTGGAAAAGCCTCAATGTCCAACAGTATCAACTTGACACTAGCTTTCATAAACGTATGGCAAACTACTCCCCTGTCTTACGAAACTGGAAACACCAACATCTTTAAAATTAAATGTTTTGTAAAGTGAATAGTAAACATATATTTATTCATTTCATACTTTAAAATTAACAAAGGAGAAGAATGTCTGGCGTGTTTTTTCCTAATATAGAACAAACATTATGCAGCCAGTTTTATTTCCAAAAGGTGTGATATTATTATCCCAATGCACTCACGGTTACTTGGACATTTTCTACGTTGGATATATTTCCTTCACTGATTGTGTATTTAAATGCTCATACAGATTATTATATAAAAATATTCTTAGATATGTTAGACAATATAATCAGCATCCCGAGCTGCATACGTCCACCCCTCCATTCATAACATGCATACATGCATGCACTGCTAATTGCAAGACACTTACCTATGGAAGTGTAAATTATAACCGCAACCACTGATATTAACAAGGTAACACCGATCGATAGAAAAGCAATGTTCAAAACTCTCTTTAAGCACTTATACTTTTCCGGGTTTTCACAATCTAGAATTTTGTCCGCATCGCGCCTTCCACTCAGTCTATTATCTTGCAACTTTTCATTAATCTTTTTCCACACAGTATGTTTTCCGACAGATTGCGCCTTGACAGCACCATCCGAATCCGTTACCACAATGTCGATGGCACGCTGATCCATTGTTAACGCAATGATGTCCGTTTTCTTTCTCAACAGCTATAAGATTCTTAGAAAAAAATTCTCCATGTGCACGTAGTCATTTATAAACCATGTGGTAGACAAGCAGCCTTGTATCTTTATCCAAATTGAACGCTATCAATACAAATTACTTAGATTTGAGCATGATTACCAAAATGGTACACGATGATGGACAATGTCTGTCATGAATATTATTTGTCTTTTGAACGCTAGCTTAGGAATAATTTTAAACATTCAGATCTGAGCAATTACATTACTAAATCCAACATCTGCAGTCGCACTGCGAGCAAGCACTACATTGGTTCGACGTCTTTGGAAGCCATCAATATGCCGTGTCATTTACGATTTAGAAATGTTGAATATTTATCGAGCTTGTTACAATCATGGCTGGTTCTCTACATCAGGCAATAATTTGGAATAGGATTTGTTAGGTACTTCGGATGAATAGCGCTTCGTGGGTACGTCGGATGAATAGCAGAACTTTGTGGTACGTTTGGATCAATAGCATTTTATGGTAGGTCGGATAAATAGCAGCACTTTACGGGTACCTCAGATGAATAAAATGTCATGGGTACGTCTGCCTTGAGGTACCTCATGTATACGCTTGATGAAATCAGTTGCGTTATTTAATTCCAATGAGTGACACGTGACAATCATGCCATGAATTACAGTGTTCTAATTGGGTCCGACTTCACACCAGTTTTGTATTTTGTAATATAGAGTTCGAAGATGCTCGACGATGAGATTTTCAGCGCTAGGCTATTGAGATGGTTTTGGAGTACACTGAAATCAAACTGACTACGCCTAACTGAACTGGATTCAAGATGATACAATGCCTCTAGTACCATGTTAACGTGTTGAATCGATCCAACCAGAACAGAATCAAATTGCTGGATAAAAAAAACAAAACACTTGCATATGATCAGTTAACAGTGCTCCGAATGAAATTGTATCTTATCATTTTGAAGGTATAAGCGTACTTCTTTGCTTCATCAGAAAATTGCATGTCTCACAACAGGTAAAATGTATTGATTTTTGTTGAAATGCTTGAAAATAATTCAATTTAGATAAAAGTGAATCTCCGTACAATAGAGACCACGCATAAGGATCATAGATATCCAAATCAAAGCCCTGTAACGAACACAAGCTGTTCACTGTTGTGTTTCAGGCATATGTTTCAATCCTTTGTTTTCTATTTCGGTTTTAGTCCCTTCTGAATCGATAACGTGGCAAGTAAAATAGATCTTCAGCTTGGCCTAACAATTCTAGACAAAAGATCAGACTTTTTCATTCATGTGATGATGATGATGATGCTGATGATGATGATGATGATGATGAATTACTATTATACAAGTCATATTTGGTGTTGTTGTTAATGAAGCCAACGATGATATTGTTGATTTTGATGTGAGTTATTCCTAACGTCATGCACACTTTTGGGATACATCGAGAGTGAAGTATGTCTAAATGTTTTAAATCTGCCAGGATCCGTGCGCTAATCAGCACATATATAATTTATTCTATGTAATTAGAATTAATTATGCAGTATTAATGAAAATACATCCGGAGAACATCTATAGTCAAATCTACAGACGGTTTTCTACAGATTTCAAAATCAAGAGTAAAGGAAACGCAATGTGTTTTATAATATAAGTGTGTGTGCGTGCGTGTGTGAGTCTGTGAGTGCACGTGTGTGAGCGTTTGCTAAAGTGTTTGTGAAAGATATAATCTAATGATATAGTAAGCTCTGATACAGGTACAGATGCGTTCATCATCTTCACTTCTCATCAAGAATGCCTTATAAGGCAATGAAATGGAGAAAGGTGAGATTGAATCCATACAAGGTCAAAAGATTTACCACAATGAAATTATTTTACAAAAAAATGTTGTTATAAGGAATCAAGATAAAATATCAGTATCAACACCTAAACTTTCTTTTAAAAGCAAACAGAATGGAAAATTTCATTTTCAGGAGCACAATGAAATATATGTGTGTGTACTAAAGTCATGATTCCTACATTACTTATTTACGCTATCCTTTTTTAATTTGGTTTGGATGAAGATTTTTTTTTTTTACAGAAGCGCTGCCTCTATTAATGCCAAACAACACAGCGGTTGTCACATCTGTCAAATTATGGCACCAAGGGTGTACCATAAACCTGTCTTTGGACTGAAGAATCATCTACTCAATACGTATAAATATTTACACCTTTGCGCACCTGAATGTTTTAGCCAAACGGATTTATATCCAAACTTCAACGTTGTATTCCAATGGAAAGAAATGTTAAATTATTTGTTTCATTAGAATCATCTTCTTTACTTAATGAAAATATGATGGAGGTAAAATGGTCTGCCATCATTGTCTTATTTCTTTCGTAAACATACGCGCTTTTTTATTATTAACTGAAGCACTCTAATTCTAATCGCAAACACCCTTATATACACTCTTACATACATACATACATACATACATACATGCATACATACATATATACATACAAACATGCATACATAAATACATAAATAAATACACACACACTCATTGATACATGCATACATACATACATACATACATTCGTACGTAAGTACATAAGTACGTACGTACATACATACATACATACATACATACATACATACATACATACATACATACATGCATACATACGTATGTACGTACGTACGTAAGTACGTATGTATGTACGTACGTACGTACGTACGCACAGACAGACATACACAAAATCAAACGGTTTAATCTTTCTACATATCTGGGCGGTTGCCATTCAGTATTCATGATCTGCTAGGGACTCTGTCATTTCGAAGTACCTTTACACCCACTACAAAGCTAGTATGTTCTAACCCTACTAGCTTTCACAGCACCTTCATATTCTTTGACTTCGATATAGCTTTCACAACGCTTCCTGTTTACCTTGATGGCGTATCTTAGAATAGAATCCACCATCATATTCTCTGGGGACAGGATAAAACCAGACATAAGAAATTTGCACGCAAATAATCATTGATTCAATCTGATTCAAACAATGCTGCTGCATGATTGATCACTCAGATGGGAACCCTTCTGCATTTGGTGTTATTTATGTTTAGTATTTGCATAAACGACTCATTAAATATAATACTCATTTCTAACATTATAAAATATTACTCCCATTCATGCCCTATAATAAAGCCATGCACCCATTCATTTTAACAGACAGAAGAGGTCAGTCCTTTTATTTCTAAAAGCAGCATTTATGAATTTTAAGATAAATGATTTGGTACATTTATATACAAATATAATGCAGAGAAAATTACGCAAAACATCAGTTATGGGCAGATTTCAGCCTGCGTATGGAGATTAGTTCAATATGTAATTGTTTGTGTGTGTGTGTGTGTGTGTGTGTGCGCGCGCGCGCACGCGATTTTGGTTTATAACGTGGCTTTAACAATTGTTAAGTCATATCGCTACGATGTCGGCAGTGTGGCAACTTATACTGATGTCTAGCACTAGCATATCATGCCGCAGACATGTAACATCATGTACCACCCATTCACATTATCCTGACACTTGGCCGACCAGTCTTTACATAAACCTCTTAATGTTGAGCGCCAAGCGAGGCAGCTGCTAGTAACATATTTGTAATTCTTTGATATGGTTCGGCCGGGGTTCGAACCCGCGACCTCCCGCATCCAAGGCAGACGCTTTAACCACTTTGGCCACCGGAGCGGTAAAGATGTCATTGAGAAAAACAATTAAATTAAGTCTAAGACAATTGTGATATGGCAGAATAGGTTTCTGGAACGACTCAAGAAATACAGATTAAATACTGCCTGATGAAGGTACATGCATATATTTATAAATCGGAGCTCATCACGCCATGAAGAAGTATATTCAAAATGATAAATAAAGGTCTAATTAAATCTACTGTGATACGTTGGGGTGTCGGGACACAACATATTGGGGGCCATTGCAAATTAACAAGTACACTCTGAAAGCAATCCATAAACTGTCCTTTAAAAGTGTTGTTATGCATATTGAGTTTACAGCGTTTGTTAGTTTTTATATTTCATTATATGCTATTGTAGTGTAACATTGTATGTTGAACTTGACCTTGTCTAAAATCAAGTATATTTTCTACTTGACTTGAACAACTGATTTGTTTGATTTTGTTTTGTAAGATTAATACATAGCTACATTATTCTCTCTGTGTATGGGTTTATTATCAGGATCAATATTAATAGAAGTAAATATGTTTATTTGGGTCTGAGTCTAGGCTGTTGGGATTCCTATACAATTTACCTGATGTACATGACATTGTCCAAGTTATATATTACTATTTTAGCAAGCGAATTTCTAATAATGTCTAACATTTTATTTCCTAAAGATTAAGAACTTTCAATAGGGATATTTTCTATTAGGTAATGGGTTTTTATGGCTTTCTTTTAAAATAGAAAACGTTGATTGTGACCTGAGGTCAAGTAAAGGACTATATAATATTGTCACTGAAAATAGTATTCATTCGTGCTTAAGCTATAGCGGAATCATTGTATTATTGTTGCGTTCAGTATTCATTTGAGCTGGAATTTATTTCTTCAAATTATTTAATTCATTGATTATTTTCTGTGGAAATAAATAGTGCTTGTAAACAAAAGATATTCTTGGACAGATACATTCACTTAGATTAATAGTAAATTCAAACCTGGAATAACATGTATCAGCATTATACAGGTCATCACAGACACATCAACACTTCAGCGTTGGACTTAACTTGGATTTCTATTAAAGCTATCCAAGCTGGGAGAGCTGAGGGAGAAACAATGATTAGCGGCCTCACAAACATCTGCAACAAGATCTGGCAAACAGGAGTATTGCCATCGCTATGGACACAATCACTGATCATCACCCTCCCCAAGAAAGGCAACTTGCAACAGTGTCAAAACCACCGTCCAATCAGTCTTAATAGCAATCCAAGCAAAGTCATGTTAATGATACTGCTGAACAGACTAAAACATTAAGCTGAAAAGGTCATTGCCGAGGAGCAAGCGGGATTCAGAGTAGAACGCAGCACAACAGAGCAGATCTTCAACATCAGGATGTTTTTTTAAAAGTACCTCCAGCACCAGCAAGATTTGTACCACGTCTTCGTGGATTTCAAGAAGGCATTTTACAGGGTAGGGCATGTGGGCGACCATGAGACTGTACAACATCAATGCCAACCTATCACAGTAATAGATATGACAAGGCCACCAGTGCAGTATACTTCAACGGCAACATAAGGGACTGGCTCAGAACGACTGTAGGAGTCAGACAAGGCTGAATGCCCTCTCCCACACAAATCAACATATGTGTGGAGAGAATCATGGCAAACGCGCTTGATAAGCATACATGGACCGTCAGCAACGTACGGTTTGCTGACGACATTGATGGACTAGCAGGAAATGAGCAAGATTTAGCTAGTTTAGTAGAGAGCCTTGACAAAACCTGTTCAGCCTATGCCAAGGCAATTAGTGCAGAGAAGACCACAATGATGACCAACAACATCAAGGGCATCAGCACTGATATCAGGGTCCAAAATACAAAGCTTGAAACCGTCCACAGCTTCAAGTGTTTTGGGGCAACTGTAATAGATGAAGGATCGAAGCCTGAAATACTCTCCGGGATTGCACAGACAACAGCAGCGCTGACAAAACTGAAGCCCATCTGGAAGGACAAGAACATCGCACTCAGCTCAGAAGTCAGACTGATGCACTCACTGGTGATCTTCATATTTCTCTATGCCTGCGAATCATACAATATAACAGCGGACTTGGAGAAAAGGATACAGGCGACAGATATGAGATGTTTCTGAAAGGTCCTTGGCGTCACATACAAAGACCATATCACCAATGAAGAAATATGGCAAAGGATACGTCAAGCTAGTGGGCCTCACGATGACCTCGTGATCATAGTGAAAAAACGGAAACTGCAGTGGTATGGGCATGTCTCATGATCATCAGGACTTGCCAAGACAATCCTACAAGGCAGGCATAGAAAGAGGTGGGGAGATAACATTCGAGAGTGGACAGGCTTGACACTGAGCGATTCACTGAGAATGATGGAAAATCGAGAGGAATGGAGGAAGCTGGTTGTTAGGTCGTGTACGGTGCCCCAACGGTCTTCCAGACTACGAGGCTGATGATAATTATGAGTCAAGTTTATTCATTACTGTAAATTATTAAGACTTGTGTCTGTAATTCTGTGATCATTTTGGGATTTAATTCGCAATAACGTAAGTTCTTTTCTGTCATTTTTACTTTGTTTTCACGAGAAATAAATTATTTGTAGAGTTTTACATAGCTTGTTGCTTTTCACTCTTTTCTGTTACTTATTTTCAGAGCATAGGCTCGTAACAGTGTATGTATAGTTATTATAGTATATTAAGCTAAGTATTATATGTTTTTTAGATTTATATATGGTTTACTTAACAAAATGTAATTTTATCCACGAGTAACAGGGTTATCCCATGACTAATGGGAATACGGGGCAGGGGACCCCTTTGCCTCTTCCTAACCCGACCCTGATAATAAAGTATGCTTTTGACAATACAAGAAGTATATTGTCATGCTTTTAGTTGATCAGCTTCATTTTAAGATTTAATATCTGCGACAAGCATTACAGCTTCTTAACTTTATTATTGTTTGGACTGTCATCGAAAAACTCTGAATTAACTGATATTTCTTTCTTTAGTCAAATACTTATGTATTTCGAAATTCAAAATCCAAAATTAAGAATGCCTCATATTATGAAATATCGTGGCCATATCTGAAAGTGGATACATTTTCTGCTAAAGTCCTTACCCATTTCTTCGTGTTTCATTACAGAAAGTAGCGTACAAAATTTGAATTGCATTATTCACTGATTTCAGTCACAAAAATGAAAAACAGCCGAACTTCCGGTGGTATGCAGCGTGTAATTCAGCAACTCGCAGTCTATATATCACGACAAAACGCAGTAAGAAACCAAACTTTGGTAACTGCTGTTTATTTCAATTTTTATTAATTCTTGTATTTTCTCTATGCGGAACAACGACCTCTGTATGGCAGCATTCCCACATGACATCGCGCACAAATCTGCATCAACGACGGCTTAAAAAGTTTACTAATGTCCAATCTACACACCAGTTTCCAAGAAGGCGTGGAAGTGTTAACATAGGAAAGGCAGCGTCTTCAAATCTGCGGTGGATGCATGGCCAAGAAACGTGTTAGTTAGAGACTACTATCAAAGTTGGAATTGAATCATCATATCCACAAACTGGACTCAAATATACATAATGGACACTTTACGTATTTCTTTTTATAACTGTCGTTCATTAACAAGACATATACAAAATGTAAGAACTTTATTGGATATTTCCGATGTTTGTTTCTTACAAGAATTGTGGCTTTTCGACAGTGAGTTAGACTGTCTCTCGTCCGTACACGACAAGTTCTATGGATTAGGGGAATCGCCGATTGAATCTTCTAACGATATTCATACAAGTAGACCTTACAGAGGTGTCGGGGTACTATACCGTAGATCTCTTGCAAGTATTATAGAAGTACAACACCTTGATGATTCCAAATTAGTAGGTAGTACTATCCGTACGGGGGATTCCTCCTTGCTTTTTGTCAATATCTATTTACCTTGTGATCTTGCGGAACATGTTGGGGAATTCGTACATTATTTGGGCAAAATTAATTATATCGCAGAAAAAGCTAATACTCTAAATGCTTATGTAGTAGGAGATCGGAATGTTAATACGCTCAAGTCCACTCCATTTGGAGATGAACTTCGCCTATTTTGTGACGCATATGGTTATATCATATCGGACTTAAAACTAATAGTAGATCACACAACAAATTTTACGCACGTCATTGATTCACACAGTAGTGTCTTGGTTGGATCATTGTGTCTTTACACAGTCGGCTCATTCCGCATTTAATGACTATCAAGACTGATTTGCTTCCCAGATTTAATTCTTGCCTCAGTGAACTCTTAGTCTTGAAATACAACATCAACATTGATCAGACCTTACTTCGGACGAAAAACTGAATTATACTCAGACATCTGCATTCTTATTAAACACATTTGAGATCCCCCATTGTGTTGCAATCTGTAATGACCACGGCTGCACTAACCAGGTGCATATGATCCATATAAATGGATTATACACTGATATAGTAAAAGCTTTGTCGAACTCCGGTAATAGTTTGAATGGTAAATCCAAACGTGGTCACCGGGTTATACCAGGCTGGAATGACTGTGTCAAAGAACTACACGACTCTGCACGAAATACTTACCTTCTGTGGGGTGAAAACGGTAAAACTCATCACGACCATCTCAGTAACCAAATGCGCCAAACAAGAGCACACTTTAAGTATGCTCTTAGATTATGCAAGAAGGAGGAAGTAAAACATAGAGCAGAGTCGCCAGCACAAAAATTTGTAAAAGTCGATCAACGTGAATTCAGGAAAGCAGGTTAAACAAAATATAAGACAACTTTAAATAAACTACCAATTTGCATTGATGTGAACCATTGTCAGAATAATATATGCAACATGTGGAAAAATCACTTTGAAGACTTACTCAAAAAATGAATCGAATAAGAAGCATGTGCTCTCAGCATTGAATACCCCTTCTGCTCGTATTGAGGTGATCACATTATCTGAGATCCAAAGTGCGGTAACAAGACAGAAAGGTGGTAAATGTCCAGGATCAGATTTCTTATATGTGGAACATTTTAAATTTTCAGATACTAGATTTCATGTGCTACTGATGATTATATTTAATTGGATATTTTGCATAATTTTGTACCAGATGATTTCACAAAACTTACAATTATACCTCTACTAAAGAGCGAAATTGGTAACCTTGCGGACAAAAATAACTACAGACCTATATCTCTTACGACTATTATTTCAAAAATATTTGAATGCATCATACTGCAAAGATGTGAAGTCACAATCACCGATAATCTGTTTGGTTTTAAAAAGCAGCATTCAACATATTTGTGCATATATGCCTTTAAGGAAACTGTCAGCTAGTATGTAGAATATGACAGCCCAGTGTTGGCATGCCTTTTAGACGCTAACAAGGCATTTGATAGGGTCCATCACTGAATACTCTTTAAAAAGTTGATTGATATCAAATTACCTGTCTACATAGTTCATACTTTAGTTAACTGGTATGGCAAACAGCTGTATTGTGCGCGATGGGGAAATGTACTATACAGCACTTTCCATGTAACCAATGGGGTGAGGCAGGGTTTTTTTCTCCCCCTTTTATATGTAATATATATATATATATATATATATATATACGAGTTAAATCGTAAGCTCGGTCAGTGTTACGTGGGGGTTACTTCTGCCACCAAATGCGTTGTTTCTTAACAATTTTAGCTTTGCTGATGATATGTCATTGATAAGTCCTTCTATCACAGGTTTTAGGAAATTCTTAAAGATATGCGAACAATACGCATTTGAGATTGATAGCATCTATAATACAAAAAAAAAAAAAAAAAACGAACAACAACAACATTATGCATGGTTTTTGAGCCAACTTCGCTGAAACTACCATATCCTCCCCTTGTACATCTTAACGGCAATGCTCTTAGGTATGTCAACAGTTACACGTACTTGAGTCATATTTTGAAATCCAATCGCACAGATAATGAAGATATGAGACATTGCCGATTTTTGTGTACTCGAACAAACATGATTCTACGTAAATTTAAGAATTGTTTATTGAATATCAAAATTAGAATATTCAAATCTTATTGCTACCCTGTGTATTGTGTTCCTCTGTTTACAAACATTAGTGAATGTATGTATCTTATCTTATCTTATGCTTTCATTATAATCGTTAGTATCATTTTTAGTTATAAACGTTGTTTTCCTATTTGTTTCATTTAATGATCTCTGTTAGAGGTATAAGTTAACATTTTCTTTTTTCGTATCGTTTCCAGACAAATTGTTAAATAATAAAATTATGCATTTTCTGTTGTGACTATAGCCTCTCCGTATTCTAGTCAGTCGTTATTTGTGTACCCTAATAAGCACTTCGTTGTTTATTTTTAATGCAATAGACCGTATCGTCTTTTCAGTACATAGATTTACAATGGTGGACAAAGCTTACGAGTCGTATGTTACCAAAGGTCTTTCATCTCTAGTGGTTTGCAACAAAAGGTAAAGAATTACGTAAACCATTAAATCGCGATTTAAGCTTTTCTTTTTTCAGTAGGAAAAAAGTAAAGATTGACTTTTTCTAAATTCAATTATTGATTTACGGGTGAGTTATAATTAAAATAAATTCCAACAAATTTGTATCGTTTCCATACAAACATTTATGTAGAACTCGACATATCAATACGACGCAATTAGTAAAGGTCCTTAGATTTGCACTAAACATATAAACAGTATCAGTTAAGCATTAGACGGGATCACAGCTTTGCTTTTTCCAGTAGTAAACTAAAGTAAACGTACATTGACCAGATCAATAGAATATTTATCACAATCTATTCTAGGTTTTTGTATAATTTGATTTTATCTGCTGAGATCATTCAATTGGTCGGGTCGCAATCTTATTATTAAAATCATTTTACTAGAATGTAATGAAATAATTGAAAAGGGATTTGCGGCTGAAAATGTGTCAATGACAATAAAAGGGACAACCGGATGTTATTTCGAGGATATCCGAATGATTGTCTTTTCTAATAGCGATGTAAGCCTATTGGTATCTATATAAAAAGCAACATATTTTTGCCAATGATGTACGTTCGGTTTCGTGTTGTCTTCCTTGGGTTTGCGGAGACAGTCAATTGTTTTCGTTGTCCAAATGATATAAATCATTCATTGCAAGGAACACTAACGTTCAATCGATTAGAAATACAGACAATAAAACTAAGCTGTACAATAAAACTATCATCTAAGCTTGTAGTATCTTCGCTAGTTAAGGTTCCGATGCGATAACCCTATCTGCACATTGGCGTATCGAGCAGATATTTCTGTGCTTCGGGTCTGTGAATCTGATTGTATGCGGCGGCAGTTAACTTGTTCAAATTTGAACACTGTTCCTACATGATCGAGACAAAAAAAGCAGACAACTTCAATGGACTGATAAATAAGCAATTTTCCAGTGTCGGTACGTGTTTGCAAAAATTCATTTCACTCATATGAACTTGCAATGGCTTCCCTCTGGTACATAGTCATACTTGCGATGTTAAACTTACAGAGTATCCGTTTTATTTCACTTGCCCCCCACCATCTTCGGCCGATGTACAATGCACCAAGTTATTGGTTACTTGGCATTAGATACTAAGAGCGACAACTCGTGAAATTCAATAGATGTCGCTAGATCAAAGCACCATTATATCTGTTCGATCCGCCAAGGTGTAGATAGGGTTATCACGTCTGAACCTTGGCTAACGAAGAATGGCTTGTAGTAGAAATATAAGTTTTAAATTGTGGCAAATCACCACAGGGTATGACGAAAGTTTGTTCTTTTAACCAGGTTGCCACATTATAAGGAAGGAACAATAACCAGATTGCAACATGTATGTGCTAGACCCTGAGGCTAATTATTCGCTTCATAAATGTTGCGAGTGTAAGCCGACATCAAAAAGAAGGAGGGGAAGCAAGTTGTATATAACATGGCCATAGGAACTTGTTACTGGCGCCTTATTCTGCTGAGTGCGATTCACAGGTACGTAGCATGAATTGCCGGTGTTGGCTCAAAGAAATGTCAAGTGGGGGTCGTAAATCCACCCTTGACACATTGCCGGGGAGGGGGCAATGTCTGCTAATTATGTAGACCATGGGAGAATCGACATCCACTCGGAATTGAGCAAGGCGTGACCACTATTGGAATCGCAAGTTTAAATCTAGTGTTTTGAAACTGAACGTCAGTAGGCGCTAAACCATCTTGCGGGAATTATATAAGGAAGTTATAAGCTACTCCGACGTCATTCGAAATTGGCGGGAAACATTGTTATTCTGGGAATTACAAAGGAGCTTCGGAAAGGAAGCTTTTAGAGACCGGAGGAGCTGTAGGAGACAAAGAAGGGAAATATCCTGGTACAGTTGGTCCCGAGCTTCTGGGAGACAAGAAAAGGAGATAACGAAAGTGGAGGAAGTGGAAGGGTGAAGGACGTGGTTGCTGGGCTGAAGGGGTACTGGGTACCAGTCAAGAAATACTACAGATGAGTAGAAACACAGGACAGGAGGAAAATCTATCACACTAAGTCAGATGATGAAATAGGCCGTCACTCGGTCAAGTGAAACACGAATGATAGGGTTTTGAATATTGAATTTTATTTGAGGAAGGACTATCTGTAATTGAATGGCATTCAATTTGTTGTTTATTTGAATTTCACCTTTGTGTATTCAGTAATTTAACTGTCGGCATCGCTGACTGGGGGCTCGGAGCTTTGCATCTCTATCACTACTTGAATTTCTAACAAACAACGAGCCAGGGTGTGTCTTCTGTAATAATTAAAGATAATACTGGGAGCACCCCATCCCAACCTAAGGTAGTCTACGACGAGCCCTTTTACAATGGGCGCTTCGTCCGGGATCTGGATTAGACATAAATATTATCTTTACTATCTAAAGTTTATTTGTTAGGAAGTAGTAGTGAACAGTGTGAGATATTTTCCATCCTGTGTATTTGAATTTGTTCGATTTTTCATCTTGTGTATGTTACATTTTGATATTTGCATGCTTGGTAGATTTTGATTACTTGCTGTAATTGAGGAGCAAATATCGAGCAAATATCTTACCTGACAGAACTTAGTTGGGTCGCAAGGTAAGTATTTGGTTAGAAACGTTAACGTCTGTCAATTGTTTAGTAAGCTGAGACAAGGTATCACTTATTGTTAGTATAATAATAACATGGCTACTGAAAGACAGATGGTTAGGGAATTCCGTGTCATGGGCACGGAAGATCTCGGCTACGAGGGAGATCGCCTGACGTCGTTCATAGAAGAACGCATATAAGAATGGAAGGCTGGAAAAGCCGCCGAAAGAGAAACCCAGAAAGAGCTGAAGCTGGCCCGGATATCCGGCGAAAGAGAAACCCAGAAAGAGCTCGTGGTGCCCAGGATATAAGCGGCTACAAAAGAACGAGTGCTCGCTCACGCTCTCGAAATGGAAAAGGTAAGGTTAGAAGCTAAGGCTAACGATAGGGACGACTCCCGTACGATCCCTGGGGGAAGCGTACGACCATTCATCGATCACCGAATGGTGCAGATAAGTATGCCGCGATTCAATGACAAAGGCGAGTCCATTGATGATTTTCTCGTGCAATTTGAGAAACTCGCGGCCGCTCACAAAATTTCTCCTTAACATTGGGCGATCAACGCCTCAGCCTTTTTGCAAGGTTACGCTCGCAAAGTTTACCACAACTTAGCTGCCGACGAGGCTGATGACTACGATGCGCTCAAGAAGGCCCTTCTTTGCCATCATCGGCTGTCTGCCGAAACATACAGTAAACTTTTTCGGGACTCGGCGGAAAAGACAACGGAGTCCCACTCTCAATTCCACACCCGCGTTCGAGAGTTATTTGAGAAGTGGATGAAGACGGCCGACGTCGAACGATCGGACGACGGGATATGCGAGGTCATACTCAAGGAGCATGTCCTGAGGACGTACCGTCGCGAGATGACAGTCTTTCTAGCAGAGAGGGAGAACACCGGACGCTCAAAGAAATATCTAGCATGGCGGAGAGGTATGAGCAGGCACACTCGAAGGGTGAAGGTTCCTTGGCCGCGGACCGACCCCGACCCACTGCTTTACACCGTGTGGGGGAGGGAGAGCCGGCTATCCGTAATCGTCAGGGCCACGGTAAGATCAGAGGGGGATCCTCAGGTAAGGATGCTACCCACAAACCTGGACAGGCCTCACCCACGAAAACCAGACTTGCAGGTCGGCGAGGGCCACCGACGTGTTTCAGCTGCAAGTGCCCGGGGAATTTTGCCAGGAACTGTCCCAAGGGCAGGCAGACCCAGGTGAATGCCGTTGCTAGAAAGGAGTGCGAGCCGGAGGCAAACTGTAAACCAGCAAATCTGGTGTCCACGACTGTCAACGGAGAAGGTGCCACCATCTTGTACGACACTGAAATACGTGAAGCCTGAGGACTATACAGGGGAGGTAATTGAAGTCCAGTACGCGAACAGCACGCGTGACTCGTTGCCAGTGGATGTCATTGACCTCGAGTCACCATATGTGAAGGGGACAATTGAAGCTGTGAGCTTGGCTAGACTGTCACATGACGTCATCATGGGATGTCGTTATGTGTTGCCACAACCGAACCCCGAAACCTGCACACCGATGCCGGTGAGTACTGTTTAAACCAGGTTCAAGGATCGACAGACGAAACCGACTCCGATTTAAGTTACGTCGACACCGGTCAGTAACGAAATTCCGGTCGAATTGAGGCAGCTTCAGCAAGAGGACGCAACTCTGGCGCAGTTTCACAAATACGCTGCAGTGGAAACGGAGAAGGAAACTCCGAATGGCAAGGTGAAGTTCGCATACAACAGGGGGATCTTGTATCGCCACGCTCGGAAATGCAGCAAGTGGTCGTGCCAAAAGAGAAGCTAGGCGAAGTGTTAAAACTCGCGCACGAAAGTCTCATGAGAGGACACATGGGAATTGCCAAGACACATGCGACACGGGACTGGGAGCTGTACTGTTACAGGAACACGAAGGGACGCTTTTCCCTGTCGCGTACGGTAGTCGGAAATTGTCTGCTGCCGAGAAGAACTACTCCATATCGGAGAGGGAATGCCTCGGAATCGTGTTTGAAATATCACGGTTCGAGCGGTATTTGTACGGGCGCAAGTTCATATTTGAAACTGACCACCAACCCCTCGCCTATCCCACGCAGGCGAAATTGTCGAATATACGCTTGATGCGACGGTCGCTGTTCTTACAGCAGTACCAGATGCAGATCAGATACGTGATTTCATGAGTAGGAGCGCTGAAATGCATTAAATCACTCTATAAATAACCGTATTTTGTGTGTATATTCGTGTCCGTAGTCAGCGTGTAGCGTCGCTATGATTTTTTCTTTTATTGCGTGTGTAACGCACATTTGCATTTGGAGCAAATTTGGGGGAATAGATTCCCGATTTTATTCTCAAGCGTGAGGGGTTGGGTTGTCACGTTATAAGGCAGGAACAATAGCCAGATTGCAACATGTATATGCTAGACCTTGAGGCTAATTATTTGCTTCATAAATGTTGCGAGTGTAAGCCGACATCAAAAAGACGGAGTGGAAGCCAGTTGTATATAACTGACTGGGGGCTCCAAGCTTTGTATCTCTATCACTACTTCAATTTCTAACAAAAATGAGCCAGGGTGGGTTTTCTGTAATAATTAAAGATAATACTGGGAGCAACCCACCCCAACCTAAGGCAGTCTACGACGAGCCCCTTTGCAGGTATACATGTGAAGATGACAAAATCATACAGGAACTATGGAACCAAAGCCTCCAATGTCGAGCATATATGTGAATCTGTATTGTATAACATTAGAACGGATGAACGATAAATGTTTGTATACGTACCATTACAACTTAAACTTTGTTTGTGGATAGTGGCTCCAAACTTAAAATCTCTCTTTTAATTTTATGTCAACTTTTCAACGAGGTACAAATAAAATTCTCATTAAATGCAAAACATCTTATTTAGAGTGTATGTTACCCATTGATGTTTTATCAACGCCAAAGCAACACGATTTTCCTAATCAGAATATTTTAAATCCTGTTTTGATTAAGCTGGGTTAGCTTTGGGTTCTACAAAGCAAAATACAAAATTATTGCCAACAAATAGTGAAATACACTATAATGATAGTTGACATTTTGTTTGGTGAAATCAATAGTGCCAGTGATATATGAAACTTTCTGAAAGCGACTTTGTTTCTTAATTGCACTGATTACGAACTATCTGAGAACATATTTTCCGTTTATAACCCACAATAATATCAGGTTTCCTGCTTCCAAGAATCCTAAGACAAGCTAAACATGTTACGTTTTAACTGTCTTTGAACGTTTATCTTAAAGGAATATGACATTCAACTAATAAAAATATTTTCTCCCTTTTAAGTATAAAGATGACAGCTAAATCAATATGCTTGAAAGTAGAAAACCAAACAACGTAAATATTTTACTCTCTCTCTCTCTCCCTATATATATATATATATATATATATATATATATATATATATATATATATATATATATATATAGTCACTTTGACGCTCTAAAATTAAAATACGGGATATGTTTAAGCATGTTTATATCGTGCTCCAATCCGACATGTTGCATTTAAGCACACCCAAATATTTAAAACATATAAACGTTTATAACAGACATACATACATACATACATACATACATACATACATACATACGTACGTACATACGTGCGTGCGTGCGTACGTACGTACATACATACATACATACGCACACATTCACATACATACATACATACATACGCACGCACGCACGCACACACACATTCACATATATACTGTGTAGATTGATTAAAAATTCTTTTCGAGAAGTTAGAACCCTTGTTCTGCTCAACGGGCATCATTCGAAACCATACTCAGTCAATCAAGGGGTAGGACAAGGAAGAACGCTATCAACATGGCTATTCTTAGTCATGATAAATGACCTAATATCCATGCTGGAGTCAACAAAATCTGGAATACAAGTTGGTACCTTAAGTATCTCCTGTGTTTTACTAGCGGATGACACGTACTTGCTATCTTCGTCATTTAATGGTATGTGTGTTTTACTTCGCAACCTCCATGACTATGCATCGAAGTGGAGACTCCGGTATAATGCTGATAAAAGCAATACAGTCATATTATCGAAGAAAAAAATCATACAAAAATATATGTTCATGCTAGGAGATAAAAGATTCCTATAGTCTCTTCTAGAACCTATGCTGGGGTTACTCTCTCCACAGATCTTTCTAATAATGCTGCAGTGAAAAATGCTTGTGATAAAGGAAGATCAGTATTTCATTCCATTGTTGGGACTGGCATTGGAAAGGATGGAATGAATCCAATTAATAGTACTAAAATATGGTCAAAAATAGTACTACCTGCAGTGACATATGGATGTGAATTATGGTGCAACTTGAGCCAGTCACAGGTATATGATCTAGAAGTATGTCAAAGAAAAGCTGGAAGAAGAATTATAGGGCTTGATCAGCGCTCTTCTACAGAAACAATAATTAGTAGTCTTGGACTTTGGTCAGTTGAGGGATATGTAGATAAAATCAAATTAGGTTTCTTCAAGAAAGTCTGCAGAGCTAATGGTTCACTAGCATGGATAATTATATTCGACAGAAGAATTCTTGACTTCCTGATGCACGAGAGCGAGAGCGTAGGTTTTGGTAAAGATATATATCGTGTTCTTTTGAAATACCAGCTATACGTGAACACCCTATATTCTGTCCCGAAACCAGTCTGGAGGAGGAATATTGAAACGTCAGTTTACTGCTGCGAAGAATCATTGTTGAGATCTAAACTTGAAATGAGACCTGAACTTTTACATTATGCAAGTGTCCATACTAGTCTTCAACCACTTGCTGCCTGGAAGCTTGGTAATTGTTTTCCTAATAAAACTTGGACTTTCGCTAGCATTGCCTATTTAACTATGTGTTCAGTTTCAACAGAGAATGAATATAACTGTAAACTCTGCAAGAGATTGACTAAAGACAGAGCCAAGCATATGTTACTATACTGCCAAGCCCTAATAGACGAACGTAATACTATGTTTGAAAAAATAATAGATGCAATAGACATTCTAGACTCGCACTGGATTTTATGTCAGGACAATGACTCATTACTTCATATCCTTTTGGGCAAGATAGTGGACATCTTTCATTCTATGGATGATCAATCATGGCAGGCATTCATGTGTGTGGTGGCTGATGGAATAGACACAATGTACAGAAGAACAAATGAACTTGAAAACGATGTATGATATTATGCTTGTTCAGTAAATTAGGGAAATGGACTCATTTCATTTTCATCTTATAAATTATCTATATGTGTTCTAAGTGAGAGAGAACATGATAATCCATTTAAATCGTTACAGTCGAATGTAAATAATTCCAATTCCTTTATTTTCCTCTCTTAATCTATGATGCGTATATATCTCGTTTGCAATGAGTTCTCTCACTCAAGTGTTTAGATATTGCGTTTTCTTTACGTTTCTTGATATATATATATATATATATATATATATATATATATATATATATATATATATATATATATATATATGTGTGTGTGTGTGTGTGTGTGTGCATGTGTATATATATATGTATGTATATGTATATATGTGTATATATGTGTTTATGTACATGTATGCATATGTTTATATGTGTGTATATATATATATATTTGTGTATATGTGTATGTATATGTGTGTATGTATATATATGTCTATATATATGTATATATGTATGAATATATGTATATATATATATATATATATATATATATATATATATATATATATATATACATATAGATATATGTGTGTGTATATATGCATATATGTGTGTATATGTGTGCATATGTACATATGTATGTATGTATGCATGCATTCATGCATGTATGTATATATATATATATATATATATATATATATATATATATATATATATATATATATATATATATATATATAAGTCCATTAATGTCAAGCTATGTTCCTATCTTTTCTGTATTAACGAAAAATTACCTGAATGAAATCTCTTCTGAAGAGGAGATAAAGAAAGTCAGTCAGTCAGTCATACATACGTACGTACGTACGAACATACACGTACATACATACATACATACATACATACATACGCACGCATACATTCACATACATACATACATACATACATGCATACGCACGCACGCACACACACATTCACATACATACATACATGCATACGCACGCACGCACACACACATTCACATACATACATACATACATACATACATACATACATACATACATACATACCCCTATAGCAAAATTTAATATTTCATAAGCAAACGAATGTTTCTGGCATTGGTTGTATATAAGTTTCCCCATTTGTTTAACTTCTACAATATGTTCATGGTTAAGTAAATATGCAGGGAACATCTTGTAACGGTTAACCAATATTTCGTTTTCCAAAAATAAATATAACGAAATTTATTTTTTCAACGGTTTTCAGATATACTGCCTTTAAAATGCAATGTTCGATGTCAGTGTGCTGGAGGACGGCAAAGATCTTTGCACCAACCTTATCGAAACGCTTTTATAACTGGAGCTGATGCACCACATGAACAAACCAATTCATAAGTCAATACATAAATCCATAGCATAGTTACTGAAAAATTTTTAATCATGTTGTGCACACGGGAAATATAATTACTCTGTTTTTCTGTCCCACCACCCTCAAACCTCACATTGATTTAGAAATACCAGTAATTCACTCGGACTTAATAAAGCAAAAGAGCTAAATTCTAACTTGACCGCCATTGTGCTTATTGATTATATCATAAGTCTATTCTTATTGTATGGTATGATTCTTATGTGCATACATTCAGCAGAATATATAAATGTCACACCTGTAATTAAGATTCAGGTGATGTACAAAGGCTTAAGCGTTGTATTTTGTTCGTTAATTTCAGCGAATGTTTTGAAAACAATGGGGTGAAAACAATAGCAATATGTGTTGACAATGGCATCTCGGTAGGCGTGTAAGTGCTATGTGGGCTACAGTTTGCTAATAAAATGTAATTTAAAAAGTTCCTGTTCCTTCTGAATGGAGTAACTTCCCCGAAGAAAATCACTTAAATGATGATCACTTCAGTTAATCAAACATAATTCTTCCCATACTCAGCACTACAATATATGTATTTGACACGTTTTTGAGCACGTGTTTCTGCCATAACCAATATCTTCGCATTAAATTGACAAATATGTCATTTTCAACAACGAAACGATGCAATAGTCTGATACTTAAAAGTGGACATTGTTATCTCAAACAATAAATACAGGAAGATTCATCAGATTGTTGGAAAAAAGAAATAAGGAATATGTCGTTTTGTTTCAAAGCATCTTATTTCGTAAATGACGTGGGTGTTCTTAAGACGTGTTGTTTCCGAGAATGAAACATGCTATTCGTTTGTATTACTCCTCTCAACATCCCCTCTTAAGCATCTGTTTTGTTGATCTGACTTTTTTAATATATATATATATATATATATATATATATATATATATATATATATATATATATATATATATATGGTATGTTGATTGTTCATCGAAGGTGCTCAAAATCTTTATTTTTCAATGTTGTTTTTTTTATCGAATGTGCTTGAGGTTGTTTTTTTTTTGTATGTTTTCTGTTGATCAAATAATCACAAAGTCTTATTTATTGGCTAGGCTTGATTTGTTTGGCACTTGCTTTTACCAGAAATTGTGCTTTTAACTAACATGACGAGCTGTTTAGTTTTTATAATGGATTCGATGGTACTATTGATTTTTGTCACTGCACTGCTTTGTCTTTAATCAACTTGACAGGAATGCTGGCTCCCAAACGCCATAGTCTAAACAGTACTTTGTGGATTGCGTGATCTTGTTTGTGTGAGTGATAAAGCAGAGATAAAATATCTTGATAGGCGAGATAAGTAAATCAAATTCACATATAGATTCATTTATTTTTTATGTTAAAACTTAATATTCCCTAAGAGAACCAGAAAATATGAAATTCGTTTTTTATTTAAGAAAAAGAGTTTAATAGCAAATTGTTCGAGACCTTGTAGCAACAAGAAATAACTAAAACAAAGTAGCAAATATTTCTATCCAGCGAATGTTGTCAATTGTAAATATTCAAAAAATGTTCATCTAAAGCAATCCCTAAACAGAGTGTGTCACTTACAATTACCGAGTAACAACATTGACAGTGCATGACTGGAAATACGCATGCAAAAATTTGTTTACTATTTTTAATTGTTGGGTAATTGTACTTTATAAAAGGAACACATGCACAGAAATGTCATGCCAGATTGCTACTCAAAAATTAAAACGAAAGAAAAAAAGGACACGAGAGAATCTAAGAGTAAAGACGGTGGACTATATGCAACAAACAAAAACATTTAGCAATTTTACTCGCTAACTTGGGTATCTTCTTCTTAGAGAGATAACAAATTCAGCTTGTTTAGAAAGAGAAAAAATTCGGCCACTGTCAAAATGTCTCTGCGCAATTAATTTTCCTCTTACTTCGTGAAAGACGTGACATACAGTAAACACATTTGTGCCATCCCTCGACAACGTCGACTTTAAACATTGTGGGAAACTCTCTTACGTACTTATTTTACCTCATGAAGAGCTTTGTCACCTTTGAATTAATATGGCATGTGCTTTTTCTTGCGTCCCAAATCAACTAGTATTTTAGCAACGTTTTAATGCCAGATGTTAAAACTAGATAAATGGAATAACGCAGAATAATACGATTTTTCAGAGTACGGTGTCGGTAAACCAATCTAAAAAGAGATGATGACTTCTGTCTGGATTCGATAAAGTTTTTATTTAAGAATTGCGAATAAAGGAAAAAGAGAGATATCTAGAAAAAAATGCATGAAAACAACGGTCTAACAAATACTGAAAGAATCATGTTATATTAATGAATTCAGTAATTCACCTGCAAAATTAATTATTTTGACCGAGTTTTTTTTTATATGAATGGATCTTTACCAGATGGCATTATCATCATGCGATCAAACATGGACGTTTTCAAACTGCGTGTAGGGAAAATATTCTCGGAGGATTTTATATATATTTATATAACATCATATTCTTCACTCGCGGAAATCTCTCTCTCTCTCTCTCTCTCTCTCTCTACTGTGTCATTCTTCAGACTATTCTGTTAAATATATTATTGGCACTGTTTAAAATAATCTGCGAGTGCAGGTGCACTACCAACTGTTTCTTCTTGACTCTGTGATTAAGACGTTTCCACAATAACTTAGATTTCTTACTGGCCGACGCCAAAACAAAGCTTACCGCTCAAAGCTGCTAGCTATGTAGAAATTTGTAAAAATTATCGTTTCTTCATACTTATTTTATATTAAAAAAAAACGTGTTACTGAGCAGATCCGAAACGTTGAGTGTACCAATATAAAGGTTGTGTTGGGTTGACTTTGTGTAGGGCTGCTTTTCCATTACGTAACCGTTATCGATCTAATAGAAGATGTATTATTGTGCCACCGTGCTACTATTAGGATGCCATAAGAAATATTGCAAGGTTTTGCATAATCACAATTAAATTGGGATAGGAACCGTTTCCTTTACTTCAGTTATTAATTTTTGATTCATACTTTAAAAAACAATTTTCAATTTGCACATACTAGAGCTGCATAGAGTGATGTAGCCTTCAAAAGCAATCAATTACTAGTTTTTGTTGAAATAACAAACTGAACAGATCCAGTTCTACCAACGCAATATGCAGAGTACTGTTTTACCCGACTTAAAAGACATTATGTACGGAAATCTGAATGAGCCAGATGTCCTTCGGAATTATACAGTCAGATGCTTAAAACTATATATATATATATATATATATATATATATATATATATATATATATATATATATATATATATTATACTCTAAACATAAATAGTTTTCAATATGGCAGGAATGAGTTTAGTGCCAACCCAGGCCACACTGATTAGACTGCCATTGTGTGCACTTTGCATGATATGGCCACACCATCAGGACCAATAAGAACCCTTTAATCTGCATGACGTAAGCACACCATAACGGTCAAATCTGCCCATTTTATCGGCAAGATATGGCCACATTATTGTATAAGCATGATATAGCTTATAATGTGTTAATAGTGCTGATAAAACCATTAAAAACAGAAAGGAAATATATATTGTATATCAATCAATCCAGTCAATGATTATCAACCAATTACTAACCCAACACTTATTGCGTGGCGACAAGAGGCCGATATATGCAGCATATCTGAGCAATTAATTCTCTAAAATACAAATGTATACCTTTGCTATAAATGAACAGTTATATAAACTAAGTGAGCTAGATATTACCAGGGGTTTGAGCGGATATAAATAGAATTCATTCTCTTATCAAGGTTAGTTAATGCGGATTTAGGGTTTTCCCAATTTTTTTCTTGTCTGATTGGTTTATTTTGTACTAGGCCCATAATATATAATATTTTTTAACGTATCATCATTATCATCACCGTCGTCGTCATCATCATCGTCGTCATCGTCGTCATCATCGTCATCATCATCGTCGTCGTCATCATTATCATCATTTTTTCCAATTATTGTTGGCAATGATATTTATTTTTGTCATTTCTCTCTCATCATTTTCTTTTTGTTGTTATTGTTTTATGATGGTGCTAGAGCACCAATATAAAAATTTAGCCAACAAAATTAAATACGGGAATACATTTTCGTTGTTTTCTTTTTTTTGTCTTCCGTATTAAGACCTTTTCTGATTGTCTGCATTCACTGCTTGACGCCTTAACCGTTGCTTTCCAAATCTGTCAATATACCATTCCCCACTACAATTCGATCTAAACGTCTTGAAGGCGCGAACTCTTTTGTAAAATAGGTATCAAAAAGCTTATATAAATGTTGCTCTCGTGTTTGGCACCCTTGTTACAAGACCGACTGTTTACAGCCATAGTGACCATAAGGTTAACAACATTTTAACTTAACACAAGATTAGAAACTGATACAGTTATAATGGCTTCTTTTTAGAGGTCTTGAATTCACTGCACCGACTTAACTGCATACTGAAGCATAAAAAGAGACCGATAATTCAGTCAAAATAATAAATATTGTACCGAAAGACCCGATCATACTGCAACCGACATTTCAATGACAATTTGAAAGGCCGCATATCACGTGACCCTTCCTACACTACGGAACAAGCATCGCTCATCTCACAATAATGTAGAAACGGTATTCGTATAGATTTATTGGAAAACTACAACAATTGTGTTTGGACATTGATGGAGGGTTGTTGTGTGTTCCCAAAACATTAAAATCGACTGGAAAATGCCTTCCAATCGGTTACTGAATTTTCTGTGCGATAATAAACCACAACAAACACCGCTCTTCCTCGTTATACGTGTATTGTAATGATACTTCACGAAAAGAATGTAAAATTATTAATTTTACGACGAACATTTAATCCATGTTGCTAAAGGTATAAGCTAAAAATGACATCACTCTTTCAAAGTTGTATCAACATACTATGCTGGATGACCCAGGTAATATATCAATCACAAAATCATAATTTAGATCCAATGTTAGACGCGCAGAGTGTTTGCTACATACGCTATATCGGGAAATGATGCCAGAGAGTTTGGCCTGCAAAACGCTTCCTCCCATAAGCATTTATGATTCATATTGGTTATGAACTGGATTCAGAACGTATCGATGAATGCCTTCAACTAAGTAAATATCCAAACGTGCAACAACCTTACCCAACATTGTCTGCTTAAAATCAATGTTGCATTCGAACAGTACAGCGGCCATCGGTATAATAAATTTATGTGCCGTGGTCATTCCGACTAAAGCGTTCTTGAGAAGTCTGATTGTTTTAAATATTGGCGCTTATTGCTTGGACTAATGGTGTTCCAAAAAAGTTGTATCGAATGATTCTTATAAAGCAGTCATAAATATGTCTGAACCTAAACGCATTTTCAATCCACTTAATGGAAAAATCCTTGTTTTGTCTGATTATTTCCAATCTTCCGTTTCTCTACGTCTATACACTGACGCAACCAATACCATAAGTTATGCGGAAATATCCTGCTTTGAGTGTCCACCTGGCATTATAAGGCTTCCATACTGCTGTCGTCCGATAGACTGGTAGGTTGGTATTATACCAATCTTTAACCCAAATGCGACGGAAAGAATTCCATTTGACTTCACACTATTAACGTATGTTTGTGTCCTTGATCCATCCTACCTTAGACCGCAGACTTTTAGGTGCAAGTAGTTAAGTGTGGCACCCTGGCCTCAATGGGAACATACATTACAGACCCGCTGGGCAACTCTAGCCTCAAGACTTTTCAGATGACCCTGGGAGAATTTAGCCTCAGCAGGAGTTAACACAATATCTACTATCCACACAAGTGTACATGAACGCATACAAACACACACTCTACTATCCACACAGAAGGGAAGGGTAAAACAAACCAATACATAATATCCACACAAACGTAAGCGAACGCATACAAACACACACTTTACTATCCACACAAACGTACGCGAACGCATACAAACACAAAATTATACACACATATCAGTAAGAGAGTGAGTGTTTATAGTCACAATAATCCAAACTAATACCAACTGGAAAATTTGAATAGTCTCTTTTCTAGAGTATTGGGGTAGCCCTGAAAAGGGCTTTATGTGGACGGGGAGTTATGACAATCCTTTATAATCTAAGATTGCGTCCCCGTCTGGCGGCAGGCTTTCCCACAAGATATGGTCTGCTTCTTCGGAAAGAGAAGGATAACTCTTTCGTGTCTGCACGGCAGTCGACAAATCCTCTGTCTGGTTCCTGCTGTTGATGCTGCTGATCTCTCTGTTTCTGAAGCCTGTACTTCTCCGTTCACTCTTTGTTCTCCTTCTTGATTTCCTCTCTTAGGTCTTCGGCTACTTTCAGCATCCTGATATTTTCTATCTCTTCATGTCTGGGTATGAGGCTTTGCCTGACACGATGCAAACCAACGTAGACTTTGTTTAGTTTAGTTAATTTAGAAAGCATCTTCATAGGTGAACGCGTCATCAATGGATGGTGAGACTGGAGACTGCATTGCTTTATATGGTTCAAGCACGGACGTGATAGAAAACATGTCTACGAAGTTTTGTTGGATCGGATTACTAAAGAGTTGATTTTAGGGTGAGAGATAGAGAAAAGTCAAAGAGCGTGTATAATGATACAAATTGAAAACAAACGACAGACACAATATTTTCAAAACACAACATTTTTATTCAAACAACTAACAACCAACAATTAAACAAAAAACTTTTTTTCTCCAAAAAAAACAAACAAACAAATTGTCAAACAAATAAACTATTTTGGCAAGGTTGACAACGTTGTGAAGTGAAGTGGGATCGCCACTGTTGGAAGTCACTGGGCCATTCATGAAAACTACATTTCCTTGCTAAAGACAATAGATGACAATAATGGTCACAAAACCATCGATCTACATTGTCATCGTTTCTAGAAGAGTGACGATCAAAGTAAGTCACTAAATATCTTAAGAATATCCAAGACTGGAGTTGATGAAGAAAATATGCACAATATTGTCCACACACTATGGAATCTGTGCCTTATAATTTCACGTTATTGAATCGTGTCGACTGGGCATTTCCTCCCATAAAGTCGAAGATGTCGTCTCCAAAGGTGGCAATCCATACGAATCAAAATACTCCACACAACCCTCTTTAGGGAAGTAGAAGTGGGTTCCGCGAAGATGACAGTCACCCGTGTTGATGACATGAGCTTGATGGTCTCGGGGGTTGTGATGAGGCAGTTCAACTTTAACACACACCACTAGATTCCAAGCAGCAGTGTACGAACTGTGCTTCAAAAGGTAATAAAGTTCCCAGGTATCGATTTTTTGTGTTGTCTTGTTTTTCGTGTTTATGTTTCCACGGGTAATGATAAGTCACCAATCTAATCATTACTGTTTGCTTGAAAATCTCTGAAAAGTAACCTTTTCTTCTCTTCGTCTCCGGACTATGGGCCAAGAGAGCTTTGATACGATGGATCTCTAGAGCCATCAGTGGAGGAGAGGGATGATCACGCAAGTCTATATACCACTGATGCAACACGACTTCTTCCGAGATGAGACTCCAAGCTTCGTCCAGATACTCGTCCAATTGTTCTTCGTGACTCAGCATCAGACATTTATCGTGTTGAATTTGTCTGGGATGATCATTGTGACATCCATAGCAATCTTTCTTGATCGATTCCGTAATTGTTTCTGACAGGTGTTTGGCAAAATAGGAGGCTAAATGTTGTTCGTGTTCTGGCATTCTGGACTTCATCACTATGTCCGTTTCGTGTTTGTCTTGTGGTTCTACTTTTATGGTATCCACCCATTCCATTTCCATAGTTTATAATAGTCTAGAATGACGTTTCTTAAACTATTGATTTCTATCGTATTATCGAATTCGGCATACAAGATGAAGTTCACCGTGTTGTTTACGGTTATACGGTTTACGGCTGTAATAGGCAGATTAATCTTTCAAATATGAAAGCGGCACTGATACTAATCAGTCTCAGGCGTATGTCCACTTCGTTCAGCAAATACTTCTCTTGCAACCACATGTCTAAATGCAAACAATCCATCAGTTCTATAAATTTGTTGGGTCTGTTGATTTTGTTTCTTCGACTGTTGAATCCCCCATTGTGGTTTGGTTTTTATCTCTAATCAAATCGATATCTTTGTATTTGCCTGCTGTGTCAGGTTTCTATACCACACAAGCATCTATATGGATGTTCTTGGCTTCTTTTTCGTACGTTAACAGATTTTCCATATACGCACGGTAAGGGTAAGTGTCCATGCTGCTACTCACCAGTTTGATATTCAAGTACAAATCCACTCCACTGACCAAGAAATGCATGAAATTTTTGATGGGGGCTAGTTTTTCATCGTCCTTTATATCGGGACCGACCGTCGATGTATCGATCATTTTCACTTTCAAGTACAAGCAACTGCTATTCAGATCGATGTAATCTTCTGGCAGTCCTTTCATTTCAAACTCGATGGAAGCTGATCCTGAGTCCTTGATAGAGAAGACGGAATGTAATTCGACCCATTTTGATTCTTGCATCGCCATCATGGTGGGTGGCATGGCAAACAGATCCAGTTCCGACGTGGAGCAGGTGCAAGGCTCTCGGTCCATCATTTCTTTCGGGTCTTTTTCTCCTGTATTTTAGTAATCAAAAACGTATAAATCTTAGACGGTTCTTCTTTTCTTGGTCTTTCTAGCTCTAGGGTTGTGAAGTCCTCTGGAAGGGTGTCTTCGTCGTCTCTTTCTGTCTAGTCCTTGCTGTGTCGTCAGGGGAGCAGGAATGCTTGACTCGGCAGCGACCATGGCACTTATAGGAGTTTCACATCGGTCATAAGTGTCTTTGCTGTTTCAAGCAAGACATTACTGCGTGCTCTCAAGAAAGTTTCTTTGGAGTTTTGATCGTCGATGACTACATTTTGGAGAAATTCTTTGCCTTCCGTCAATGCGGCATTTTTCAAATCGTGCAATCCTCGTGTCATTATTGGTTTAAAAACCGGGGCACCGAACGAAAGGCCAATTTCAGCATATCTCCTAAACAATGTCCTCACTGTCAAGCGACGAATCAGTACACTGGAAACATGACTTGCAACTCGTTAGAGAATCGTTTTCGAAAATGGAGTTTCACCGTGAATTTCCCTTTGGAGAAGGGAATATTCTGTCTCAGATCTCCTTTGACAGCAATGTTGACAGTGTCAAAACACGACTTACTTATGGGTAAATAGTGAGGATGTACAATTTTTGTGAACGTGATAGGTGTTTCCACCTTCCTGGTCATTTGTCGTGGTAGAATCCACTTTGAAAGGAATGACACATAGTAACGGTACGGAGATGTGTCCCACTACGTTGTACTCCATCACATCGGAATGCACAAAGATCAAATTGGGTCTCTGGTTCAGTTCTACAGGGAATCCAAAAGCCCTGTAAAATTCCATATTACTGTTGATCGTCGGGCTCAGATTATGTGCTACTATCTGTGGATGTCCACCCAAAAGTTCAAACAAACTACCATTAGACCGGATGGACAACGCTTTGGTATCCTGCAATTTCATTAGTAGTCGACGACTCACTTTATGGTACTCAATCTTAATACTTTTTAATACTCTGTTCAGGGCTTTGCCAAACGCTTCCTCGATCCTGTTAGCAATCGTGTTCACCAAATGTTCACAGCTAAAATAATAGCCTGGTGACATTTTCAACGTGTAGATGATGAATGATGTATTGCTTGCTGACTTTGTGTCACCTGAAACCCCGATTTTATTCATTTCTTCTTGCAATTGGCCGTCCAGGATTTCGGCCTGGAAAGTATTTTGAGTTTCAGTGATGTTTTTGATTTGTGTAGGGTAAATCATTTCCACCAAAGCCACTTCCCAATGGGTTTCTTGATCTAACTGGATGGCCTGGGGTAATTTGGCTGTGTAACAACACAAATTAATTTTGGGAAACACCTCCAAGAAACTGTCACTGGGTAACGTTAAGTAAAATTGGTTGTTGTTGTTAATAATTCCAGAGATCTGCTGCTGTCCGAGAGGTCACTCGACGTCAGAAGATACTCTAAAAGAGGATTGATGTTGAGATTTTTTTGAAGTGGTGGCTGACGTTGGACACAAGACTCCCGTTTTTCCCGTTCGAAGAGTATTTCAAGGAAAGATTGGAGTGAAGGTAACCGATGCAACTACTCAGTGCAATGGTCCACATTTGTGTGTCTCCTTGTTGCAAACTCAAATTAGCAATGGCCACACCGATGACACTATACACCACAAAGATTTGGCAGAAATAGACGATTTGCGTTTTAGGCACACGTTCTCCACACCACACCCACAAGGGTTGCTATTGCAGATATTGCAGAGAAGAACTAGGTGAAGGAGTGTTCACTACGGTGGTAGTGGTGGAAGGGCTTGATGGTCACTTCTTTGAATAGTTGATGACTTGCGAAGCGTCGATCCAAGAATAAAAACTGGGATAATAAACTTTCCAACGCGCTTTAACTTCTTTGACACGACGTTTTTCCACTCTACTGGTTCTTCGTTCGCGAATGCATTCGATATCGTAGACTTCGTCTTATTTTTTGGTCGCGCGTTGTAACTCTGGCAAATAAACCGTTCCTTTTAACACTTTCCCGTTCATGCCTTTCAATTTATAGACGGCAGGATGACAGCCATGCACTCGTCCAGTGACACTAAACAATTCGGTCGTCCAGTTGGGCAAGTAACCTTTGTCGAAAGTGCGTTTGGTTTTGCCAATGCGCACCCAATCTCCTGCTTCCAACACTCTACCTTTCCTGGGAACAGCCACCATCGGAGACGTACCAAACAGGCGCTCCAAAACAGTCACTTCGTTGTCGGGAGTCACTTATGGGGGGCACATCCAATGTTCTGATGATAAGATTGGTTGTACACTTGGACCAGGTGCGGTAAGACGTCGATGTACTTGAGAGTGTATTGGTGAGTAAGATATTTCCAAATGCGTTCCTTCAAGGAGCTTTGAAAACGTTCCATGATGCTGGTTTTGAAAGTCGCGTTTCTTTAATTCATTTTGGAAAGCTTGGTTCAGAAATTCTGAGCTTTTGTCAGTTTGCCATCGAAGAGTGTGATAACCACTTTGTTTCAACACAAGTTTGAGGGCTCGCACTAACTCGCTGAACGATTTGGAAATCAATGGTACCACTCAGGCAAATTTTGAAAGACGTCGATGACACAAAACAAATATTGTAGCCACAATTGTAGGTGGCCAAATGAGGGACATCGGCTTAATCGGCTTGCCATTGATGATCGATGACCTCCACTCGTGTGCGACGTCTGGAAAAGTTTCGTCGAATGGCTTGTGTAAAGTGTACACAAGTTCTTGTAACCATCGTTGCACTTGAGGTAAACGGAGACATTTCGGACGGATTTTGTAAACACGATACAATTTCAGGATGAGATGGATCGTAGTAAATGCTGGTTAACACCCTCTCCATTTTTTAATAAGTCACCCACTCTTCGCTGATGCTACTTTGGATGGGGCACAATGGTGGTTTGGAAACGGCTTTACGTGTCTGATTTGCCACGGGAGTAGAAGTCGATGGTAATGGTGGCAGTGGTGGTGATGGTAATGGGATGGCTTTGGTCTTCTTTTCTTTTTTCACTTCTGGTTTCCATTCTTTCTTTTTGACTTCTGTCGAAAGAGGAGTGGACATCAACATTTTTTCTCAACCTTTAAGTTCTACCCGTTGGGAGTGGGGGATGTAATCATCGAGGACGCTGCAATCTTACTAGGAATTCGAACTGCCGACGATGTTTGAAAGACTTCTCGTACCTCTTCTTCCTAAGACTATCGTGGCACTGCGTCTGTCTTGACCACTGGCGTGGTGACAGTGGTCATGGTGGTGATGGACTTTTCATCAGGGTCTTAAAATCTTTCAGCGTTGGCAGAGCTGTTTCGTCTAAAGCTCTCTGGTGAAAGAATTGCAGTCGTTGCAACAGTTGAACGTACCCTTGAGATTTTTCTGTTTCGGACAAATCGTTGCGATCCATCAACGATTGCAATTCGTGTTGTAACTGGGACATCTAGGTCAAACGAGGATTGAGAGGCAAATGCGGGGTTCGTCGTTCCTGCTAACGATGGCATTCCATCTATCGTTTGTAAGGCACTAGAGCCAGATTTTGTCCCTCCATTGGATTTCAATGGTCACGTCTGAGATCTGTTTCCTCTAGAGGTCCCTTTAATATTTTTGGTCATTTTTTTTATCCTGCTCCCATGAGTCCTCCTATCATTGTTCCCAATACTAATTTTAGCGCGAAAACCACATTTTAATTTCTTCTTCGTCTTCTCCTAACATGTCATCAAAGATGTACCAGATGCGTTTGACATACTCTATGTACTGTACCTGTTGAAATACGTGGAATGGAAACCCTATAAACAACTAAAACTACATCAAACACATCTTTCGAGAGTAGCCTGCCAGCCATATAACAAATCGCAGATACTAAGTAGTAGTACTGTGCCGCTCAAATGCATGAAGCAAACTCCTGACGTTTGCATTACTCCTGATGGCTTCATTTCCGCCAGGGAGCATATCTTTTAGGTATCTGCTGACAGAGGAATATCCTGCCATAGACTGTATCTACTCCTAACCTGTAAGATATACTTTTTGTTTAAAAGTAGCTATTCATTTCGTTTTAGAGTTAACAAAGGGAAAAAAATCCTTCTGGTTTTATACTTACAGAAAACAGCTGTAACTTTTGCAAAAGTCATATTCTGAACCTTTATTAACCTTTTATGAAAATTTCTTCTATTTCAAATTCATATTTTGTCTTGCTCTACTAAATTTATGCAATGATTTGGAATGGCTTTCCTCCCACTGGTATTTTGCTTCATTTTTGCCATTATAGCTTTAGTCCTTAAGTTTTAATCAGGATATACTAATGAGATTGTGCTGATATACCTTTAAAATCTTTGAATAATTATATAGATTCATATAGCCTTGTCGACATTCAATGTAAACATTTTCTACGGATTGCTTAATGACGCAAACATCGTTCTCTGTACGTCATGTTACCTACTTTGAAGAAAGTGTAAGCGGCTGTTTAAACCGTAATAATAATAATAATAATAATAATAATAATAAAATTAATAATACTAATAATAATATACGCTGCCCATATAATTCAATGTGTACATGCCATGTGGTATATATTCCTTTATTACTCCATTGATCAAAATAGTAGGAAACAAAGACTAATAGTGTGTATAATAATTTATACTAGCCTACAGTATAATGAAACAATAGGGTATTATATTAGTGCATACTAACATACAGTATAATGAAACAATAGGGAATTATATTTGTGCATACTAGCATACAGTATAATGGAACAATAAGGAATTATATTAGTGCATACTAGCATACAGTATAATGGAACAATAAGGAATTATATTAGTGCATACTAGCATACAGTATACTGGAAAAAACTAATTATATTAGTGCATACTAATATACAGTATAATGGAACAATAAAGAATTATATTAGTGCATATTAGCATACAGTATAATGGAACAATACGGAATTATATTAGTGCAAACTAGCAAACAGTATAATGGAACAATAAGGTAATTTATTATATGCTCATTTCTTTTCTCCGTTAACTTTATAGTGTTAGAATCGTGCAATATTTTACGATATTGAACTCGCGACAATTCATGTTGCATTCACGTGCATAACGGAACTACTTACTATTGTAAACAAACAATGGACGCAGACGCCAGCACTTTTGATTTGTAAACAAATCATGTACACTCGCGTAGTATGCGTTTTACATTTTGATTGATTAAATTTGTTTCTGAATGAACTAAAGCAGATGTTTCGTGGACTGCCACATACTAGCTGCTTTGGTACATTCCGCGTTAACGTTTTTGAAACAACGTTTTGGATTTAGGCTAGCTATAAAGTAGACGCCAGGCAGAGTCCTTACAAATAATATGCAAGTGACAATGCATAAATTTGTCTTCTTTAGCTGGTAATAAGAATAGTAAAACATATACTTACAGTTTTACATCCTGAATTTCCTCAAAATGTACGTTCTCAGTTCTGCAAATCCGAATTACATGAGCCATGTCATAGGTTCTCAATCTTGATTAAACATTTCGAAATTGTACTGTAATTTCGAATAAATTCCAAGTACAACTGCATTCTACTTACTGCACTGGAAACGAAATAAGCATTACATTCCATAGCGTCTTTTTGATAATTGCAATTGAAAGACTTCATATTTTTCCCACAGAATGATTTCAAACATTCAATGACAGAAACAGAAACACATTTGCAGATGTCAACACGCTTCTCCCTCGCTTCTTCAATCCGATGTATTTCATTTGGAATTGTCGCATATAAATCCAGTTCATAATCACGAAAATTCGTAGAATCGACAAAACTATCAAACTCTATTCATTCCAGATCAAATGGAAAAGGTGTTGCAATTCACATTCATTCACGATATGACTCAAATTTAAATTTTAACTAGACACGCCATTTTCTTTTGAATGTTGTGTCTAGCGCGCGACTAAGTTCAAATTTATCTGGGCGGAGTCATGTGCGTATTAATAATGTTGTTGTAGTGTAATAATGAATCTGCGGTTGTGTATTTAGTTTGGAATACGGCATACATTTTGTTGCATTGTTTCATGTAGTGTATATCGTTTATGTAATTAGGCCTTAGGTAGAATAAGAAAATGACCATATAGTAATAGATTACTGCATTTATATGGGAAAATAGGAACTCGTTTTGTCGGATGAATGTTTGCACTCCCAAGGTCGTGTAGTATTTCCATCTGAAAAACTCTTTCATATTTTCCCGTACAAATGCAGTAACCTATAAATATTAGTGCATACTAGCATACAGTATACTGGAACAATAAGGCATTATATTAGTGCATACTAGCTTGCAGTATAATGGACCGAATATGGCTATTATTGTATATTAATATGCATAATGGTGGACCAAAATAGGGGTTATAATAATGAATACTAACATACAGTGTTCAGGGTTAGGGTAAAACATAAATGAACTGTAAAAGAAATGCATTGCGTTGAACACAAATGCAAGTACTGTACATAGAAATTAAAATATACCTCCCACTACCTCCTTCATTGACCAACTGAAAAGAAAAGGAGATAAATAAGTTGACAAATTTGTGCCTATCAGAGACACATAATGCTTTAACAGAGTTTGTTAAATTTTAACTTAAGTTCTGGTTTATAATCATGATTCACATGTTGGTTTTATACAAATCGCTTTATTAAGTTATTTGCTCTTAAATACGATAAACTTAGAAAACGCCATGTACTGTAATGTAATCCTTATAATCGTTTTCGTCAGTGCATGTTTTTTTGTGTAATATAAAGATCAGGATGGGAATTTGCATATATATTCACTTTTAATTAACCTATCCAAAATGTGCCAAAAAATGTAGCTGTCATTTATACCTGACTTTCGAAAACAAAATAACGCTAGAAGATGACTACAGTCTGTATGGTTTTTTTGTTTGATCACTGGCGCATCTGTCTCTGTCTGTCTGTCTGTATGTATGTCTGTCTGTCTGTCTGTCTGTCTGTCTCTCTCGCAAATTCACACACAAATTAACACACACAAAGAATGTCAGAAATAATCTCCGAATAAATTATAATATAAAATTATAAGTAAATGATTATTACCGTTAGGGTCCCATGTGCATAGCATTGCATTAAATCACGTGAATAACGTTGAAAAAAGATTGTTATATTTGTAATTCATTTGGCAATTATCCAATCAACCGACTTATCATACATAAATACATAAATACACATACACACATACATACATACATACATACATACATACATACATACATACATACATACATACATGAGAATAAACTTACCAATGCTAGAATAAATTATAGCCGCAATGACTGATACTAATAATGTAACACCAATTGACAAAAACAAAATGTTCAAAACTGTCTTTAAACCTTTGTACTTTTCCTGGCGTTCACCATTTGAAGGTCTGTCCGCGCCAGTCCTTCCACTCAATCTATTATCAAGTAACTTTATGTATATATTTTTCCAGAACGTTTGTTTTCTGGCAGCATGCACTTTGACTGTACCGTCTGAACCCGTCACCACGATGTCGATAGTACCCGGATCCATGATAACCAGTTTGGTGTATATTTCCCGTCCGAGACCCTACATCTTCGTTGTAACTAACCTCTCCCGTGTTCAACTACTTTTTAAAAATATTCTTGTGGAAAAATCGAATTGTATCTATGCACAGAAGACAAAGATCCAGTTCCAACGTAAAGGATATATATATAAATATATTTCATCAGTAGACTGACAGGAATCGTTTGCATAAGACACTATCCGATGCAAATTGATACGCAGCACGACAATTGGCAATATTTCATTGCCATTCATAAATAAAGTAGAATGAGATAGGCTAGATTAGTTGCGAAACTTTGACGCTTGAAACACAACCGTTTCGATTCAGAAAAGAAAAAAGCAGGCTCTGCTTCTCTTACACCATACGGAATACATTTCGAAAGCAAACGTTTTGAGCTGCAGGCTAATGATAAGTCTGATAGCATCTACATGAACTTGCAAATCCTACTGGTGTCAGGTAAGCTTACAGAGATGAGATAATGCCATGCTATGGGAAGCAATTAACAAAATCGATCCAATTCAGTACTGATAAAATAATCATCCATGCAACCCTTAAAAAGTTGCATATGACTACTTAATTGAGATGAGTACACATCACCGTTGAGCGTACCTGTCCGTGCCTGACAGGATTAAATTTCCGATGACATAAATGCCGTATCACCCAATAAATCTCATATATAATTAAGATGTGGACTGGTACCATATATAATTAAGATGTGGACTGGTACCATCTTATAGTTAACCTGCAATTTATAACGCAATGGTTATGCGTCATTTGTTTTTCACATAAAACAGCTGAAGTCAACACTGGTAAAAAGTTCTTGCTTTCAAAAGCATGCATTCACAGCTCCGGCGCCAAGAAAAATAGTGTAGACTTAATGCTTCTGATTTTCCATGTTTGCACAAAGCACCACCTTAACGAAATAGTTTGGTTAAATAACATGTTTAGTTTTCGATAATGTACCGTACTCTTTACTGCGGAAAGTGTCTTGTATCACTTTCCGCAAGTCAATTTCAATGTGTTTCCTCTACATGCTTAAAATTATAAAATACATGTGCAAAATTAGGCTTGTTATATCCTGTGACGATAGGAGGCACATGTATCCAACACATGCAAGCCAATTTGTCAACAACAAAAACCTACACGGTAGACCTTATTTTCATTTTCCATAGGACAGATATATTGACTAATGGTTAAACCAGATATTACAAGGGGTTTGAAGTGATATAAGCTAGAATTCAACCTCTTATTAAGGAACATTTTGTACCAAGTCATATATATATTTGAGTGGCAATATATATATATATATATATATATATATATATATATATATATATATATATATATATATATATATATATATATATATATTGCAACTCATTACCATCATCATTTTTCTTTATTAGTATTTTCAGCAGGAGTTATTTTTTGAGTCATTCGCTGTCTGTTTTTCTTCTTGTTACTTGTCCATGCTGGCGCTAGCATTTGTAATAAAAGAACACAAAACAATGCAGGAACCATTTTCTTACATTTTGTTCCCTTCCGTCAGAGGACCATTTTCACTGTCTGCATTCGCAGCTTGAGGCCTTGACATTTGACCTCCACATCATTCACAATACCAATACTTATGACTACAGTGCAATCTTCACGTCTTGAAGGCGCGATCTGTTCTGTAAAATTGGTACCATAAACCTTATTTATCTATGTTGTCTTCGTGCTTTGGCACCCTAATTACACGACAGACTGTTTACAGCCTTAGGGAATGTAACAACATTTTAACATAACACAAAATTAGAGACTGATTCAATAAAATGGCGTATTAATAGAGGTCTTAGATTCAATGCAACCAAAAAAATTGCATAATGAAACACGTGAAATAGATAATTCAGTCAAAACAATAACGCTTTTGTCTGCTTGAGCCACTGTATTCGAACCAGTCCACATCTTAATTATATATGAGATATTTTCAAAGGCATTAAAATGGCTGATGCCATCGAAAATATAATTCTGTAAGTCATGGCCAGTTTAACACGATGGTGTTGTGTAATTGTATCAATCAGGTAGTTTTATACCGCTTCTTTTCGGATCACGTGGCTAGTTATGTTATCGGTACAGAATTGGATCGATTCTGTTAATTACGTTTCATTGCAGGCATTATATTATCTCTTGAAGCTTACATGACATGTAGTATAGCATTTACTTTCGAAACATATTCGGTATGATATAACATAAGTAGTGAACTAGACTGTTTTCTAAATCATAATGCTCGTGTTTCTAGTGTCAAATGCTCTCAAATAAATTAGTTTATCTCATTCTATTTTATTCACGATTCATCAATGAAACAGAGCCAATTTACACGTTGCGTATTAATTTGGATCGAATACACACATTTCACACATTTGCTTGTATGTGTTGGATACGTGGGACACTTATCATCACGGGATTTAACAAGCTTAATGTTGCACATATACTTAACAAATTTTACATGAAGAGGAAACACGGTGAAACTGACTGGTGGAAAGTGATACAGGGCACCTTTCCGCAGTATTGAGGACAGCACATTTTGGCAAATAAAACAAATTCTCTAACAAAAGAATTTTGTTAGGAAGGTCACTTTGCATAAATATAGAAAACCAGCATCATTAAATCTACACCATACCTATTTTTATTTTCGCCTTCCTTTTGAATATATACATTTAGAAGCAATCGCTTTTCTCCAACGTTGACTTCAACTCTATTTAATTTTTAAAACAAATGACGTATAAACATTTCAATGGAAGTTGCAATTTAAATGTGTGAAATAATAAAACATAAGGTATACCATGCTATCCATAAGAACCAGGACAACTAACAGATAACGAGATATTACAAGGGTTTAGAAGTGATGCAAAATATAATTCAGTCTCTTATCAAGATAAGCGAATGTAGATTTAGGGATTGTATTCTTGTCTGATTGATACATTTTACACCAAGTCAAATATATATAATTATTGCAACTCATCATCATCATAATCATCATCATCATTTTTCTTTATTATTATTATCAGGAGGTTTGTTCAGTTTATTCCCTGCATGCTTTTTCTCGTTTCGTTATTCGTCTATGCTGGCACAAGCGATTGTAAAACATAAAGCAAAACATACGGGAGCCATTTTCTTTGTTTTTCTTTCAATCCCTCTGCGGATCATACCCACTGCCTACATTCGTAGCTTGACGCCTGGACCTTAGCATCCAAATCAGTCAATATACCATTCCCTATCACTACAGTGCAATTTAAACGTCTTGAAAGCGAGCGCTATCTCATTTGTAAAATAGGTACCTTAAAGCTTATATACAAATGTTGTCCTCGTTCTTTTGCAACCTAATCACCCAACAGATTGTTGAGGGCGGTAACGAGTGTGAAATTAACAACATTTTAACAAAACACAAATTTAGAAACTGATTCAATAAAATGAAGTCTCAATAGCGGTCTTAGATTCAATGCACCGAAAGAATTGCATAATGAAACACTTAAAAGAGACAGATAAGTGAATCAAAACAATAACTCTTTTGTAGAAATACCTGATCGAAATATCCATTATCTGCAACAGACATCTAGATTAAGTTTAAATACCACGGCCATGTGAGTATCACCGCCTATCTCACTGTAATGTATTAATGGTATTCGTTCACATCTATCGAAAATCTATTTACGCTTTCTTTGGGACTTGAATGGTGAGTTGTCATAAGTACCGAAATCGTTAAAATCTAGTCTTCCTATAAACCAATAAATAATGCCTTAGAACCAGTATGCCAAACTTCTGGAGATTATAATGTCGGTTTATGACAAAAAATGGTAAATTCATAAAGATCTTTCGCAACCACACTGAAGTGGATATACTGCCAGATGGCTTGGTCTGCAATTTCCAGGATATGTGCTTTAACAGCCTATGTATGCATTCATTCAGCAGGTGGAAACGATCGGTTCGTTTGTCCTTTAAAGCGCTGGCAAGCTACACACATACTCACGTGCAACATCGATCGCCATGGAAGAATCTTTTTCACGATCACTCTAAGCCTAATAGCGACTCAAGGACCGATCATTTTCTCCGTCCCTCAAACCCTAATAAAGACTCCCGAGGATCAGTTTCATATAATAACAAACAGAACTCCCGATGCGAAGCCAAGCCAAGTAAACGTGAACGTATTAACAGAATGGCTACAAGGTTATGACTCTATACTACGACAGCTGCTTCACAAGAACTCGAAAAAGAATTAGTGGTAGTCGACAAAATGGCCTTTGCAAGGAGCAACCTTTCCTGATATTTCAAATTACTCCATTTGACTTCTCTAGAAAAGAAAACAGCTGACACTGTTCGTAACAGGTATTACCTGTTTTATCTACTTGGAGCTTTATTTAATGATATAATTCCTTAAGGTATACGTTTTTCAGTAACATACAAGAGACACTACAACTGCAAAGGTAGAGGATGTTTTTATGTTGATGACAGTCGATGCCAGGGCATTTCCATTCATGTCCCTGTGGCAATTTCAACCTTCTCTATTGAGTTTCAATTGAAAAGACAAACTCTACTACGATATGCACCTGTAAAAGGAATGAAGTTTAAGTTGAAAAAGTTTTCAAACCTTTAGCACAAATTTACAATTAATAGCCAATAATAAGCTTTACTTCGCTCGAATGGTCCAAGTTCATTAAGATTTTATAAACCGCAGATACGTAGATGAAAGTATATTTAAAAAATTCCAGATATCTTACCCTTTATATCGACATAGGCAATCCAATTCCTGGCTACAAAACATTTGTTCCTATAAGCACCATGAATTGTCTTACTTTTGAACTAGATTTAGAAAGTATAGACGAACGAATCCACTAAGAAAATTATCCACGTGGAACAGTCTTAATTAACATTGTCTGCTTCAACCAAATATTACAATGAAACAGCTACATCCAGCCATGGTACATTAACTTTGCATGTGATGTAGACGTTTCCAGTAAAAGCTTTTTTGAGACATCTGATTGAAATGACTATTTTGGTTTCAAGACTTACAAAAGAGGTTCATGATATTCAAACGAAGAGCGCATTTTAATTGCTTCAGTGGAAATGTCATTGTTTATGTCTGTTCAGTTTCAAAATTTAGTTTCTCTTCACTTGTACACTGATGCCTCCATTGCCATGGGCTACAAGGAGGTATTCCAGTTTTAGTGGCTTCGTGGCATTTCGATTACTGAATGGGGAGCTTCGGTATTACATTGTTCACATTCTACTCTGTTGTACTGTTTCTGCAAATATGGGGTCCGTATCTTTCCACTCGTTACATCTAGTTTGACAAAGATAAAAAAGACTGTAGAAATTATAGGCAACGAAACCTCTTCAAATCCCTTAATTATGCTCTTGGTCTGCAGATTGGTTCTTTCATGCGTTAAATACAATATTTTGTTTCTCGTTGTCTGTATTCCAAACAATATTATGCTTTGTCCGGTCAACAGGTGCTCAGCAACATTTGGAACTGGTTACCCATTCAGATTCTCAACTTTTTCAAGATCTTCCAAAACTGTCCACTTCAGGTAACCCTTTCCAAATAGTTTAATTGCTCCTGATCTCATTCAACGAAGCAAATGTTAAGACATAGTTAGCTATTCTATCATCGGTTTAGACGGGATGCAGGTATTGACCTTTTCATCAATAAACGTGACTCATTTTATAGTATATGTGATTGAGAAATTATTTTCTCTATCAACAATAACCACCGATGTTTCTGCAATACGATATGTCCTAAACCTTAATGGTTTCTCACATCAAACAGCTTTCATGGTTCGAAAACTTCGAGAAACTTTAATCAAGACTTGTAGCCAACTTAATCCTTACATTCATACTGACAAATCTATGGAAAATTGATCGGTCACGGTAATAAAAAGTACAGTAGACATCCCGTGGAGGAAACACGTTTTAGGCTATATCTAGGTTGAGTTTTTCATTAATTGGTATTGGTAAATTGTGTGGCTCGTACAACAACAGATCCCAACCTATATCTTACCCTGTGTTCTCAACTTAGATTAACATCATGCTAAGCGGTTTAAGGCTGTAAACATTCTACTCGATCGTTCCTCTTTGATAATACATTATTCGACAAAAAGCCTATATCGATGCCCTGTTTTTTGCTTACAAGCATATAATGGTGCCACCAGATATATATGTTTTTGGAGTTATACGACCTGACACCACATCTGCCGATCATCCTATTTGTGTCTGAATCTAACAATACTTCATCTGCACGACTTCTGCCGCATTGCTACAAACTTAACCTAATTCAGAGAAACTAGGCGGCGCGTGTGAATCTACTGCATCAGGATTCTCTACTTGTGGGCTTCTGGTTCCACTCTGCGTGGCAACCATTTCGTTTACCATTTAGGTGCACCAGGCTTTACTCGGATCCTGCTGAGATTTGCACAACAGTGATGCTTCGAATGCACTGTGGTTCCCTCATAACTAAATCATATTCATGGACATAACAGATTTTTATGTGATATGAGATTGCATAGGAACCGGACAATAATGTGCTTATAGTTTATTTTTAAACTACTTGCTTATTAAATGATCCATACATTATTGCTAAAACGAACAGATCAACTAATCCAATTTGGAACCACGTCGATTCTGCCCTTATTTAAAATTAGGTTGCTCAGAAATCTTGCTCTCTCCGAGTCCATGTGTTGTGGCGATTCAATCCGAATTTGGTATTAACGATGTGGTAGATAGTACTTAGAAATGTGTATAACAAACGTTTTACTTCTGAATCATTGTTTTCCCTGTATACAAAATGATATGGCCTATATATGTATAGAACGACAAGAACAATACGTCCAAGATGCCAAGCCTGTCCTGCATTGACAAGACCAATGGTTGACCTTTGTCAAGTCAGAACATACTCTGCTCATTCTCTAGTTTTTAGAGTAAATTATATGAAATTATTACCAGCTGTCGTTGCCAAACGTCACTGCATGTATACGCGATGAAAGATGATAAACCCGTTACCACAATCGACGGCATCATCTCTAGTCGTTCACAAAAAAAAACTTCTAATTTTACCGCAGGAAGTACAACCAAGCCCTTATATGTCTGAACTGCATCTAGATATCTCACAATTAAATATCTTTTCTGGTTGCTATTTTGCGATAAATTCAATACTATGCATTTGAGAAACCTTTAATCTCCCAAATCTGACAATACGTTATTTTACTCATAACAGGTGGAGAACTGTATTCTTTGTTTTAGACTGGCTAGTAACAATGAAACGTTTAGCACAAAAGGGCTGTCATTTATTTTTAAGTTGCAGACTTCACGCAATGACTTAAAATACTATTACAATTGGCTTGTTCTATGTACTGTACTTGGTAAATTATGTGGGATGAAAACACTACAAACAAATTTAGTGACATCAAACATATCACAGAAAAGTGGCATCCCAAATATAGGACAAATCGCAGAGATAAACTAGTACTGTGCCACTGGAGTACATGACACAAACTTCCTGACCAATGCATAACTCCGGATAGGTTCATTTATACGAAAGAGCATGCCTTGTCTGGGTAGCATGGCAATGACATATCTTGTTGTAGAGTTTATTGACTTCCACCCTCTAGGACACAATTTTAAGTTTTATTAATTTCTAATTATTTTGTTTTTAGGGTTTACTCAATTAAGAAGCATTTTGACTATACACTTCCAGTGAACATCTTCAACTGTATCGTTTACTTTATGTTCCTTTTCCAGAATTTGTGCATTTTTATTTTTCCTACTTTTTCCTGTAGGACTAAATGCCTGTCTTAATTTGGAGTGACTCTCTTCCTACAGTGCATTCCAGTTTTACCATTATATTCTTGGTCCTCAACTTTTAATCGGCACTACATAACAGGGGTTGTGCTGATGTACCTCACCTAAGCATACTTCAAAATTCTAACAGAGCATCCCTTGTCCTCGTGCGCTGACAGTGGACTATTATGTTATAGAGCGTATCTACTTCCACACTGTAATACATAATTTATATGTATTTATGTACTAATTGTTTTCTTTTTTGACTATACACTTCCATAGAATATATTTTACTTCTGCAGAAGAAATATGTATAGTTAACACATTAAGATCCTATATTGTAAAGTGTATAATACGTTGTACTTTTTTGGCTTACCTTAGGTACCTTTTCCAGAATTTATGCAGATTTACCTTTCAAATTTTATCTTGTAAGACTTCATGCTTAGCAAGATTTGTAGTGGCTACCTTCCTACTATTATATTGTTGGTCATTAACTTTTAATCGGCACTATATAACACGGATTGTGTTGATGTACTGTTAACATCACTCCATACATGCATAGATTTATACAGCATCTTGATCATTCAAATTAAATATATTCTACAGCTTGGTTCAAGACGCAAAGTCGGTACACTTTGCGTACAGTGTGTGCAGTTTCATATTTTTTATATTAAACATGTGAACATATCGCTTTATGCTATTCTGATTAGTCTAAATAAACCCATGAAATTATTGTGCAGTATTTTCTTTACTGATTGGCTGCGATCGTGGGAAAACCTTTTTAACCCTGCCTTCTGGATTGTTTTGTTTTCATTGATCATTTTTGGCCGCCATCTTTTTTATTCGACTTGCGAAAGGGAATTGGGAGAAAATGGTCACGTCTATTTCCATATTGCCAATTTACCCCTACAGAGGTTAATTATGTCATGTAACACATATCATAACATGAAAAATGGCAAAATCCCGAAGACAAGAACAATAACAAGTAAAACAACCGGTATTGCGCTGATAATAACGAGGGTGGGAGGGGGGATGGATGAGAGGTATATCAGAAGCATGGAATCCCCCATATATTCAAGCTTTGTAAAAATGTGAACTTACTGAAGTAATTAAACTCACCTTTGTTTACAGAAGAATGTACACTTAAACCGGTCTCCCCAACTGACAGAACTTTATCCAACAACAGCATATTATTTATGTGATGCAAGTCTGACTCAAAAAGAGATTTGTTTGCGTCTTCTTGTCACGTTATAAGTAAGGAACAATAGCCAGATTGCAACATGTATATGCTAGACCCTGAGGCTAATTATTCGCTTCATAAATGTTGCGAGTGTAAGCCGACATCAAAAAGACGGATGGGAAACCAGTTGTATATAACATGGCCATAGGAACTTGTTTCTGGCGCCTTATTTGGCTTCGTGCGATTCACAGGTAAGTGGCATGAATAACCGGTGTTAGGCTCAAAGAAACATCAAGTGGGGGTCGTAAATCCACCCTTGACAGACTGCCCGAGAGGGGGCAATGTCTACTAATTATGTAGACCATGGGTCAATCGACATCCACTCGGAATTGAGCAAGGCGTGGCCACCATTGGAATCGCAAGTTTAAATCTAGTGCCTTGAAACTAAACGTCAGTAGTCACTAAACCATTTTGCGGGAACTACATAAGGAAGTTATAATCTATTCCGACGTCATTCGAAATTGGCGAGAAACATTGTTATTCTGGGAATTACAAAGGAGCTTCGGAAAGGAAGCTTTTAGGGACCGGAGGAGCCGTAGGAGACAGAGAAGGGAAATACCCTGGTACAGTTGGTCCCGAGTCTCTGGGAGACAAGAAAAGGAGAGAACGGAAGTGGAGGAAGTGAAAGGGTGAAGGTCGTGGTTGTTGGACTGAAGGGATACTGGGTACCAGTCAAGAAATACTACAGATCATGAGATGAGTAGAAACACAGGACAGGAGGAAAACCTATCACACTAAGTCAGATGATGAAATAGGCCGTCACTTGGTCGAGTGAAAGACGAGTGATAGAGTTTTGAATACTGAATTTCATTTGAGGAAGGACTATCTGTAACTGAATGGCATTCAATTTGTTGTTTATTTGAATTTCACCTTTGTGTATTCAGTAATTTAACTGTCGGCATCGCTGACTGGGGGCTCGGATCTTTGCATCTCTATCACTACTTCAATTTCTAACAAAAACGAGCCAGGGTGGGTCTTCTGTAATAATTAAAGATAATACTGGGAACACCCCACCCCAACCTAAGGTAGTCTACTACGAGACCCCTTTACACTTCTGTACAATATAATGTTCCAAATCAAATACTGCAAATATCCGGTCACAAATACATTACAGTAAATATGTGTGTTTCTGCATACAGTAATCTTTACCAAAAATATCGCAACAATGTAATGTTTAGTTGTGATGTGCAATTTAAACGTAAACGCAGTCACTGTGTTGTGAAGGCCAGCTCAGACCGGTATTGTGCACCATATCAAACAACGTGACATTACACGCATGGGACATTCTGTGTTGACAAAAGTTTCTTCTTTTGGAAACTGTTCTGTTTATTTTGATGAACGCTTATTCTTTGATTTATAGTTATCAAAAATGAATAGTATACTTTTACTATTTCAACTTTATTTGAGACTATTTTATTACGCACATCAAATGAAAGATACAAAGCTGGATATTATTTACCTCGCTTCATATATATTCAATAATAAATCGTTACCCAGTTGAGATCCTCTATGTATAACGAATTCAAACAAGGGTGATAATAACGTATATAAGCACAGCCTAATGGATCAAAATAGGTGCTATACTAATGCCTATTATCCTACAGTATTCAGGAGCTGGCAAAAATTATAATGAGACACAACACCAATGTAAATAAGCTAAAACAACAGCAAGTACTTTGAATATAAACGTTTTCTCCCATTAGTTCCTTCAGATACCTACTGAAAAGAAAAGACGATAAATTTAGTTGAGCTTACTCATATTGTTTTGTCAACCCTAAATAAGGTATTCGCTTAAAAACCAGTTTACACGTGTTAGTTTTGGTCACAATACTTTTTTACATATCTTTTGCTTTTAAAATACTTTAAATTTAGGAAACGTTGCAGGTTATATTTCAGTTCTCATAACGCATTATTTTTTTTATCAGCTGATGTTTACTTATAATACAGACGGCAATTTGCATTTGTATTAATTTTAAGTTACCTTTCCATGTGTACCATCAATACGAAATTTTAGTTTGATGTTCGAGGAGAAAATAACGCTTAAGTAGGCGACTGCAGTCGATATGTCTGTTCAGGCCTACAACTGAAAACCGAAACTAATCCCTGGCCCATCTCTCTCTCTCTCTCCCTCTCTCTCTCTCTCTCTCTTTCTCTCTCTCATCCACACACACACACACATACACACACACACGCCAAATACATACACATAGAATATATGTTAATGTTATTCAGAGAAATCAATTATTTTAATTGGCAATTTAAGAAAACCATTTATTACTGTTGGGGAATTATGTTGATAACTTTGTAAGCATCATCTAAATAACTTTGGAAAATGATCTTTATATCTATAATTCATTCGGTAATTATCTAGTCAACCGATTAATCATACCTACATGTTTTCAAATATCAGAGGGACCAACCGTACAAATGCTAGAACAAATTAGCAATGGCTGATATCAGTAATGTAACACCACTTGCAACAACACAATGTACAAAACTGTCTACAAATGTATTACTTTTCCTGGTGTTCACAATCTGAAATTCTGTCCGAGACAGTCATTCCACTCAATCTAATATCGATTAAATTTATTTAAGTGTTTTTCTAGAACTTTTGGAGGGTTGACATCATGCACTTTGAGTGTACCGTCTGAACCCGTCACCACGATGTCGATAGTACACGGATCCATTATAATCAGTTTGATGTATATTTCCCTTCAGAGACCCTACATCATCTTTGAAAGAACACTCTCCAGAATCCTATTATTTGCAAATAATCATGGAGAAATTAAATTGTGTCTTTTCACAACAATCCCGTATTTAAAGGACCTAACTATATCAGCGACGAACATAGGTCTACGCTGACATAATGGTCTGCTTAAGCCACGATATCCAGTCCAAATTAATACGCAGCAAGAGCACTGGCTCTGTTTCATTGCTCCATTCGAATACAATAGAACGAAATAAGCTAATTTTCTGAGAGCATCTGACACAGGAAACACGATCAATATGACTTTGAAAACAGAATAATTTAATATTTATATTATACCATACTGAATATTTTTCGAAATTAAAATGTTCGGAGCTGAACGCTAATGACAAGGCTGATAGCATCTATTGGAACTTGAAAATCCCACCAGTGTCAGGTAAGCTTACAGAGATGAGATAATGCCATGGTATGGAAAGCAATTAACAAATTCGATCCAATTCAGTACTGATAAAATACTCACCTATGCGTCCCGTAAACCAGTGGCATAAGACTACTTGAGTGAGATGATTACTAGGCACCGTTGAGCTTACCTGTCCGTTCTTTACAAAATTAGATTTGTGACGACACAAATGGCTTATCGACCATTTTAACGTCTTTGATTAGATCTCATATATAATTAAGATATCGACTGGCACCATGGTATATTTAATCTGCTACTTCTAGCGAGTTGGTTTTACATCATTTATCTTGCGATGTACATACACTTTATTTATTTACAATCTATTATTTTCGTACAAGGATATGTATGTATGTATGTATGTATGTATGTATGTATGTATGTGCGTGTGTGTGTGCGTGCGTGCGTGCGTGTGTATGTATGTATGTATGTATGGATGGATGGATGTAGGTACGTGTGCAGCAATATGTAGCGATTTCATAATTATAATATACTAAAATAAAGGACGAGATCAATATTGCTCAGTCAAAAATGTACATGGTCATCTTCATGTTGGTTTTAATGATTGTTCAACGATGAAGTCAAAGGCGATTCCTATCATCAAGGAACCCTAGGCTGTTTTGGTACTTTCATTCTTTATTTCCTGTAAGTAAAGCCAAGATTCCAAGAAAAACATTGTATGCTAGTATCGTAAGCATCATTAAATACGTGTGTTTTAAAACAGAGTGGAAATAAGCAAAGTAGAAATAAATCGCTTCCAAAAGTAGTAATGCGCGACTTAGGTGCCGAGAAATGTAATAATGGTGTAGATTTAATGGTTCTGGCTTTTTATGGTGCAGAATGCCACCCTAATGAAAATATGTGTTTTAGACAACGTTTTATGTTTCCGATAATGTTTGGTAAACTGTACTGTCAAAAGGTGCCCTGTCTCATTTCACATCCGTCACTTTCAATGTGTTTCCTTTACATGCTTGAAATTCATTTAACTTCGTTGTTAGCTGCGAAGATGTATAATCGATAATGCAAGATCATTCGAATTAGTTGTTACGTATTCAGGATTGCAATATAATTGTAACAAAAGACAGCCAAATTAACCTAAAGAAGGTATTGCAGGTAATAAAAAAACGAATAGTCTTTAGAGAAGACTAGATATGTGCAAGTACGACACCGATGACGAACGACAAAAAAAAAAAAAAAAATAAACAACGTGTAAAGTTTAGTTTACTATACAAAGGCAAGTGCCCTAGTCAAAAGGAGCCATAACTCTGTCATAGTTTGGCAGGCAATATTGAAAATATCACGTGACATAATTACTTTCCCACGAAGACTCTTACTACATTTAGTTTCGATTCAGTTATTGTTGTTGTTGTAGGGTTTAACGCCATTTTTCAGCGGCCAGTATTAATGGTGGAAGAAGAACCCGGGAAATCCCCGGAAAGAACCACCGACCCTCGAGAAGCTACTGGCAAGCTTTCTCACATATCCACATTGGCCGAATCCGAGACTCGAACCCATGCAGACAGAGGTGAGATGGCAGTGATCCGTAACGGAGAGCGCTTTAGACCACTCGGCCACTCGGGGCCCCAGTTTCGATTCAGAAGTACTTCACAAATTATTGAAACGAAGCGAAAAATCTGATGGATTGTAGGAGACAACTAGATTGAACAGAAAGACGGGAGGAATAGGTGGACATAGGTAAGAATTTATTCCACCACCACTGGCACGACCTTCCATCAAGATATACAGAAGGAAGAAAAAGAAATCAAAGTAGTCAGACAATTTAAAATAATAATTAATTTTGTTACCTTATTACAACATACAGTTTGAAGTGTAAAAGTTTACATCTAAATATAGAACTCTTGCATACATATGAAAAGTAAGAAAAATGCTTTAAGTTATTTAGTGTAGATCATTTATTAGAAATAAATATAAATTGGTTGGATTTATTCATAGATGTTAACATAAATATATCACTGAAGCAGGAAATGCGGTATGTCCAGTTGGTATTAATTCCGATGTGCTAAACAGAAAGCACAATATATTAAATGTGGTAACTCGGCAAAACTGAATCGAGCGGGAAGAAAAGCGATTTGCAGAAGTGAAATCTTGCGGAACTATCCGCATTATTGGTAAAAAGAAAGCATATCGTATTGGAATATTCGGACTCTTTGACTATTTGCATGAAGATTTTGTTACTAAATGTATTACAAATATAGAAGACTGTGAAGTTTACGTTTTGTCTCCGCAATTTTATCCAAAAATGACATCATACCTCATCAAACAACGGAAATAGGTGCAAATATAGACTTGTCCTTGTGCACTCTTTGGCCATGTAGAAAGAGCATCGACTACAGTAAGGTAAAATATACGTCATTATTCAATGAATACTGGATGATTATTCTTGTACGTGTGTAAAAAGTGCTTGAACGTCTTCTAACCATGATTAATGCAAACTCAATCAAGAGATAGTGTATGATGTCATTATACACCTATGTGATAATGTTCAAACTTTTCAGATTAATATCATAGGAGAGGCACGTGCTCATGTTACAAATTATACACTCATATAAGTATTATCAATATTTATTAGTGCTTTATTAGTTTACATGGCAATTGGAATAAAATATCTGATATAACCCATTCCACCTGCAGAACTGTCAACCAAAGGATGTATCTTATGTTTCTCATTCCCTTGTCTGACGGTTCTCCTGCTTTTTTTTCCCAATTATTTTTAAAGTTTACGAGGTTAAACAATGTGAATAGCAGTGACAAGCAGGAGCTTGGAAGCTCTAGTCATTCAGTGTTGCAAATGGTCGGGACAAGCTGAGCGTGAAATGATATATTTTATTCCTGTTTTGCAGATATATATATATATATATATATATATATATATATATATATATATATATATATATATATATATATATATATGTGTGTGTGTGTGTGTGTGTGTGTGTGTATGTGTGTGTGTGTGTGTGTGTGTGTGTGTGTGTGTGTATACGCTTTATCAATGATATACCACGAGATGTATACATTTTTCATTAAAAGGAAACGAAGCTTGAAAAATTTATACAACATATTTGCACTTTGAATGGAGTTACGATATGCTCCTGGCAACTGTGTATTGACCGAGTGAATGAACTCCTCACATCCCTACGAGTGTGTCCGCTACAAAATATAGTTCAACGATTTCTCTTCTTGTTCACAATCAGATATGCAAATTGATAAGTTGATTCTTTTCTTTTTCAGTTTCTATTTTTATTCACATTTATTAAATAGTATAAGACACACTCATAACTTAAATATGAAATATGGTTTTCATGAAGAAAGTAGTGCTCTATAAACTAGGTTAGCCTCTTGTAAACTGAACCTGTATAGTCAGGCATTCACGTACTGGCGTAAGGAATTTAGTGTGGAATAGAAACTAAGTAAAATTACGAACCAACAAGAGGTAATGAAATTATTTTAATATTCTGACAGTTCATCTAAGTCATTATTCTGCTTTAATTAACATTTCTAAAGAATAAAAAAATTCGCTCTCTCTCTCTCGCTCCCTCCCTCTCTCTCTCTCTCTCTCTCTCTCTCTCTCTCTCTTTCTCTCTCTCTCTCTCTCTCTTAGGACATTATAATAGGTTTAAGAAACAACAACAAAGGATTAAAACACAATACAGTATGCGTGCCTCATGACCGACAAATTTAACATATAGGTCTAGTGTCGATTGGCTATTGCAAGTCTGTATCATTGATATTACGAACACTGTAGATATATCCCAAGGAAAGCGTAAACATACCGTTACGACGACCAGATTACTGTAGTTAATTGGTATTAGTTCAGTTTTAATGTTTTCGTCAATCGCAATAAGTTTTTCTCTCTCATCCCAGATTTGTGCTTATTTTGCCATTTACGCACGAAAGGGGAGAGGAGAATGGAAAAAAGAAAGGATTCCGATGAAACTGTGTACCATTTTAATATCATTTAGAAAACCGGAACTAGTAATACTTTTTATCGTTATTTTCATATGTCATTTATGATTAATGAATGAGTAGAAATTCATCAGTGATCTATTGGCCTGCGGTTGAAACAATGTTTATATATTCGTATTATTTCGCCATGGGCAGATCACAATTCGATATATCAATATTATTGGTATATCAATTTGCTTTGTACCAACACTTAAAATGCAATGTTATTTTCATGTATTTTGTATATATATATATATATATATATATATATATATATATATATATATATATATATGTGTGTGTGTGTGTGTGTGTGTGTGTGTGTGTATGTGTCTGTGTGTACCTATATGTGTGTCTCTTTGTCTTTGTGTGTGTCTTTGTGTGTGTCTTTGTATGTGTGTGTATGTGTGTGCGTCAAGCTTAGTAAATGTTAGAAAGCAAGGCAAATTAGCACCCCCTATGACAGTACATAGATGTGGTTCTAATTCAATCGTGCAGCTAACGAAAAATCCTATTTTTTCCCATATGTAGGTTTATGTAGTTATTGATGTAACTTTAGCATATTATTGTTTTCATTCTGCTTTCAGCTTAAGTCAGCTGTTTACATTATTTAAAATCACGCATATTTCAAACCAATGTCTCGTGAAATTTGTGTAGACCTAGTTTATCTGAAATAGAGAATGTAACAATTCACAATTCTCACAGGTGTAGAAAAAGGATATCGCACCAGGGGTTAAAATTTGTTTGGCAATAATGGCACTCAGAAGGATATTTCCCTTTTCTATACCAATGCATATAATGCATTAGCTTTCTCTCATTCCTCATCACGACTGAGTGCCGGTGAAAAAAAGATGACAAATGTTTTTATTGATATGTGTATGCACATTGAATTACAGAGTATTTTCTGAATTTTCAGAAAGGATACACAACGATTCATATACAACAAAAGATTTATTTCAAATAAGAATATTTTTTATAAATATGTATTTTAAATATGTGAACCACTTGAAAAATTGCAAAAACAGCAATGTGTACACTCAGTACAGTTGAAGTCTTGATAATGGAAACGTCAACTGAACGCCTGACGAACAAACTAATGGGATACGCCCGATCTCTTGTCACGAAATTATATGTAAGAAAATGCCTTTGTATTATGTATGAACAATAAAGCAGACGGACTACTAATGCACAAACATACATGTTGACGAAGAATGAATAGACAGTATTTCTTGATAAATCTATATGCAGATTATGTCTTTCAATAGATCGACGTATCAATAATATTTATAGAAAAATCTATACATCCATCTTTTCTGTCGAAAAAGGCCGGGGCCGATGCAAGGGTACCTTACACCTTGCTCACAAAACCCTATAAGCATCGCTTATTATTAACTTTCAAAAATGCATACTGCAATACACATGCTTGGTGACTTCACTATTATGGTGTAAATTCGATAGTTTACAACGGGTGAGGGGGCGATTACCCCGGGCGATAGATGTCTTGTGGCGCAGAAACAGCTGTCAGTCAATGAAATAATTTAGATCCCAAAAACGTCGCTAAATGGCATTAATTGCAGAAAAATCGTTGGCGGCCAAGGCACCATCTTGAGTCCCGCTGAGGGAGTTCAGATCGCTCCCACAAATCCCCAAGCTTCTAGGGGGCGCAATTTACGCTACTGACCTCAGTCACCACTTGCCCTTAGTACGCCACTATGTAAGGTTGATCCGCCAAGGTGATAATATAGGGCGATTGGGCGGCAATAGGACTGGAATAGGATATATCTGTAATGTATGAGAGAATGTCAAATTATAAAGTTCAACTACGCGCTGTTTTCTATTAGTCATTCGGTCTCCAGCAATAGTCTCAAAAAATGTTTTGGGCACCACTTTTTGGCGCCTCCCAAATATTGAAGCCCTAGACGCTTAGTGGTTTAATCCGCCCTTATAAAGGCCATACACTGCTCATAATCGTTGACAAACAATGTCATTTGTGATTACTTATTGAACATCCATACTTTGCTCTTATCCTCGGAGTAAAGATAATATTTTCTTATATCCTAGGTTGAATGTGCGCATGGACAGCGTAGGGTTTTCAGTTGTTAAAGTTTATAAGAGGTGGCCGTTAAGATGTGATATATGGTGTCTGTAGTGTCAGAAGTTCTTCCATCATTAATTTCTATTTATAAATAAACATCTCATTTGGGGGCGCTCACCAGACAATATGTACTTTTGAGAGACTGACGTATGTAAGGTGAAGTAGTTCGCATTTAAAACATTCACAATGGAGAGACTGTTGGCATACCTCTATGCTACATTAATGTAATGTGGATGATATTTCTTTTGGATATTGTACTTTTGGAAATTTTACATGATTTAAGCACACTGCTAACTAAAATGACTGCTCCCTTGTGTTAAAAAATCAGCCTGAATTAGTCTAAAGTACACTATACATAGCAGCTATTAAAATAGGGAAAATGAATTTTGCCAGAATAGACAATACCAGCTTCTGAAAGTGCAATGAATGAATAACTAAATATATAAAATGTAAAAAAGGTTATCGGCTCTTTTTTATACAATTTACCTCTGAAGTTCAGGAAGTGAAAATGACCAAGTAGAGCTAGCACTTTTTTGAAAGGTGCACATCTGAAGTAAGGCCAAGCTGTATACTCTATAACCCATACACCAAAATAAAGGGAATTAAAGGTACTTTGCATTATACCTAAGATATACAAGGTCTTTTTTAAATAGCCAGTATAACCAGTGAGGAAAGCCGGGGAAATTCTTTTTCTTTAAAATCCTCTCCCTATGCAAAATACGAAACTGTAGAGCGCCACCTTAACGTGATTGTGTTAAATGACACGTGATTGTGTTAAAAGATCCAACCCCACCGGTTTGATCATGTTACACCCTAATTAAATGCCATCTCCCCTGCTCGACGTCTTACATTCTGCATGGATTCCATCACTGTTTTCATGTTCTGGTGTACTTTGCTTTAAAAGGCGTTGGTCACCAGACGGTCACAAAGCCATGAAACCTAATACACTAATTTTCGAATTTTCTGGGAGGAATGCAGCTGTATGTCAGATGACAACATCTGTTAGAAATAACATCTTTACAAATCGTTTTACAAGTCTACATTAAAGGGTAGGCAACTCTTAGAAGATTTTAGGTATTTTTGAAGCATCAGTTGTCTACCTTGTCGTTCATTCTCTTTACAAACATGTGACATTACATTATTTTGTATAACATTTTCCCCCCACGTTTTATGCTGTCATAGCATTTGTTACTAGACAGTTCCACCACATTATATGCCTTTCGCGTTTTACTTCTTGTATTAATTTCCTGTTAGATGTATATATTTTGAAGGTTTCTTCAGATTGTATCATACATGTACTTTGAATGCCTTAAAGGTTTCATCAAGTTTTGAAGCAAATAAGCATGACATGAAATCTATTTACGATTAGTATGTGTGCATGACTAAATAGGGCTGAAGGCCACGTCAACGTCATACTAGTTATAAGGTGCTAATTAAAAGTTACATTTAATTAATATTTAAAAGAAAACTCAACACATTTAGAATAAAATTCCTTTCATATAAACCAAAATCTCTGGAACTTCAAGATAAAAGGAAACGTAAATGGAACTCTTTAAAAGGTTTTATGATGTGAGACATACATGAAAATTTTATAAACTCCTTAAAATATTGGGTCAAACTTTCTAGATAAACCGCATTCTTTTAAAATATTCAGGGTTTTATCTGCTGGTACATGATCACATAGTATAAATAAAAATGTAGGCCGCAAGCGGTGAACGTTGATACAGTCGACTAGAATGGATGGGCACAACTCTCCTAGTCGAAGTTCACCGCTCAGGAGTATGCATGGGTTAGGCATTCGCTTCCTATACAAAATCGTCTCAATACCATATCATTTCTGCTACTCTCTCACTCGTTCTATATGAATAAAGCCACACGTCAATGACGGATTTGATGATCGATGCTGCTTTGTTGATTTTCCATTCCACGTATTTGTTTCATTATATTGAACACGTCGGTAGATATATACTGGAATTCACTATCTAAAATATTCCATCCAAAAATGGGTCACTTTGATTGCTTTATATGTGTTTTTTATTACGCTTGTCTTGCAATGTGTTTATAATCAGCCATCAGTCCATAATACTATTCTAGATCGGTTCAATAAATCATGTTTCTGTAAAATTTTCAAATTTACAAGTTGAGTCTTTCATAAATTCCCCTACAGATTTCATTATCTTTTGACAATGAAGCTTTTTCATATAGAACACATTTCGGTTGTATTTGAATTTACACAAGTTCTGATGAAAAGATAATGGGATGTCTAGTACCATTGTGCGTTACAATGGATGACTACTCTCCACGGATTACAACAAGAAAAAGGAGAACATGTTTTATATCATTAAATAATAACACCAGAAGCCAGATTCGGAGCGGGAAGACAAGGAATGACAAGAGGGGTGGGGGTGGCAGGGGAGAGGAATGTGTGGTTCGAGCAGTGGGAGTGAAGACGAGTTACGGATCATGCAGGTATACTCTAATCTTATCAAAGTTGCAAAGTGAATGTCATATTTTAATCTGTTTTGTATCTTAGGAGACGACCTAGATGAATTAGACAACTCGTCTTTTATTCCATATTGTTATGGAAATTTACAATAAGATGTATTTTAAACAAAAGAAAATGGAAAATGCCAGTAGATCACACACACACACGCACGCACGCAGGCACGCACGCACACACACACACACACATGCATACATACATATATCAGGTTATCGGACAATTATTAGTTGGAGTTCTGTATCTTGTATATACATATATACACACACACACACACACATATATATATATATATATATATATATATATATATATATATATATATATATATATATATATATATATATATATATATATATATATATATATATATATATATATATATATAGTTAAAAATGTGCTTCCTCGGCTGGACGGCTGTAAAATGCTAAAAGCTAAAAGTACATGTTTGTAAGAGTTCTAGAAATATAAGCTATCAAGTAGCATGTAATCAATGTAATCATAGGTTACCAGTAGTGAAGGGGGACACTTTACGTACAATGGGAATTAGCATTAAAAACACCCTTGGGACACTTTACGTACAATGGAAATTTAACATGGAGAAAAATCGTGGGACACTTTACGTACAAGGGGAATTAACATGGAGAAAAATCGTGGGACACTTTACGTACAAGGGCATTTAACATGGGAATAAATCGTGGGATACTATACGTACAAGGGGAATTTAACATGGGATTTTTTTTTTTTAAAAAGTTTTTTTAAAATTTAAATTTAAATTTAAATTTAAAAAAGGGGTAGGCAATTCAAAGACTATCTCTTTTCGAGAAATATGGCTGGCCCTGAAAAGGGCCTTTGGGTTTTATGTTAATGTATTCATTAACATAAATGGCACCGCATTGGTCTTCTTCTTGTCCTTAGGCTGCGTCTTACTGTTGGTCCGTACATCAGCACTCTTTTCAGGCATCCTTGTCTTTCGACGTAGATCCTACGTATCCACAGGCTGGTGTTTGTCCTGTGGACAACGGTCCACTTGGATCGGACATACATGAGCAAGTCTGTCCGAAACATCATGGAAGACACAAGGGTGGATGACTCAACTGTAGTCCACATCTTGAAGCGACGAGAACAGGTGAATCAATGCATTGAACGGCGCTTATTTATAGGCGGAGGAAGGATTGAAACGGATTGAGTTCATTTACCAATCCGAACACGCGTTACAGAATTCAGTCAGCTCGCATCCAATCCGAAGAGAGCAGTCTGTGACGTCACGTAGTCAATATAGATTCGCTAGCGCTTGTGTGCAGTCAGTCTATGCGACAGTGATTCAACATGACGGAAACTCAGAAAACGGTCCATTGGGGTGCACCAGCAGGGGAGACTGCCCAAGGGAACTCGGACTTACTTTCAGAAGAGGTGAATTGGGATTTTGTGGATTTTCTCTCCTCGCAAGAATTTGTTCCGGAACCTTCGTTACTTTCTTCATTACCGCAAGTGGAGAATTTTAGACAGAGACAGAAAGAAGAATTGGAGAAATTTATACAACGACAAAAGGAAGCGGAACAGGCTTTTCTCCTACAGCAACAGCAACAAGAAGAAGAAGAGGTAAGAAATAAACAACAGCAAGAAGAAGTAGCAGCAAAGAAACAAGAGGGTGAAAATCAAACGGTCACGGTACTGTTGGACATTTTAGCGGAGTTAAGAAGTCTGAAACAAATGTATCAGACTTCTTTATCACGACCGAAGAGAATACGACCTTCCCGAGCCAAACATGTCAACCCTGTGACTAAGCCTACCGTACCACCCTTAGTGATTTCAACCCAATCATCATCATCATCAACATTACGCAGTCCAGAAGTAGGCCTTGGCCGTGGCAAAGGCTTAAGGCAGTTAAAATTGATTGCTTAAACTCACCCCTACACCATGAAGAAAAAAGGCCCTTTTCAGGGCCACCCACATTTCTCGAAAAGAAATACAATTTCAATTTGCCAATAACTCAAAAAAAAAACTCACCCATGTTACCCTTATAGTACGTGTCTGTGTATGAGTGCGTGAGTGTAGCTTCTTATTTTAAAATCACAACTCAAAGACACTTACCTTATATCATTCATTTATTCTTTTCTCCATTTTTTTACAATCCAATTCACAATTTATAACACAACACTTTAATAATAAGTTCATTGATTTCTTCTTTTCTCCTTGTTTAGTCTCTCTGTTTTTTGAATTTCTTCACCGTCACACTCTTTTCCTCTTCTTCCTCCTCGCTTTCTTCCCTTCTTCTTTTTTTCTCCTGTTTCTTTTTCTTCACCTGTCTTCTTTCTTCCTCAGAAGAATCCCTCTCTTCCTCTGAAGAATCCCTCTCTTCTTCTGAAGAATTCCTCTTTTCTTCTGACTCCTCTTGTTTCTTTTTTGGGCAATCTGGAGACCAATGTCCTTTTTCTTGACAATAATAACAGGTATCTTCACTTTTGTCTCTTTTAGTCCCTGTTTTTTTTCTTTTTTGACGGTCTGGACACTCTGAAGACCAATGCCCTTTCTTCTGACAGATATAGCAAGTATCTTGACTTTTATCTCTAAAGGAAGGAGAGTAGTCCGTAGGCTGGTCTGAAGAGAATTTTCTAATGACCCCTCGCAAAGCTCTGACGAAACGTTCCATCTGGTCAGTCTCTTCCATCGTTGTGCTCGGCTTGAGAGTGAAATGAATAGTGAAAGGACAAGACACACACCCTTTTATATACGCTGGTCTGCCAGGACTATAAAGTAGTTTATGGTGTTTGAACTTGAGTCATTTGACGTTTTGCTTTCAAGATGAAACGATCCCATTCATTCGAGAAGAAAGAAGAAAGTAAGAGGCAGAAACGTGATCTATCGCCTCGTACCAGGGCTGAAATCTTGGCACAAATTCATGCCAGTGATTTTGAAGAGGACATGAGTGAACCAGAATCCAAACCCTCTAAACCAAGTTCACCACCCTTTGTCAACCCTGAAAAGTACTATTCCATTCGAGAGACGGAAAAGCGCTCCTCTAGAAAATTTAGAACCACGGCTTACAAATACACGGTGAAGTTTAAAGATTTCAAGTCCGAAGTACCGTTAGAGAAAGCAGAAGTGTTCATCACTGAGGTGTGGGATTCTTTGCTCACTGCACTCAAGCGACAATGTCAACCCAAAGAAGACGATCGTTTGAGACTTTCCATACAACACGACGGTTTGAAATCCCCTGTTTGGATCGAGTTTAGCACCCCTGCAGAATTAACTGCTTCCAAAGTCATGGACAAGATTCAACACGTACAACAATCTAATGATCAGTTTGACATCACCGATGGTAAAGCCACACTGGACATGACCCACGTCTCTCCTCCTCAAGGGACAGGACGCAAAAAGATGTTATTGGTGGACGACCTTCGCAACACCAAAAAGAGTCTCGTCCGAATTAACAACTCTCATGACCAGATGTGTTTAGCCCGTGCCATCGTGGTGGGACGAACCTATGCCGACAAGAACGACACGGTAGAATGGAAAAGAACCTGGAACACTATTCAACGTTCCCATCGAGCCAAGCAACTAAACGAAGCAGAACTCCTGTTGCAACAAGCTGGCCTGTCCAAAGACACACCCTGTGGCATTCCTGAGATGCAAAAATTGCAAGATGCCCTAGCTCCACGCTACACCTTGAAAGTGCACCCTCAAGAAGTGCGCGGATCTCTGTTGTTTCGAGGCCAAGACTTTAAGGACGGAAAATACATTCATGTCTATTATCACGATGAACATTTCGATACCATTACCAGTATCACCGGATTCCTGAAATACGGTTATTACTGTGAGAAATGTGACCATGGTTATAACAATCGAGAGCAACACAAGCATTGTGGATCGAAATGCACAGGATGTTTGGCCTCTTCACCCTGTCTGAGCGAAGAACCAGTGCCTTGTTCCACTTGTCTGCGCACGTTTGTCAGCCCTACCTGTTACCAACAACATCTGAAAACGCAAGGTTCACAGAAGAAATGCGCTTGTCAACTGCTGAGATTGTGCTCTACGTGTGAACAAGTCATACGTACCAATAATACCAAGGCACACGTATGTCGAGGAAAGAAAAAATGTCACATTTGTCACCACATCGTGGACTTGGAACACCAATGTTACGTGCAAAAATACCAACCCCCACCAGAGAAAGAGGACGGTCACAAGAAGAAAGGCAATTTCATCTTTTTCGATTTCGAATGCATGCAAGAGACTGGCATTCACATTCCTAATTTCTGCGTGGCTCATCGAGCGTGCGAGAAGTGCATTCAAGAACCTATCTTCAGTCATTGCCCTCACTGCAGCAAGATACCCGGAGGGCGTGAAAAAATCTTTCGGGGACCGAACACGTTAGCCGATTTTGCCCAATGGGCCTTAGACCCCGTCGACAAGACGTGGAGCCAAGAGGACATCGAACGTTACGGAGATTGTCATCGTCATGCCACGGTGATGGCTCACAATTTCTCCGGATACGATGGACAGTTTCTTCTCAGATATTATACGGAACAAGGCACCGAACGTCCTAAAGTGACTTTGAACGGAGCCAAAATCATTTTCATGCAAGTGGGACAAGTGCAGTTTAAAGATTCGATGAGTTACTTGGCCATGCCTTTGAGTCGAATGCCTAAAACGTTTGGAATGACAGAAATGGCTAAAGGGTACTTTCCACACTTTTTCAATACGGAAGCCAATCAACACTCCGTTCTACCCCATTTGCCCGAGGCTCACTATTACGACCCCGACAACATGCGTACCGAACAACGAGAAGCTTTCTACGCTTGGTACCAGGCTCACGCCTCGGACCCTTTCGACTTTCAGGAAGAAATGCTAAAGTATTGTCGTTCCGACGTGGACATTTTACGGCGTTGCTGTGGAAAATTTCGAGAACTGTTCATGGAACACGGAGGGGTCGATCCTTTGAAAGAAGCTTGCACCATTGCCAAAGCGTGTTCCTTAGTGTATCGACAACGATTCATGCCTGAAAAGACCGTGGCTGTCATCAGTCCTCAAACGACCCACTTTGTCAAACGTCAATACTCGGTCAAAGCCCTACGTTGGTTACATTACTTGTGCGACAAGGAAGACAAGTGGATTCAGCATGCCCGCAACGGAGGGGGCGAAAAGACCATCGGAACGTATTCGGTCGATGGCTGGGACTTAGAAAACCCCAAGATCGTGTACGAGTTTAACGGTTGCTTATTTCACGGATGTCCCGTCTGTTACCCTGACCGTGGCACTAAAAATCAGTTTTTGCAACGAACCATGGAAGACTTGTACCAGGACACTTGTCAGCGGCGCCTAAAGTTGGAACAGCAAGGATACCAAGTGGTGGAAATGTGGGAACACGAGTACGATCACCGTATGAAAACCGATCCCGAGTTTAAACGCCTCGTGGAAAGTTACCAGTTCGTGGACCCGCTGAACCCGAGGGATAGTTTGTACGGAGGAAGGACCAATGCCACCTGTTTGCTGTACCAAGCCGACGAAGAGAAAGGAGAAGAAATCAAATACTTGGACGTGTGTTCGCTGTATCCCTACGTGTGCAAATATTGTCGTTTTCCCGTAGGGCACCCACAATTGCTGACGGAACACATCGACCTGAAAAACATTCGACAATACGAAGGCTTGATCAAGTGCAAAGTTTTGCCTCCCACGAACCTCTACCATCCCGTCTTACCTCACCATTGTCAAGGCAAATTGATGTTTCCCTTGTGCCGTACTTGTGCCGAAACGTGCAACCAAGACCAACCTTGTCAGCACAGCCAGGAAGAACGGGCCTTGACGGGAACCTGGGTCAGCGTAGAATTGTTCAAAGCTATGGACATGGGATACCAACTGTTAGAAGTGTACGAAATTTGCCACTTTCCCAAGACACAACAATACCACAAGGGTGACCCTACTCAGAAAGGCATTTTCGCCGACTACGTGGATGCCTTTTTGAAACTGAAGCAAGAAGCCAGCGGCTATCCTTCCTGGTGTCACACTCCCGAAGACCAAATACAATTCAAAGAGAAATACTACGAACAAGAAGGCATCTCTTTAGACCACATCGAGAAAAACGAAGGCAGGAGATCGTTTGCCAAAGTGATGTTAAATTGCTTGTGGGGTAAAATGGCACAACGACCGTGTTTACCCAAGACGGAATATTTGACAGAACCTTCCCGCTACTTCCAGATGATTCACGACAAAACCAAATACATGAAACACGTGGACGTCGATCGAGAGAATTTGATCTTGGTCAATTACGAAGAAGATCTGGACTTTGTACAAGACGACCCTTTTGGAAATGTCATCATTGCGGCTTACGTGACAGCCCATGCTCGCTTAAAATTGTACGAAGCTTTAGAACTGTTAGAAGAACGCGTCCTGTACTTTGACACGGACAGTTGCATTTACATCCATCACCCGATTCAACATCACCCTAACATCGAAGGAGACCGTTTAGGAGCCTGGACAGACGAGCATCCCGACGACAAGATTCTAAGTTTCGTCAGTGGCGGTCCCAAAAATTACGGCTACGAATACCGGGACAAACAAGGAGAAGTGCACACGACGTGCAAAGTGAAAGGACTGACTCTGAATTATCGTACCAGTCGAGTGGTCAACTTTGGGGTATTGAAAGAAGCCTTGCAATCGGGAGAGGATGGAAACTTTAAAGTGACCACCTATCAACCGAACAAGATTGCACGTTTACCTACTCACCACATCGTCAGTCCACCCTTGGAAAAAGTCTATCAAATTGTATACCAGAAGCGAGTGCGACTTCCCAATCATTTCACCTTACCGTATGGACACGTTGGTATAAAACATTGGTTGTAAGAGGATAGTTACGAGAAAGATGACTTCGCCACAGCAAGAATCGAGTGAGAAACCCGATGAGAACTCCAAGTTCAAACCCTACCATTTTCCAGTCTTCTTACCTGACTATTGTGATTGTGCCCGTCGATTGGACACGTTTCAGAAATGGCCTACGGATAGGGAAGGATTACCTTCTTCGCATGTTTTAGCTAGAACAGGATTTGTCTACTTGGGACCTGAGTCAGGATTGGGATACGAGGTACAGTGTTTCGCTTGCGGACTGAAGTTACGAATGGATCTATGTATCTATAAAGATTCAGCTATTCTGGAACATACTCGATGGTCTCCGCACTGCCCTTACCTTTCTATGGCCTTTCCACCCATTACACTACGGTACAATGTTGACGGTACCTTAGAGACGGTACCTTCCGAAACAAGACATAAAAAACGTAAAAAAGGAAAGATGTACAAGCTGGAGACTGCATTGCGACTAGTATAAAAAGGGGGCTATGGTCAAGATCGATAGTTCATTGTGACTACCAAGACCGAGCGAACAAGATGAATACTTTGAAAAAGACATCGTTCCAGTTTGGGGATTGTAAAAAAGTTGTATCTTCCTCTAGTGTGACTAATATTGGATGGATAAGACCCATGCATTGCGACGGAAAATGTCCGGAAGGAAACTGCGATTGTCCATGTGGTTACCATTGTAATTGCGTAACGGAGTTTGCAGACGAGTGCGATTGTGAGCCTTGCGATGGGACCGATGCTGTACCTTGTGACCTGAGCGATGCCGTAAAGCATCATGGGAACTTTAGTACCCCTACCCCTGTCATGGAAAGTGATGCTGTGCGTGTCAAACCTGTGGGATGCGAAAGCGATGCTGCTCGTCCTCTTGGACATTTTACTGGGTTTCGTTTTAAAGGGGAATGTCGACCTTCACGTTTACCTCCCTACGGATGTCATCCAGCCCTGAGCAAACTCCTACCCATTTCACTCAACCCTCATCGAAACGAACCTGTGAAAAACGAATATTCGTTTCCTGTGCGTTTGTCGGAATACTGCGACTTTGAAAATCGTCTTCAATCGTTCAAAGGAAAATGGCCAAAGTATCTGGGAGGACCGACCCCCGAAGAATTAGCCAGAGCCGGATTTTTCTACTTGGGCGAAGGAGATAAAGTCAAGTGCTTCAGTTGCGGTGTGTCACTTCACCACTGGGAACCGCAAGATTCGGCCTTCGTTGAACATGCTCGATGGTCACCGAATTGTCATTACTTACCCTTAGTGGGACCGAGACATTGAAGTAACTTTTTACCATAATCATCTGTTCATGGATACTTTACAAGAGAACATTCGTGCTTTGCCTGTGGAGTTGAGAGAACGCATTTACCGAGAGCTGGTCAAAATACAAGTGAAACGTAAAGAACAATTGCATCCGATACGTCACCGGTGTTTGAACCACTGGTACCTGAAGGCTATACAAGGACTGATTCAATTGAAAGTGTTCCATTGGACAGACATTGATCAACGACCTTCTGGTTATAAAAAGGAATGGTTTGGTATGGACGATTGTAGTTACTACATTGTAAACGTACTGCATCGAATTCCAGAGGAAGAGTTAACGAATTACCAACATCTTGAACACAATGTCAACTTGGTGAAAGAGGAAACTTCTGAACGAATTGTCATGTGTAGATTAGTGACTCAACGATTTAAATTCGACACTGAAGTGAAACCATGTTTGTGCAAAGAGTACATTTCTTGTGTCAGACCAAAGAGGATTTAGTATGACCTATTCATGGATACTTTACAAGAGAACATTCGTGCTTTGCCTGTGGAGTTGAGAGAACGCATTTACCGAGAGCTGGTCAAAATACAAGTGAAACGTAAAGAACAATTGCATCCGATACGTCACCAGATCTTTAACCACTGGTACCTGAATGGTATAAGAGAACTGATTCGTCAGAAATTCTTTCAATGGTCAGACATTGTTCAACACTTTGAGGTCGCTAATGATCGACATGTTCATGATTATGGTTACTTCGAGATTCACCTAGTGCAATGCATTGAGGAAGACAAGTTAAAGGATTACCAACATATTTTACGTGGAATCTACTTAGAGGAAGAGGAAACACCTAAACGAACTCTGACGTTTCGGTTACAGTATGCAAGATTTAGATTCCCTACTGGAGAACGAAGATCTCTGGCTAGAAAGTACGTCTATTGCATCCGAAAAAAAGAGAATATAAAAACAGGCTGCCATGCCACGGTTTATGTCACATGTCATCCAACAGATTCCGTGGAAGGAACTCAATGACCATATTCAAACCGTGGATCATTACCATCGATTATTACAAGAACTGTATCCATTCAATTTTGGACGACAAGTGGTGTGTGTCTTAGTGACTTGTTTTCTGGGATTTCGTTTACCAGCCGATTCCTTGTGGACTCTTTACGATCAGTACTTACCACCTCCATGGCCTTAAATGGTCACGAAAAACTCCTTTTGTTCAAAGCCTTGCGTTTTCATCTGGATACTTCTCGACCTCAACAGGAAAAAAAGATTCGTCAACTTTTAGCGACCCAAGACGTGTATGACGATGTGTGTGTAGCTTGTGACTTACACCCTCATTGGACAGATGTTCGTGATTGGAAAAAGGGGGGTTTTGAGGTTTGGACCCAAGAAGTGGCCCAGTATGCACAAGAGTTGTTCAAGGAAAAAAGTTACTTTTCAACCCGTGTTAGTGACGGTGCCAGAAGAACCCGTCACCGAGAACAACCACTCGCTTCAGGACAGGACTGTCATGGACATGCCTGAAAGGTCATTCCGGGAGGACACTTGTGTGACAATACCTCATGTAGAGACTGTAAGAACATTACACACTGTCCCTAGGACATCTTGGTTAACCAAAACATGTTGTACAGACACTTGTTTATATTTCACTTTGATCGCTTTGCTGTGTTTTATATTCCTGTACATCACTATTTGGGTTGTATGTATTTTTGTCTTTCGTGTTCATATTTGAAAAAAACATTCAATAAACGTGTTCTGAAAAAGTATATAAACTCTTGTCTTGTTTGTTTTTTCGTGTCACAAGTGACATTTCTCATACCATGGCTACCTCTGCTGTCTCTACTCCCTCTTCCTCTACTGTCAAAGTCATCGACGAACACTTAGATCGTGCCAGTTGGGAGGCTTTGTATCTTCGCCATCCCTTTAACATGCTCATTGCTGGACCTAGCGGTTCAGGCAAAACCGAATTCGTCAAACGTTTGATCGAACATAAACATCATTTGATCGATCGGCCACCTCAACGGATCGTGTGGTGTTACAAAGAGTGGCAATCGGCGTACAGCCTCTTGCGTGAAAGTCAAGGCGATTCCATCGTGTTTGTGGAAGGCATTCCTAAAGAAGACGATGGCATCGTCTCTGACTCCCGTCAAACCCATTTGGTCATTTTCGACGACATGTTAGGAGAAGACGAAGAAGAAATTAAATTGTGGTTCACGCGCAAAGGGCATCACCGTAATGCCAGTGTCGTTTACATCACCCAAAATTTGTTTCAACAAAGTAAAGCCCATCGCACCATCAGTCTCAATGCGCATTACGTGGTCTTGTTTAAAAGCCCTCGAGATAAATCGCAAGTGCAAGTCTTAGCCAAACAGTTAGGAACGCCTTGGCTGACTCAGGCGTACGACGATGCCACTCAAACTCCACACGCCTATTTACTCGTCGATTTGAAACCTACGACCCCCGAGGATTTGCGATTTCGTACCCACTTGTTTCACCACTGGTGCCAAGACGGAGGGCCTGTCCTGTACACGTCTCCGTCCTCGACTTCATTTCACTCCCCATGAAAAAAATCTATAAAAACCTCAGACCCTTTTTCGTCTGTCTCACACAGTGTGAACATGACGTCCCTTCAGTCTCATCTTCCCGTCAAATTGATTCGTGCCTTGTATGGCATCAGTCGAGAAAAAGATCCACAAACACGAGCCCGTGTCTTAGAAGCTAGTCTCAAAGAAGTCTTACGATGGTTCACGGTGACGGCACGTCAATTACTCCAAGGAATCATTCAGATTCCTCATCAAACCCAACGCTTTTTCGATCGAAACAAAGTCGCTTTGGTCCAACTGGCCGATCCCCGCATCGACACTCAAACCAAAAAACAAATCATTTTGAAACCTGGAGGGAGCGGTACTCTAGGAGGGGTCATCATTCGCTCACTCTTAAGATGGGATCCTAATGCCCCCAAAGTTATCCCCAAGACAAAAGTCCAACGAAGCCCCAAGAAGAAAAAGAAAAAGACCAAGTCCCCAAGAAGAATAACTTCTCCAGTGGCAGGACCCTCCTCTTACCAGACACCACCACCATCACCCCGGAAAAAGAAAAGAAGCCCCAAGAAAAAGAAACAGAGAAAAAGTCCTCAAAAAAAGAAAAGTCCACAGAAGAAAACTAGTCGCAAGAGAGGCACTTCAGCCAGGACGCAACCTTACACTCGCAAGCCACGACCTGCCACAACGTCTCCGGCAGCCTCACGTTTGTCCACTTCTCCGTTGATGTCACCAGGAACTGAAGAGTACTTGGAGACGTTGATCACACCAAGAACTTCTCCGTTGATGACCCCCAAAAGAGCTTCCCCAGTGGCAGGACCTTCCCATTTAGCAGCAGTGGCTGCTGCTCACAAAGTACCTTCTCCCAAAATCAAAGTTCAAGAAAGATCGGGCATGTTACAAAGTTTACTGGATTTGTCCAAGCAAGAACTGGCTCGATTTAGTCCGTTACGTACCCCTGCACGACGTGTCATGCCTGTCCTCAAACTGATAAAACGTAAAGACAATCAGTGGCGACGCGTTCCAGTATAAAAAAGGCCTGTGACCGAGTAGGGTATCAGTGTTTTTAGGTGCTCCTAAAGACTCAAAGATGTCACCCTCCAGAAAACCCCAAGGAAAGAAAAGGAAAGGACTACCACCACGTTTAGCCAAACATGGGGACCTGTTATCTGTCCTGTCCAAAGCTTCTCCACCCCTACGAAAAAAACTCATTCAAACGGCCTCCAAAGAGGTCATCGATACCGTGTGCGAATGTTGTTTGAACGTTTTGAAAGGCACGATCCCTTTGTCCAAACACCAGAAACAATGCTTAGGCAAACATCGTCACGTTCTTCGAAAAATGGTTCAAAAGAAAGTTCCCATTCGTCAGAAAAAGAAGATGTTGGTCCAACGTGGAGGCATTTTACCTCTCTTGTTAGGCCCCATACTGAAAGGAGTCTTGGGAACCATGTTGGGAGGACTGATGGGAGCAAGATAAAAAGGCCTTCGGAAGTCCCAAGATCTCAGAATTCACCCCTGACAACCCCATGGAAGGACGAAAACTAGCTTTAGTGCCTTACAAACGATGGATGGAATACCATCGGTGGCAAGAACAACGCACCCCGCATTTACCTCCCAATCCCAATTTGAGCGAGATGTCCCAGTTACAACACGAATTGCAATCCTTGCTGGATCGCCAAGATTTGTCCGAAACAGAAAAATCGCAAAAGTACGGTCAACTCTTACAAAGACTGCAACTCTTTCACCAGAAAGCTTTAGACGAAACAGCTCTACCCACTTTGAAAGATTTTAAGACCTTGATGAAAAGTCCAGCACCATCACCAGTACCAGTACCAGTACCAGTACCAGTGGTCAAGACAGAAAAAGGAAAAGAAGAAGAAGAAGGGTTTCAAACTCCACCAGAAAAAGTACGCAAGTTAACAACACCACCTACCTCCAGAATTGGATGGATTAAAAAGATGATGGCCACCCCTTCTTCCTCACAAGAGAAAAAGAAAGTGAAGACAGAAGTGAAGACAGAAGTGAAACAAGAACCGATATCCCCCGCTCAGACATCCTCCTCCTCTTCGACACCTATTGCCGGTCGCACACGAAAAGCCTTGCAATCCAAGAAAATACCCCAAGAGAAAAAGAGTAGCCTCTTCCAAGAGTGGGTGCCTTATTAAGACACCAATCAACACAAAAAAATGGAAAAAGTCTTAGCTAGCATTTACTACGATCCCTCGCATCCTGCAGGTTACGCAGGAGTTCAAAAATTGTATCGTGCTGCCAAAACGCGACTGAAAAGTCTCCGTTTACCTCAAGTGCAACGATGGTTACAAGAACAAGCTACCTACACTTTACACAAACCCATTCGACGCAAGTTTGCCAGAAGTCGCACCCGAGTGGAAGGTATCGATCATCAATGGCAAGCCGATTTAGCCGATGTCTCTCATTTGGCCAGCTACAATCGTGGTTACAAATATTTGTTTTGTGTCATCGACGTCTTTTCAAAATTTGCCTGGGTCGTACCCTTGACTTCCAAATCCAGCAGCGAGTTAGTGCGAGCCCTGCAACGGGTGTTGAAACAAAGCGGTCGTCGCCCTCTTCGATGGCAAACGGACAAAGGCACCGAATTTCTGAACCAAGCTTTCCAAAAAGAATTAAAGAAACGTGACATTCATTTTTTTACCACCGAGAATCCCGAAATCAAAGCCAGCATCGTGGAACGTTTTCAACGCACTTTGAAAGAACGCATGTGGAAATATTTTACGCATCACCACACTCTGAAGTACATCGACATCTTACCGCACCTGGTGCAAGCGTACAACCAATCTTACCATCGAAGCATCGGACGTGCCCCGCAAGACGTGACTCCCGACAACGAAGTGCTGGTGTTCGAGCGCCTGTTCGGTACGTCCCCGACGAGGGCTGTCCCCAAGAAAAGTGGAGAGTTGACCGTAGGAGATTGGGTGCGCATTGGCAAAACCAAACGCACTTTCGACAAAGGTTACTTACCTAACTGGACGACCGAACTGTTTCGCGTCACTGGACGAGTACATGGCCGTCATCCTGCCGTCTATAAATTGGAAGACATGAACGGAGAAGTACTCAAAGGAACGTTTTATTTGCCCGAGTTACAACGTGTCACCAAAAAAGAAGACGACGTGTACGACATCGAAAGCATTCTCGAACGCAGAACCCGTAAAGTGGGCAAACGACGTGTCAAAGAAGTCAAAGTACGTTGGAAAGGATATCCACCCAGTTTCGATTCTTGGATCGACGCTTCGCAAGTCATCGACTATAAAAAGAAGAAGTGACCATCATGCCCTTTCACACATCAGACGCAGCTACGTCGACCACTCCTTCTTCTCCTAGTTCTTCTGTGCAAGATTTACAAAAACAACCCTTGTGGGTGTGGTGTGGAGAACGTGTGCCTAAAACGCAAATCGTCTTTTTCTGCCAAATCTTCGTGGTGTATTGTGTCATCGGGGCAGCCATCGCCAATTTGAGTTTGCAACAAGGAGACAAACAATTGTGGACCATTTTATTGAGCAGTTGCATCGGTTACCTGCTTCCCAATCCCTCCCTGAAATTCTCCTCGAACGGGAACGTTGTGTCCAGTGCCAGTGCCAGTCACCACTCCAACATCCACAACCAAAACCCCATTTTGGGCGGAGACACGCCTCTGACATCCACTAACCCCTCGGACAGCCACAGAACTCTGGAATTATGAGTCACCAAAACCAATTTTACTTAACCTTACCCAGTGACAGTTCCATGGAGGTGTTTCCCAACAACACGTTGTGCTGTTACACGGCCAAATTACCTCAGGCCATCCCCTTAGATCACGAAGCCCATTGGGAAGTGGCTTTGGTAGAAATGATTCACCCAACCCAAGTCCTCAATGTCATTGACAATCAAAGTAAATTTACGGTGGAAGTTTATGACGAACCATTGCAAAAGTGGATGAATGAGAATAACAAATATCCCCATAAAACAAAAAACAAAGTCAATCCAAATTGGATGGACTATGAGTTGTTCATTCCCTCAGGCTATTATTTTAGTGGTCAACATTTGGTCAGCGCCATAGTCTCCAAGTTTAATGGCGTGTTTGGGGAAGCTTTTAAGACTTTCAAGTCCAAAGCTGTCACCCTGGAATACCACAAAACAGCTCGTCGCTTCCTGATGAAATTTCCTGATGAAAAAATCATAGGTTTCTATTTTAATGATGAAATGTTTGACATGTTGGGTGGTGACATAAAGATGAGGAAGAAAATAGAACTAACACTAAAACAAAAAACTGTCATTTACGACAACGATACTTTTGTCAAGTATTTTCGTACCCCGGTAGAACTGAACCAAGGACTGAATTTGATCTTTGTGTATTCCGATGTGGTGGAATACAACGTGGTGGGACACACCTCCGTGCCGTTACTGCGTGTCATTCCTTTCAAAGTGGATTCTGCCACAATCGCTGACGAGGAAGGTGGAAACACTTACCACGTCCACCGCGAATTTGTCCATCCTCACTATTTGCCCGTCAGCAAGTCGTATTTGGACACGGTCAACATTACTATAAAAGGAGATTTGGGACAAGATATTCCATTCACCAAAGGAAAAGTCACGGTGAAACTCCATTTTCGAAAACGGTTCTCTCACGAATCGTAAGTAAGTCAGTCATGTATCCAGTGTACCGAGGGGTTGCTCGACAGCGAGGACACGGTTTAGGAGACATGTTAAAATCGGCCTTTCGTTCGGTGGCTCCAGTCTTGAAACCGATGGTGACACGAGGATTGCACGCCTTGAAAGATGCGGCACTGACGCAAGGCAAAGAATTTCTCCAAAATGTCATCATCGACAAACAAAACCCTAAAGAAGCCTTCATGAGGGCAGGCAAAAATGTCTTGCTGCAAACGGGCAAAGACATTTTAGGCCGACGAGACACACCTATAAATGCCCTGCACGCTACCGAGTCAAGCATTCAGCAAGGACAAGGCAGAAAGAGACGACGAAGAAGAAAACACCCTTTCACCAGACTTCAAGCGAGAAAGGCCAAAAAAAGAAGAACCGTTCGAGACTTAGACGTTTTCGATTATTGAGACACAGCAACAACAAAAAATGATGCACCGAGAGTCTTGCGCCTGTTCCAAGACGGAACTGGATCTGTTTGCCATGCCCCCTACCATGATGACGATGCAAGAATCCCAATGGGTGGAATTTCATCCCGTCTCCTCATTGGCAGCCTCAGCTCCCATCGAGTTTGAAATCAAAGGACAGCCCGAAGATTACATCGATCTGAATAGCAGTTACTTGTACTTGAAAGTCCAAGTTCTAGATAAGGATGATGGTGCAGTAGAAGACACTGAGATTATAGCTCCCGTCAACAATTTCATGCATTCCTTGTTCAGCTCAGTGGACTTGTACTTGAACAACAAACTGGTTAGCAGCAGCATGGATACTTACCCTTACCGTGCCTACCTGGAAAATCTCTTGACGTACGGACCAGATGCCAAGACAAGTCATCTCAATGCCTGTGTGCTGTGGGTAGATGACGAAGCGGGCAAGTTTAAGATAGCTGACGCAGGTGACAATGACGGCTTTGTGGCAAGACGAAACAGAATCACAGGCAAAAAGAGTTTAGAACTGATGGATCGTTTGCATTTGGACATGTGGTTGCAAGAGAAATATTTGCTGAACGGGGTCAATGTGCGCCTAAGACTGAATCGCAGCAGTGCCGCTTTCCATTTGTTGGCTGATGAAACTGCTACTAAGGGTGGCAATCCTAAAAGCACAATCCTACAAGCCAGACTCTACGTACGGCGCGTGGAAGTGTTACCTAAAGTGGGAAATGACATCAGTCAGACGTTGAGCAGAACGACCGCCAAGTATCCCATACGACGTGTGGAAGTGAAAACGTTCACCATTTCTGCTGGACAGCATTCCATGATCGAAGATCATCTGTTTCAAGGACAGTTACCCAAACGTTTAATCCTTGGTATGGTCTCGAATGCAGCCTTCAACGGAGCCTTCGCTGAAAATCCTTTCAACTTTCATCACTTCAACGTAAAGAAAATCGAAGTCAGTCGTGATGGCAAGACCTTGTGTACCCGACCTTTCGAACCTAGCTTTGATCCCACACAGATGAATTACTTGAGATCGTACTTGTCCCTGTACGAAGCCACCGGTCAGTTAGGAACCAACACCAGTCACAGCATTGAGTATGAGGATTATGCAGGAGGCTATGCTTTGTGGGCTTTCGATTTCACTCCAGACCAAGGCAGCGACGAGGGACATTTCCACCCTATAAAATCCGGCCAGATTCGTGTGGAACTTCAGTTTGCAGAACAACTGAAACAGACAGTGAACGTCATCCTGTATGCAGAATTCGATAATACCATAGAAATCAACAGTTTGAGAGAAGTCATTCTAGATTATTAGAAAGCCATGGAAGACTGTTATCCCTCTTTACCTAGTGGAGAAACTTTGGAGATGGAATGTAAGGAGACCGTGGAAGGAGAAGAATCTCAAGACAAAGACGAAGAAGTGATCATGATGAAGTCGAGATGGCCAGAACAAGAAGCCCATTTAGTCTCCTGTTTTGCCAAACACTTGGTCGACAAAATAACGGAATTGATCAAGAAAAATTGTTATGGATGTCAAAACGATCATCCCAGTCAAATTCAACACGATAAATGCCTGATGTTAAGTCAAGAAGAAAAATTGGACGAGTATCTGGACGAAGCTTGGAGTCTCATCTCGAACAAAGACGTGTTGCACCAGTGGTATAAAGACTTGCGTGAACATTCTTGTCCACCATTAACCACACAAGAGATCCATCGCATCGAAGCTCTCCTGAAACAAAGTGAGGAAACAGAACGAATAACCGTTTATTCGTCAGACATTTTCAAGCAAAAAGTCAGGATCGAATTGACGACTTATTATTACCTGTGAAGAAAACAAACACAAAACAATGGATACCTGGGAACTTTATTACCTTTTGAACCACAGTTCGTATACGTCTTCTTGGAATCCTGTCGTCTGTGCTAAAGATGAACTCCCTCATCGCAAACCTAAAGACCATCAAGCTTACGTGATCAACACGGACGAAAGTCATCTCCCAGGAACCCACTGGGTAGCCGTCTACTTTCCTCAAGAAGGCTGTGTGGAATATTTCGATTCGTACGGATTGCCCCCTTTGGAAGACGATATCATCGACTTTATGAGAAGAAATGCTCAGACCACCCGATTCAATAATGTGAAATTACAAGGCACAGATTCCTTGGTGTGTGGACAGTACTGTGTGTATTTTCTGCATCATCGCAGCCTGGGCTATTCCTTAGAACATTTAGTGACTCATTTCGATCCTCGTTCTTCTGCTAGAAACGATGTGAAAGTAGATCGATGGTTTTGTGACCATTATGCTTATCTTTTGTCTCAAGCTAGGAAACGTAGTGTCAATCAATGGCCTAATGATTTCCAAGAGTGGAAATCACAATTTCATTCACAACGTTGTCAGCCTTGTTTAAAGTAGATTGTATTTGAAAAAATGTTTGGTATTTGAAAAAAATTGTTTGATGTTATAGTGTTGGATTATTGTTAAAAATGTTGTTGTTTAGTGTTAAGTGATTTTTGAATAAAAATGTTGTGTTTTGAAAAAAATGACTTTGTGGTTTGTTTAGCTAGAAGAATGTTGGATTGATGCTCTTTCATTTCTTACTATCCCTCTCATGAACGTTGCGGCTCGAAAACCGTGTGGGGGATGTTTTCCTTCACGTCCGCGCTTTAACTTTAAGAACCGGGTTGTTCCCAGTCTAGCCATCCATTGTCGACTCATCCTCCTAAGAAGATGTGCTCCAAACTAGCTAAGCTCAACGAAGCCTACGTGAATTTGCATAGGGTCAGACACAGTCTGATACCGAAACCAGAAGAAATAGAGAATGTGAGAATGTTAAAAATCACTGAAGACCTGATAGAAGAGCTCTTCAGAGAAGAAATGAACAGGGAGAAAGAAGAATGGACAGAGAAGTACAGACTTCAGAGACAGCAGCAACAGCAGCAACAACAGCAACAGCAGCAGCAGCAACCTGAAGCTGACAGAGGCTTTGTCGATTGTCGTATCGACACCAAAGAATTCTTCTTCTCTTTCCGAAGAAGCAGACCTATTGCCAGAAAGTCTATCCTCAGAGGACATCGCATTCTTAGAAACTGAAAAAAGAATGCCATAGCAAAACAAAAAACAGCCCTTTTCAGGGCTACCCAATACTCTAGAAAAGAAATAACTATTAATTTGCCAATGTGTGTAGGTAGAGTAGTGTGAAAATAAACACTAACTCTTTCTTTAAAAATATGAGGGTATGTGTTTGTGTGTTTGTGTTAGTAAGTGATAAAGTAGGTTGGTGTGGATAGTAGATTAAAATGATGTTAGTTTTTTTGGGCTGTTTGAGGTGTATATTTGGGGTTAGATTGGATTGCTTTGCGTATGTGATAGTCTATTGAAGTGATGGGTAGCATAAAAAAGTGAGCGAGTGTTTCTTTTAGGTCCGCGCGTTGTTCTGGTTAATGATCTAGGTAAGATGAATTTTATGTTTTTAGGGGGATGTTTTCCTTCACGTTCGCGCTTTCAGTATAAATTGAAACTCGTTCGGCAGTCCAGCTACCCTTGTTGATTGATCAACACAGCCAGAAGAATGACTAGCAGAATAGTGAAACTGTTAGAACTCCAGATGCACCTGGAATATGCCAGGCGGATAGTAAATGAACTATCAGCGGAGGCTATAGTAGAAGAAGCAAGAATAAAGAAGGAAGAAGAGGAGAGAAGACAGAGGGAAGAGGAGGAAAAGAAAAGAGAAGAGAGGATGTCGTTTAATATTCCTGAAACAGAGGATTGGGGTGCTGAAGCGAATCATCCTCCCTCTGCGCTCCCCAGAAGAAAGGTGAAAGAAGACTGGGGAAGAAGATGCGTGTGCGGCGCCAGGCCAGGAAGGTGCAACCATTAGATAGGTGCATCTGGAGTTTAAAAAAACAGCCCTTTTCAGGGCTACCCAATACTCTAGAAAAGAAATAACTATTAATTTGCCAATGTGTGAAGGTAGAGTAGTGTAAAAATAAACACTAACTCTTTATTAATAGTGGAAATGTATGTGTTTGTAAGAGCTCAGGTACGTTAGTGTGAATAGTAGATTATGGGTTTCTTAGCAAATGTGAAGAGTATAGTTAGGGTTATATTATATGAAATGAGAAAGTAGGGGGATGTTTTCCTTCACGTTCGCGCGATGTTTGGTCATCATCTAGGTAAGATCCATTTTATGTTTTAGGGGGATGTTTTCCTTCACGTTCGCGCTTTTCGTATAAGAACCCACAGTATTAGTTGTTCAAACCATTCTGCAAAGAATACAAAGAAGATGGCGTCAAACCAAATGGACAAATTACAAACCTTGCAAGACGTTTTAGACAACTTAGGAATAATGGAACAGATGCTATTAAGACTCGTTGAAGACCATTATTCCTATAGTCCCCATCGTGTAAAGATGGAAATTAACAATTTAAGGAAAGCAAAGGACAAGATTAGTGGTGTCATGAAAGAGATCAAGGAGGAGAAGGAGGATGAAGAGGAAAAGATAAGAATAAGAACATGGAACGAAAAAATTGAAAAAGAAGAGGAAAATGAGAAGAGGAAGAAAGAAGAAGAGGAGGAAGAGAAGGAGAAAAAAAAGAAGAGAAAGAGTGTTGGAGATAAAATAAGAAGTTGGTGGAGGAAAAGAAGAAATTAGAAGAAGAAGAAGAAGAAAACCCAAAGGCCCTTTTCAGGGCCAGCCATATTTCTCGAAAAGAGATAGTCTTTGAATTGCCTACCCCTTTTTTAAATTTAAATTTAAATTTAAATTTTAAAAAAACTTTTTAAAAAAAAAAAATCCCATGTTAAATTCCCCTTGTACGTATAGTATCCCACGATTTATTCCCATGTTAAATTCCCTTGTACGTAAAGTGTCCCACGATTTTTCTCCATGTTAATTCCCCTTGTACGTAAAGTGTCCCACGATTTTTCTCCATGTTAAATTTCCATTGTACGTAAAGTGTCCCAAGGGTGTTTTTAATGCTAATTCCCATTGTACGTAAAGTGTCCCCCTTCACTACTGTTACCTGAAGAAGTAGAGGCCCCGAGTGGTAGAGCGCTAACCGTTACGGATCACTGCTATCTCACCTCTGTCTGCGTGGGTTTGAGTCTCGGGTTCGGTCTATGTGGGTATGTGAGAAAGCTTGCCAGCAGCTTCTCGTGGGTCTGTGGTTCTTTCCGGGGTTTGCCTGGGTTCATCCTCCACCATTAATACTGGCCGCCATTTATAGCCTATCTTGTGCTGAAAAATGGTGTTAAACCCTACAAACATACAAAAACCTGAAGAAGTCCGAAATATGTAACTTGATGTCGGTAATGAATAAAGGAAACAATTATACCTTGTCTTGTTCTTTATCCCTTTAACACGTCGTTCAAACGGAAATCGAGGATATGGAATCGACGAGGTACAATTAGCCACATTACACTATCAACGTGGACAGTGCACGTGCGATGCACCTAATGCTTTAACTTTGGACCGCCAAAGGTATTTGATCTGTATGAATTTTGTCAAAGATCGGTTCCATATTTATATTTTGTATCAGGAAGATTATATTTTTCAATGTAGAAAACCTATACATAAGTTAAAGATCGCGCCACCTTTTCTCTGTACACTTAACGGCACCAGGAGAAAATATCGATTCACCTTAACAGAGTAAAATCTTTTTTCTCCTACAAATTATTGTATATCAGCTTTAGACCCTGCTAGATAAATGTTTTTACTTGTCACAGTGAGGAAAACGGGCTAATATTACTTATTATTTCAAGAATTCCTGTAACATCACAATTTTGGCTAGGCTGCTTAAGACTCCAATAATACGTCTTCAAGAGGATTCTGGGACCGGATGTAATTTGTACTGCTCTACATATTTGGTTATTGTAATGTTTCTGTAGATATTAATGGCTAATCAGTTAAGACAACGACGTAATACTGCACATGATGCTTTTTGCAATCAAATATAAAACATCTTACTTGATCAATTGCAGTCAGTGAGGTAAGCAAATTATTTACTCTCATAAAGAATTTCGTGTAACTTAAAGTTGACAATAGGAACTACTACTGTTCCATCTGAACAGGAATACTGTTGGAAGGTGTCGGTCCTCTCTGATTTCAGTAATTCATGACCATGGCTCACTTCCATGACACTGATTCGAATGTCAGGTAAAAGTTCAAACCTCTTTCTATCTCTAACGAAGCAAGAAGAAGATGATGATGACGACGATGACGACGATGATGATGATGAAGAAGAAGAAGAAGAAGTTGTGACCAAGCTGAATTTTCCTATGGTTTCAATGAATCTGATTATGCCACTATCCACTCAGAAAATTTGAAAATTGCATCTAAAGGCTAAAAAGGAATTAAAAAGTCACATCAAAGGTTTCTCCTATTAAATCAATGTAATTAAACAAGATGTTTATTGGAATATTTACCGCCCTAGTCGAATTATGACTTTGACCTCTCCTCTGTAAAAATTACACCTCCGTCTAATTTCGTGCCCCTTAAAGCCTGGCACCAATAGGATACCGCCTAGTTCTTCTATATAGTCGGTCCGGCCCTGACCATTGTCTTACTAGTCTGTACATACCTTGAAGTTGTCCAGCCTAAAAAATATTGAGCTCTGTACGAGTTTCCTCTCTAGTGTTAGAAATCACTAGCTTGAGAGTGGGAGGAGAGGAGAGAGAGATTTGTGATATGTGTGTTCAATACCCAGCAAAATAGCAATGTATTGATTTGTGTCCTTTCTTTGTCCTCGTCTACAGTCACAAATCGTCCTATACTTTGTATATCTTCAGTGAATCATTTGTACGCATTGGAATTTGCGGAATTTTTACTTTACTATATAAATTCGACATATTGAACAACCATGCTTATGATAAAAGATGTTTTCATAACGGGATAAAGCAAACTGATTTCCGTCAAAAATAAATTCCCTATATTTATCGGTGGGGTGGGATTCATCGTTATGGCATTAACAATTTAACTCTTCTATACTCGTCGACCTGACCTCATTTTAGCTATGTTTGCATACTTGAAGCATAGACAAACGTTCAAAAAGAATTCATTTAAGGCACGTCTCATTTTGTCGTGTATATATGTATTTCAAAATAAACCGAACAACATGAAACAGTGATACCATTAAAAGAATAGTCCTGATCATCACTCTACAACTCAGATATATCCAATAACAATTTCTGGTGAACAAAATATGATCTTACAATTCCGCCTTGTATCGTTTGGTGTCCTACACGACCTACACGTAAAAAGTAATTTAATGTTGTGTGACATAACGAAGAATTGAGGAATGTCTGTGAAACACCAAATGTCTTGCGCCATCGCAATATTACTGTACACCTTGGTTAGCTTTTTATGCGAGGATAACTGCCAGTTATCGAATTGACGTTTTGATAGACGATGCTGCTTACTGACGCTTGAAAGTGGAATGTCGAGTATTGAATAAGGTGTTTTGTCAGTTGATTACATGTTTGTAACGATTGAAAGCCTAAAGTCGGGTGTTGAATTATAAGTTTCGACAGGCGATGATATGTTTCTAACAACTGAAGAATTTGAAAGTGGAATTCGTGATGGAATTAGTGTGGTACAACACAGTCATACAAACATAATTAGCGAATTCTATACAAACAAAGACAAGGTTTGATTGCAAGAAAATAATTCAACTTATTATGGGTATGTGGAGAAACACTTTCAGATTTATGTGCAAGTAGGTATAAATCTAACGAGTTTTCTTGTTTAAAAAGAAACCTCAGCTCAAATCATGCATTAAACTGAATACAAATCTGAGACAAAAATCCAACACTGACTTTAAAAGGACTTATTAACGTTAGACAGCTATTCTGTATTTGGAAATAAGTACGGGTATATTAACAAGAGTAAAACAGTAAAATATGTACAGACGTATAGCAAAACGATCTGTCATTCGACAAGAGGAAAGTTAATGACCATAACTTGGTACTCCTCACGATGAAAACATAACGATAAAAGTAATCAACTTGATATATGATCTTATTTACATACCGGTGCTCATCACTAGATATGCCTGAATCGTTAATAGGTCAATGTCACTTTTCTTTGAGTTGAATATCTGTATCAGGAAACAAGATATCCATGTATTCGAATTTTGTAGATCTTTTCGTCAGAACGAAAGGTTTTATTGCGTCAAAAGGTTCACTTTCTCAGCCAACTTATCATCGTCTTAACCAGCAGCTGTCGAGACAGAGCCATCAGACGAAAGATATCTACAGGTCTGTTTGTTCTTTTCACGGATAATTTCTTATCATTCTTCGTGAATTATCAACTTGGGAATTGTTGCTGAATGAATTATATTTCGTTATTTGGTATTATTTTCCTTCTTCATCTTTTAACTTTTGACAAGCATTATCAAAAATATTGTCTGGCATACGCAAACAAGTTGTGAAAGAATGAATGAATGTATGAATAACGGATATTAAAAAGTTAGTTTGCAAACATTATGAGTAGAACCTCGACATAGTCTGGACAAAGACATCTGTATAGTCTGAACAAAGACATCTGTACAGTCTGGACAAATATGTCAGTACAGTCTGGACAAAGACATATGTACAATCTCTACAGTCTGGACAAAGACATCTGTACAGTCTGACCAAAAACATCTCTATAGTCTGGACAAATATATCTGTACAGTCTGGACAAATACAACTGTACAGTCTAGACAAAGACATCTGTATAGTCTGGACAAAGATATCTGTATAGTCTGAAAAAGACATATGTACCGTCTGGACTAATACATATGTATAGTCTGGACAAAGACATCTGTACAGTCTGGATAAAGACAACTATACATTCTGGACAAAGACAACTGTACATTCTAGACTAAGGCATATGTACAGTTTCAACAAATATATATGTACAGTCTAGACAAAGACAACTGTACAGTCTGGACAAATATATCTGTACAGTCTGGACAAAGACAACTGAACAGTCTGGACAAATATATATCTACAATCTGACCAAAAACATCTGTACAGTCTGGACAAATATATATGTATAGTCTGGACAAAGACAACTGTACAGTCTGGGAAGAGACATCTGTATTGTCTGGGCAAAGACATCTGTAAAGTCTGGACAAAGACATCTGTACAGTCTGGACAAATACATCTGTACTGCATGGATAAAGACAACTGGACAGTCTGGAAAAATATATCAGTACAGTCTGGACAAAGACATCTGTACAGTCTGGACAAAGACAACTGTACATTCTGGACAAAAACAACTGTACATTCTGGACAATGGCATCTGTACAGTCTGGACAAAGGCATCTGTACAGTCTGGACAAAGACAACTCCACAGTCTGGACAAATCTATATGTACAGTCTGACCAAAAACATTTATACAGTCTGGACAAATATATCTGTACAGTCTGAACAAAGACAAATGTACAGTCTGGACAAAGACATCTGTATAGTCTGGACAAAGATATCTGTATAGTCTGGAAAAGGACAGCTGTACAGTCTGGACTAAGTCATCTGTACAGCCTGGACAAATATATATGTACAATCTGGATAAAGACACCTTTACAGTCTGGACAAATATATCTGTATAGTCTGGACAAAGACAACTGTACAGTCTGGACAAAGACATCTGTATAGTCTAGACAAATAATTTGCAGATATACCTGCTCTTGTTGTATTTGTTTACCTGCAATGATATCAGTCTGGACAAATCCTTTGTTCCAGCGTAATGGTATTTTCCTTATTAGTAGGTCCTGGGATCGGGAAGGGAATAAAACGATGATTGATTTCTTTTTCCTCGATTACTGTATAAGGTCTAATAATAATTCTCTCCATACTGCTCCCTACCACCTTTCAATATTTCACACACATATCTAGACAAAACAAGCTATTTTTCAAAATTTTCTCATATCTTATATTTTAATTAATCCAGCTTGTGTACTTGCTCAGATTGTATACTGATGATTGCTGTGTGTATTCCACAGCATAAAAACACATATTTTGTTTTATGTTTACTAACGTGATCAGAGATTTCTTAATTTTCAGGTAAATTGTATATGAGATTCCAAGGAGCGTTTTATACCCGTTCATGTGCATTGCTAACTATTCAGTCACGTATAAATTTGGACTGTGAAATGTCAAACAAAAAATGTTCAATGACACCACTCATTTCAACTGTGTTCATCCAATTTATACCTTTTGTCCTTTGCTTAACTTGTCTATACTGAATTATTCCACGTCTTGTGTACGCTATTTCAAACGTCGGATCAGTAAATTGAATTGAGCTTTCACAGAAACGATGGTTTAATTTTTTGAATGATTACGTTATTTAAGTATAGGTTAATACCATTACAGAATACATTTGCATCTTGATTGTTCCCACCTTAATGTCTGTACTCATTTACGTCGTTTTTGAATGCGTCCTTTGATTATTTTCGCTCTGACTGTTTGAATATTGTTTCCTTAAAGGTTTAGGTACTATTTAGTCGGAAGACGATTTATTGGTGATTCTAATATTTCTCTCACTTACATTGGAACTGGTAAATCAATTAATGAACTATTCATCGTTGATTTATTTAACTAGCAGTATTTAAATACATATTTCACTGTTAAATATTGTCGTCTTTGCCTATCGACATCTATGCTGTCCTTCACTCAGATCGCAGAGCGTTTAGAAAATCTGATGTAGTTCCGTTTCATGCACTAACTGTACTAAAGCAGATAATGCATTTTTTCTTTCACAACAATGACTGGCTAGCTTAATCCAATTAACTCCGTTTTAATCTGGCAAAGTGGTCGTTGAACCAGCGTAATCATTGGTTTTACTCCGTAATGAGGAAGTGGCACATATCTTAACAATTTCTTTAGTCCGGGGACTCGGGGGTATTTTGGATTTAACAAAACATAACATTCGATATCCAGTCCTTTCAAGCCAAAGTTCCGAAACGTTAACAATACAATTAAGCATTTCAATGCTTCTCAACCTGTGAATTTCATATGATGGAGTCTCAAGCATTACATTTATCATTGCTTTTCGCAAGCAACATGTCAACCTGCCTGCTCCGCAATGACAAGTTAACGGATAAAAATCGACGAACAATTTCTGGAAGTACATTTTTAATAATGCCTCAAATTGTGGGATATTTTTGTTGTAATCCCCAACCAAACAACGACCTTTCGCAACATGTTTGTGGTTCATATTTTACAAAACTGAACAAATAGTGAAAGATCAAGCACGATCTCCTCCTCAAACACTCCGCACATCAGAAAGAGAGACATTAACTAAACGCTTTGTCAAGTATCAATCCTGAGGTTAGATTTCCTTTAAAATCTACATAACAGTCATTTACTCCACATAATGTCTCGATCGCAAGTGTGAATTTTGACAGAAGTAAAGTGTACATGGCAACAGAAGCTCAAGAGTTTATCATGCCTGTCAGAAAGAGGAATGGGGTCATCACCCATACTCACATGCCATGAAAGGTCAAGGTTTCTACAGCAGTAACCTCTCTACGAGGGGAGTAGATTCAGCTTTATTTTTTCTTTTCTAAAAGGACAAAGGTAAATGGTTAAGGTAATACTACTACTACAACTACTACAAATATAACTACTACTAATACAACAACTGCTACTACTACTACTACTACTACTAATAATAATAATAGCATAATGATAATAATAATAACAACAAAAATGTTAAAAATGATAGCTCATAAAATGAAACTAGCGATGATTCATATTTTCTCTTGTAGTACAATCGGTACAAAGATGATACCATGTCCATAATTCTTTTCATGTAATAAGCTTTGTTTGATCTTGGTCATTTGCTCTGTTTCTCTGTAATTTTAGTCTTAATTCCGCTGTAAATGTACTTTTTATCTCTGTGTAATTATAGTCTTTTTCCCTGCGTTCTTTGTCTTTATTCCTGTGTAAAGATAGTCTTTTTCCCTGTCTAATTATAATATTAATCCCTCCGTATCATTAGTGGCGTCACTACGGGTACGTAGGGTGTGGACCTCACCGGGTGACACCATCAGAGGGGGGTGAGAAAAAAAATGAGTGTCTATACAATTTTTGAATTTTTGTGCATGAAGGAAGTCCAGGGGGTGACACCATGGGTTACCGCGCTGGGTGACACCAACCCTAGTGAATCCACTGCGTATAATATAGTCTTTATCCTTCTGTAGTTATAGTCTTTATGTCTCTCTAATTATAGTCTTTACCCTTACGTAATTTGTATTTATTCCTGTACAGTCTTCATCTCTGTTTAATTATAGTCCTCGTCCCTGCATAATTAGTCTGTATTCCTGTGAAAATATAATCTTTATTACTATATAATTATAGTCGTAATCCCACTGTATATATAGTCTTTATCCCTGTCTAATTATATTCTTTATACCTCTATAATAATACTCCTAATTCATCTGTAATTATTATTTTTATCCGTGTGTAATTATAGTATGCATCCCCATGTAATCATAGACTTATGCCTGTGTAGTTGTAGTCTTTATCCCTCTGTAATTGTAGCATTCATCCCTCTGTAATTAGTCTTTATTCCTATGTATATATATATATATATATATATATATATATATATATATATATATATATATATATATATATATATAATCTTTATCAATGTCTAATTAATCTTTATCCCACTGTAATAATAGTCATTATACTTGTATAATCATAGTCTGTAAACCTTCGTAATTATAGGCTTTTTCCCTGTGTAATTGTAGTCTTTATCTCTCTGTAATTATAGTCTTTATCCCTGTGTAATTGTAGTCTTTATCTCTCTGTAATTATAGTCTTTATCCCTGTGTAACTGTAGTCTTTATCTCTCTGTAATTATAGGCTTTTCCTCGGTGTAATTGTAGTCTTTATCTCTCTGTAGTTATAGTCTTTATCCCTGTGTAATTAGTCGTTATATCTGTGTAAAAATAATCTTTATCCGTGTGTAATTGTAGTATGTATCCCTCTATAATTATAGTCTTAACTCCTTTGTAACTGTCATCTTTATCCTCTGTAATTAAAATCTTTATCCCGTACAAAACATAGTCTTTATACCTCTGTAATTAAATTCGTTATACCTCTGTAATTATAGTCGTTATCCCTTTTGCCGTAATGGGATATCGCTGTCGTTTTGGATGAATACTTCTTTAACGATTTAAGTTAGAGACTCCAAACCTTGCGATGGGCAACGTCTTTAGATGTGCACAACATTAGTTTTAGAAATTTGGTGCCGCCGCTTGTGACAAGGTTAGGGTTTGAAATGGTTTTTCTTAAATTCAAAATACATGTTACTCACAGATGTTTAGACTAACATATTTAAGAACTGGTTTGTATTTTACAAATGATCCAGGTGCCTACACGTGTCAGATGGAGTTTTGAACATAACTTTGATTATGACCCATGGGTATAGCATGTTAAATCTTTAGTCATAACTAAGAAACTATTGAAATTCCCTCCTTATCCCTGTTTATACCTGCTGATTATGAACCGATGAATTCGGAGAGGTAAATTATACTGGCATACTGCTTGCATATGTTGAAATTTGATCAGCTGCTGTCCATCCGACCTCACCCTCGTTCGTCTGCATGCCTTTGTAGTCCCCACCCAACTCAAACATGTAGAATTTACCTACACTAATTGTATCCATATGTAGATGACCGCATAATATTTGAAGGTAATTACAGCGATGTTTGATTAGTTTTCTTGTTGTTGCTGCTGTTTTTGTTGTAGGCTAATACAATTTGCAATCGAGATTTAGTAAAAACAAAATACGAAATTTGTGTGAATAGTTATATCCAAATGGAGAAGACCTGAAAATATTTCAGGTCATTACGGCAAAATGGTTATATAAACTTAAGTGTGAAATAACGAGATTTATTGGCGAAAAAAGTTTCTATTTTATTCATTCCTATATATCCATACGTAAAAAGATATCCTTATATTTTCAACTGTGAAGCTATAAATTTTCCCATCATGCCATGAGACGCGTCATTGTGCATGACCACAGGACTTGTATGTGCTGCAACAAAAAAGAGTACGTTGTGAGCTAGAACAAATAAATAGAAACTGCCTTACAATTTAGACTTGGAAATTAATCTTTGTGTACAGAAATTTGAACAGATACCGTGTAGGTACAGTCGAACAACGTCGTTAAATGTCATGTGCAAAGTGGCTGCTAATGTCACAATGTGACATTTAAATGTGACTTTGAAAGCTGCATTGCCAGTCAATGAAATATTTTATTACATTATCTGTTATTATTAAGTTCACTGCCGGTAGTGCAACTATATGCTATATATGACAGTTATTGATGGGCGAGTACATCTTGAACAGCAAATGTCATATTGTTACAGATAAACATCGTTCTTTGTTTGAAACATTTAACACCATTTTATCCCGTTTAGGGAGGTAATACAATCGATTTCGTCCCTTGTCCGTCGGCTTTTTTGTTGTTGTTGTCTTAGTGCGTGTGTGCTGCTGTATTCATACGAAGGTCCATCCCTCTCTACGTCCCGTGTGATTAGTATAGATTTTTATCCCAACTTACCTTTATATCCAACAATCCACCAACTCATCAAACCAATCTGTCAATCCACCATCCATCTCACTCTCTCTTTCCATATATATATATATATATATATATATATATATATATATATATATATATATATAGTATCTACTTAGTATGATGAATCTCCTGGTTGGCTTACATAGACCGTTCTTCTACGTTTCTGACAGAAAAAAGAGCGAATAAATCGTACACATTGACAATCTTTATGGCTATTGATTCTTTCCAGTTCGTGGAAATGGTTAGATTTCATAATATATTTAAATATTGCACACCCTTTCGCACATTTATTTGCCCGTTTTCTTCTTTGGTGTAAAAGTGTGGATTGTGTTTCTTGTCGTTCACAATGCGGTCTTACTTGAAAGAGACAAGTGGTGGATTTGGGATAATTTGAATAGGTCGATGTCATAAATGGATAATATTTAGGTACTTCATTGATATTGTATTCATATTTGTTAGTCCTCATGAGAATATTATAACAAATATGACACAGTCAAATTTCGACTTTAGTTTGTTCAGCAAAATATAATTTCTGTCTAACGTATCAACATTTTGTATTTGGTTCTCTACTACTTCCAACGGAGATTCTTACCTCTGTAAATTACGTACTGTTACCAATCGACGTTTCGTGCAATATTCATTCACCAATCATATTCCTTTTATTCGTATTCCTAGTCCATATTATAGCTTCAATATGACTTGATTAATCAGAGAGATCAGTGGCTTTGTTTGTTATGTTTGCTTTGATGTTGACTCTACCAACGAAGGTCATTGTGTCACGGAATGTTATATTTTCCGAAGAACAACAAAAATATCAGTGAATTATTGGTTGTCTCGAATTGATAAAATGTAAGACTATGAGCTCTTTAAGTTTATGGATCGAAACACCCGCAATACCGTCTACAAATCACCAACACATTTGGTAGTTGTTTATATTGTTTAAACATTTTATATTCCCATTATCCCATGTATGAACTCGAAATACTCATTCCCAGGTGTTATCAGCATCTAATGATCTGAGTCGGTTGAGACCGTCATACAAGTGCGAGATTCCAGCGCCATCTTACGAGCGCCTTGCACTCATTTCCTTCCAATATTCGAATACCTTCGCATCCAAGCCGAATAATAGATCATACTCTGGTACTAGATATTAAGTAATTATGGCCTTACTTATGAAATCTGTTGTGTCTCTAATGTGTGCTTTTAAGTTCTGCACGTACCCTTCTAACTGATTTTCGAAAGATTTGGGCAAGTTCTCAGTTGGATGGTTTCATTCGTTAACAGTGGTTCTCAGAGATATATTCTTTATTGGCATATTGGGGTTGGCTTGGACTTTGCCCGGTCTGGTGTCTTTTGGTATGCGGTCTTTTCTGAGTTCTTTCGATATTCTCCATTTTTGTACAAGCACACTAATAAACGATTAATTTTATTTCCGTTAATTTTTTGTCAAATCCTTCACAACTTCTTTGCATGTGTCATTATCTTTGGGGTCTTTTTCAATTTCCGTTATGTAGTCGTCACCACTGTAATCATTACTCATGGTCCTTTGTCTGCAGGACACATCGCGATAGAAGTATCATTGCTGATACCTCTCATTTGATAATGTTTGTTTGGAAATTTCTTTTCACACCACGAATTATAAATTTGCTCTGTCTACTTTCCTGTATATGTAGGTCCAGCTACCGATTTCTAGCCGCTTCCGGTGTCCAATCACTGCGATATGTCTTACATTATAAGTTTTTATAATAAATATCCCCTATCAGAGACAATGACTTGCGGCTATAATTTATTCTTCTGTAAGCCATGTTGAAATCGGACTATGAGATCTCGAAATATATCCTACATCTCTGTCGTTGTTTTGTCAATGTACGCGGATAATTTATTTTTCATTTTTATAACGTCCATTACTTCAGTTCTTACCTTCTCTTTATATGCATGTGTGCCAAATTAAGATATACAACTAAAGAAATATTTCCATCTTTTCTCAATTTTATACCATGTTTACTGAATACGTTTTCCATTTGTACGATAGTGCACCGTTGATGAAAATAAGAACACTTACCTTAGTTATGTTCCGTAAATTCACAGTGATATCTGGGTCTTGTCACGTGATGACTACGATTTCAATATTGCTTGCTTACCTTATATTTCAATGCAAAAAAGTTTCTTACAGTTGCTTTTTTTGGAACAATATTTTTAATTACATTTGACTTTTCTCGCATATCCCATGTAATTACTTTTAAAACAAGATTTACCTTCTCTGTGAGGCACAGATGCTAGAGTATAAATAATTTTATTCAAATCTACGACATAATATTCACATATTCTACTCTTGCTTGTATTAATCTGCTGAAGTTGTCAGTTACCAAGCTTTCTACCTTCCGATTTTCAGCACCTATCGTTTCCTATCTAATACAGTCTCAATTGTTCAAACACTTCAGGACGAACTCCAAACTACTTTAGTAGCGTATCTTTTTAAAATCGAATATCTGTAAAGCTTTATTTGAATAATAATGTCGGTGCTCCATCCTTCCATTGTTATTATCCATTTCTAGATTTATACACAAAGACTCTATTGAGTTTAAAAAAAATAAATACTTTCTAGCATTCCATACGGTTCTGCCAATTTACCTTCATCAGTGGCTAAGGAATGTAGCTACTATTTAGTGACGTTTCGTACACAGCCAAAAGTTAAAATATTTATGTAAATTAATGGTTCTATCATTCAATTTGCATATTGATATGTGTCTGCCTTTCAGTATATGATAAGATACATTTTCTCCAATTATGTTAAGTATAATAAAACGAATGCAATTACCAAGTAATGACCGTAAAAGCCTCTTTACAGCTATGTTCACAAACGTACTGTGTAAATGTTTTACAGAAATGCACAAGAGTGATAATAAAATATTAACATGTCCTTGAGAAAAGGACATATTAGTATGGCGTCTTAGTTAATTATAAGCTTAATAAATGCATATCTAATTTGCCAAAGGGACATAATTCGGACAGGGTAAAGGAATTCATTTTTGACCATTATTTCAACCGTCCTAAATCTCTTGAAAATGACGGTTATCGAATTTATTAAAAACAAAATGTAAATTCTGGTCAAGATATACTCAAAACTTTTCAATACGGACGGACGCCTAATGGTCCTTCATTTTATTTGCGAAGGGAGGCAATTTATTTCAATGTTTGCCTATGGGTTTCAGGCCTTTCCTTTAACGTTATCTCTGACATTCATGGACGTTTATGACATTTACTGCAGTAAAAGAGTACATTGCATAACCTACACGAGCTGTACGGTCAGTATGTGTCACTGTTGCTAGGTCTGACATTCTCACTGTAACTGTGAAAGCAACCGGTATTAGTGTCACCGGTGAAAGTCTAATTTTGACATTTACAGAACACTTCGCTTCCCATGTCAGTGGCAAATGTCACTCATTAAATTTATGGACGTTTATGGCGCTAGCTTCAAAAGACCTATTTGTTTTTATATGTAGAATACTTCATTATTGTATCATCCCATTATAAGAATGTTTGACTACTTACACCAATTGTTGTACGTCTTGGACTATGACTGCATACATTCGTATCACAAGTGGTTCAGAATGCATGTTTGAATGCATGTATAGATGACCTAATAGAATTTAGTGCATTGATGCAAAGAAAGGGAATTAAATTTCTTATAAACTTTTGAACTTTCACAACGGGGACATTTGGGTTTTGCGGTGTTGTAACAGCACAAATGTCGTTTCCAGATAATATTTCAATCTAGAACCATGGAAAATAACCACTTTCCTATTGAATCACACTCTCAGTTCTGTGTGTACCTATGTGTGTATCTCTTTGTCTTTGTGTGTGTCTTTGTATGTGTGTGTATGTGTGCGCGTCAAGCTTAGTAAATGTTAGAAAGCATGGCAAATTAGCACCCCCTATGACAGTACATAAATGTGGTTCTAATTCAATCGTGCAGCTAACGAAAAATCCTATTTTTTCCCATACGTAGGTTATTGTAGTCATTGATGTAACTTTAGCATATTATTGTTTTCATTCTGCTTTCAGCTTAAGTCAGCTGTTTACATTATTTAAAATCACTCATATTTCAAACCATTGTCTCGTGAAATTTGTGTAGACCTAGTTCATCTGAAAAAGAGAATGTAACAATTCACAATTCTCACAGGTGTAGGAAAAGGATATCGCACCAGGGGTTAAAATATGTTTGGCAATAATGGCACTCAAAGCGGTATTTCCTTTTTCTATACCAATGCATATAATGCATTAGCTGTCTCTCATTCCTCATCAGGACTGAGTGCCGGTGAAAAAAAGATGACAAATGTTTTTATTGATATGTGTATACGCATAGAATTACAGAGTATTTTCTGACATTTTAGAAAGGATACACGACGATTCATATACAACAAAAGATTTATTTCAAATAAGAACAATATTTTTATAAATATATATTTTAAATATTTGAACCACTTGAAAAATTGCAAAAAAAGCAATATGTACACTCAGTACAGTTGAAGTCTTGATAATGGAACTCGTCAACTGAACGCCTGACGAACAAACTAATGGAATACGCCCGATCTCTTGTCAAGGAATTGTGTGTAAGAAAATTGCTTTGCATTATATATGAACAATAATGCAGACGGACTACTAATGCACAAACATACATGTTGATGAAGAATGAACATACGGTATTTGTTGATAAATCCATATAGAGATTATGTCTGTCAATAGATCCACGTATCAATACTATTTATAGAAAAATCTATACATCGATCTTATCAGTCGAAAAAGGCCAGGGCCGATGCAAGGGTACATTCCACCTTGCTCACAAAACCCTATAAGCATCGTTTATTATTAACCTTCAAAAATGCATACTGCAATACACATGCTTGGTGACTTCACTATTATGGTGTAAGGTCGATAGTTTACAACGGGTGAGGGGGCGTACGGGGTGATTACCCCGGGTGTTAGATGTCTTGTGGCGCAGAAACAGCTGTCAATAAAAGAATTTAGATTCTAAAAAAGTCGCTAAATGGCAATAATTGCAGAAAAATCGTTGGTTGCCAAGGCACCATATTGAGTTCCGTGGAGGGAGTTCAAATCGCTCCCACAAATCCCTGAGCTTGTGGGGGCGCCATTTACGCTACTGACCTAAGTCGCCATTTACCCTTAGTAAGCCACTATGTAAGGTTGATCCGACAAGGTGATAATATAGGGCCATTGGGCGGCATAGAGCTGGAATATGACATAGCTGTAATGAACGTCAAATTATAAAATTCAACTACGCGCTGTTTTCATTTAGTCATTCGGTCTCCAGCAATAGTCTCAAAAAAATTTTCGGCACCACTTTTTGGCGCCTTCCAAATATTGAAGCCCTAGACGCTTAGTGGTTTAATCCGCCCTTAACAAGGCTATACATTGATTATAATCGTTGACAAACAATGTCATTTGTGATTACTTATTGAACATCCATACTTTGCTCTTATCCTCGGAGTATAGATAACATTTTCTTATATCATATGTTGAATGTGCGCATGGATAGCTTAGGGTTTCCAGTTGTTACAGTTTGTAAGAGGTGGCCGTTAATGTGTGAGATGTGGTGTCTGTGGTGTCAGAAGTTCTTCCATCATTAATTTCTATTTATAAATAAACATCTCATTCACGTGATTGTGTTAAATGTCACGTGATAGTATTAAAAGATCCAACCCCACCAGTTTAATCATGTTACATTCTGCACTCTTTGCATGTTCTGGTGTACTTTGCTTTAAGAGGCGTTGGTCACCAGACGATCACAAAGCCATGAAACCATCGTACACCAACTATCGAATTTTCATGGAGGAATGCAGCTGTATGTCAGATGACAACATCCGTTAGAAATAACGTCTTTACAAATCGTTTTACAAGTCTACATTAAAGGGTAGGCAACTCTTAGAAGAATTTAGGTATCTTTTAAAGCATCAGTTGTCTACCTTATCGATCATGATCTTTACAAACATGTGACATAACATTATTTTTTATAACATTTCCCCCCACGTTTTCTGTTGTCATAGCATTTGTTTCTAGACATCGCCACAGTGTATGCCTTCGCGTTTTACTTATTGTATTAATTTCCTGTTATATGTATATATTTTGAAGGTTTCTTCAGATTGTTTGGATCATACATGTACTTTGAATATCTTAAAAGTTTCGTCAAGCAGCACGTTCATTATTTGAAGCAAATAACTATGACGTGAAATCTATTTACGATTAGTATGTGTACATGACTAAATAGGGGTCAAGGTCACATCAACATCATACTAGTTATAAGGTGCCGATTAAATGTTACATTTAATTAATTTTTATAAAAAAACTCCACACATTTAGAAGACAAATCCTTTCATATAAACCAAAATCTCTGGAACTTCAAGATAAAAGGAAACGTAAATGGAACTCTTAAAAAGGTTTTATGATGTGAGACATACAAGAAAATTTTATAAACTCCTTAAAATATTGGGTCAAACTTTCTAGATCAACCGCATTCTTTTAAAATGTTCAGGGTTTTATCTGCTGGTGCATGATCACATAGTATAAATAAAAATGTAGGTCGCAAGCGGTGAATGTTGATACAATTGACTCGAATGGATGGGCACAACTCTCCTAGTCGAGGTTCATCGCTCATGAGTATGTATGGGTGAGGCATTCGCTTCCTATGCAAAATCGTCTCAATACCATATCATCTCTGCCACTCTCTCACTCGTTCTATATGAATAACGCCACACGCCAATGACGGATTTGATGCTCGATGCTACTTTGTGGATTTTCCATTCCACGTATTTGGTTCAGTATATTGAACACGCCGGTAAATATATATTGGAAGTCACTATCTGAAATATTCCATCCAAAAATGGGTCACTGATTGCTTTAACAGTGCTTTTTTACGCTTGTTTTGCAATGTTTTTTAATTAGCCATCAGTCCATAATACTATTCTAGATCTGTTCAATAAATTATGTTCCTGTAAAAATTTCAAATTTACAGGTTGAGTGTTTCTTAAATTCATCTACAAATTTCATTCTCTTTGGACAATGGAGCTTTTTCATATAGAACACATTTCGGTTGTAGTTGAATTTACATAAGCTCTGATGAAAAGATAATGGGATGTCTAGTACCAGTGTGCGTTACAATGGATGACTACTCTCCAGGGATTACGACAAGAAAAAGGACAACATGTTTCGTATCATTAAATAATAACATCAGAAGCCAGATCCGGAGCGGTAAGACAAGGAAAGACACGAGGGTTGAAGGACAAGGGATAGGAATGTGTGGTTCGAGCAGTGGGAGTATGGTGTGAAGATGAGCTTTAGATTATGCAGGTATTCTCGAATCCTAGCAAAATTGCAAAGTGAATGTCATATTTTAATCAGTTTTGTATCTTAGGAGACGAACTAGATGAATTAGACAACTTGTCTTTTATCCCTTATTGTTATGGAAATGTACAATAAGGTATATTTTAATCAAAATAAAATGGAAAATGCCAGTAGATCACACACACACGCACGCACACACACACACACACACACACACACCTACCTACCTACCTACCTACATACATAGGTTGTCGGACATATATTAGTAGGAGTTCTGTATCTTGTATATACATGTAGTAAATAATGTGCTTCCTCCGCTGGATGGCTGCAAAATGCTAAAAGCTAGAAGTACAGGTTTGTAAGAGTTCTATAGATACAAGAGATCAAGTAGCATGTAATCATAGGTTACCTGAAGAAGTAGAGACCCCGAGTGGCTGAGCGCTAACCGTTACTGATCACTGCTATCTCACCTTTGTCTTCGTGGGTTCGAGTCTCGGGTTCAGCCTATGTGGGTATGTGAGCAAGCTTGCCAGTAGCTTCTTGTGGGTCGGTGGTTCTTTCCGGGGTTTGCCTGGGTTCTTCCTGCACCATTAATACTGTCTGTCATGCATAGCCTATCTTGTGCTGAAAAATGGCGTTAAACCCTACAACAGCAACAACCTGAAGAAGTCCGATAGATGTACATTGATGTCGGTAATGGAAAAAGGAAACAATTATACCATGTCTTGTTCTTTATCCCTTTAACACGTCGTTCAAACGGAAATCGTGGATATGGGATCGATGAGGCACAATCAGTTACATTACACTATAAATGTGGACATTGCACGTGCGATGCACTTGATGCTTGAACTTTGGACCGCCGAAGTTATTTGATTCAGAATTCAACTTGTTCTTGGCAAAATTGGTCTGTATGAATTTTGTCGAAGATCAGTTCCATATTTCTATTTTGTATAGAGGAAGATTTTATTTTTCAACTTAGAACATCTATAAATAAGTTAAATACCGCACGATCTTTTCCTGTACACTTAACGTCGCCGGGAGAATATATCGATTCGTCTTACCAGAGTTAAATCTTTTTTTTACCACCAAATTATTGTATATCAGCTTTAGACCTTGCTAGATAAATGTTTTTGTTTTGTCACAGTGAGGAAAACGGGCTATATTCATTACTTATCATTTCAAGAATATTTACCGCCCTAGTCTAATTATGACTTTGACCTCTCCCCTGTAAAATTTCACCTCCGTCTAATTTCGTGCCTGGCACCGATAGGATACCGCCTAGTTCTTCTTTATAGTCAGTCCGTCCCTGACCATTGACTTACTAGTCTGTACATACCTTGAAGTTGTCCAGCCTAAAATATATTGAGCTCTGTACAAGTTTCCCGTCTAGTGTTAGAAATCACTAGCTTCGAAGTTGGAAGGAGAGGAGAGAGAAATGTATGATATTTGTGTTCAATACCCAGCAAAATAGCAATGTATTGATTTGTGTCCTTTCTTTTTCCTTGTCTACAGCCACAAATCGTCCTTTACTTTGTATATCTTCAGTCAATCATTTGTACGCATTGGAATTTGTGGAATTTTTACTTTACTACATAAATTAGACATATTGCACAACCATGCTTATGATATCAGATGTTTGAATAGCGAGATAAAGCAAACTGATTTCCGTCTTAAATAAATTCCCTTATTTATCGGTGGAGTGGGATTCATCGTCATGACATTAACAATTTAACTCGTCTATACTCGTCGACCTGACCTCATTTTAGCTATGTTTGCATACTGTTGTGTGACATATCGAAGAATTGATGAATGTCTGTGTGAAGCACTAAATGCCTTGTGCCATCGCAATATTACTGTGCACCTGGGTTAGCTTATTATGCGAGGATAACTTTGCCAGTTATCGAATTAGACGTTTTGATAGACGATGCTGCTTACTGACGCTTGAAAGTGGAATGTCGAGTATTGAATAAGGTGTTTTGTCAGTTGATTACACGTTTGTAGCGATTGAAAGCCTAAAGTCGGGTGTTGAATTATAAGTTTTGACAGACGATGATATGTTTCTAACAGTTGAAGAATTTGAAAGTGGAATTCGTGATGGCGTTAGTATGGTACAACACAGTCATACAAATTCTCTAATTCTCTACAAAGGCAAGGTTTGATTGCAAGAAAATAACGTATTATGGGTATGTGGAGAAACACTTTATAAGATTTATGTGAAATAGGTATAAAAGTAACGAGTTTTCTTGTTTTTAAAGAAACCTTAGCTCAAATCATGCATTAAACTGAGACAAAAATCCAACACTGACTTTAAAATGACTTATTAACGTTAGAGAACTATTCTGTATTTGGAAATGAGTACGGGTATACTAACAAGAGTTAACCAATAAAATATGTACAGACGGATAGCAAAAGGATCTGTCATTCGACAAGAGGACAGTTAATGACCATAACCTGGTACTCAGGACGAAAACATAACGATAAAAGTAATCAACTTGATATATGATCTTATTTACATACCGGTACTCATCACTAGATATGCTTGAATCGTTAATAGGTTAATTTCACTTTTCTTTGAGTTGAATATCTGTATCAGGAAACAAGATATCCACGTATTCGTATTTTGAGATCTTTTTCGTCAGAACGTCTGGCTTTACTGCGTCAAAATGATTCACTTTCTCAGCCAACTTGTCATCGCCTTAGCCAGCAGCTGTCGAGACGGAGCCATCAGACGAAAGCTATCAACAGGTCTGACTGTTCTTTTCACAGTTACTTTCTTACCATCCTTCGTGAATTATCAACTTGGGAATTGTTGCTGAATGAATTATATTTCATCGTTATTTGGTATTATTTTCCTTCTTCATCTTTTAACTTTTGACACGTATTATCAAGAATATTGGCTGTCAGACGCAAAAACAAGTTGTGAATGAACACATTTGTATATAATGGTTATTAAAAAGTTAAATAGCAAACGTTATGAGTAGGTCCTGTTATCGGGAAGGGAATAAAACCATAGACTGGACAAAGACAACTGTACAGTCTGGACAAAGACAACTGCATAGTCAAAAACAAGGGATAATCGTCACTATCTTCTTTTTCCACACAGATATGGCACGTACTTATTGAGTAATATTTAGTTTTAGTATCTCTATTACCACTATAGGTTTACATTATTCAGCATTACTTCGTCTTAGTTTAACTATCTTACCCAGCCACTCGTAAAACACCTGAATGTAACCTCTTGCTTTGTAAATAAAAGATTTGTATTATTCATCTTTTGAACACATTTATGTTGTATTGAACAAATTCTAAACATAATTTGCAGATATACCTGCACTTATTGTATTTCTTTGTCTGCAATGATACCAGTCTGGATAAATCCTTTGTTCCAGCGTAATGTTATTTTCCTTATTTGTAGGTCCTGGGATCGGGAAGGGAATAAACCCATGATTGATTTCTTTTTCCTCGAATAATGTATGAGGTCTAATAATAATTCTCTCCAAACTGCTCCCTACCACCTTCCAATATTTCACACACATATCTAGACATAACAAGCTATTTTTGCAAAATTTTCTCATATCTTATATTTTAATTAATCCAGCTTATGTACTTGCTCAGATTGTATACTGATGATTGCTGTGTGTATTCCACAGCATAAAAACACATTTTTTGTTTTATGTTTACTAACGTGATCAGAAATTTCTTAATTTTCAGGCAAATCGTTATATGAGTTTCCAAGCAGAGTTTTACACCCATTCATGTGCATTGCTACATATTCAGTCACGTATAAATTTGGACTGTGAAATGCCAAACAAAAAATGTTCAATGACACCACTCATTTCAACTGTGTTCATCCAATTTATACCTTTTGTCCTTTGCTCAACTTGTCTGTACTGAATTATTCCACGTCTTGTGTACGCTATTTCAAACGTCGGATCAGTAAATCGAATCTAGCTTTCACAGAAACGATGATTTAATTTTCTGAATGATTACTATATTTAAGTATAGGTTAATACCATTACAGAATACATTTGCATCTTGATTGTTCCCACCTTAATGTCTGTACTCATTTACGTCGTTTTCGAATGCGTCCTTTGATTATTTTCGCTCTGACTGTTTAAATATTGTTTCCTTAAAGGTTTAGTTACTATTTAGTCGGAAGACGATTTATTGGTGATTCTGATATTTCTCTCATTTACCTTGGAACTGGTAAATCAATTAATGAACTATTCATCGTTGATTTATTTAACTAGCAGTATTTAAATACATATTTCACTGTTAAATATTGTCGTCTTTGCCTATCGACGGCTATGCTGTCCTTCACTCAGATCGCAGAGCGTTTAAAAAATCTGATGTAGTTCCGTTTCATGTACTTACTGTACTAAAGCAGATAATACATTTTCTCTTTCACAACAATGACTGTTTGGCTTATTGCAATTAACTCCTTTTAATATGGCAAAGTGGTCGTTGAACCAGCGTAATCATTGGTTTTACTCCGTAGTGAGGAAGTGGCACATATCTAAACTATTTCTTTAGTCCGGGAACTCGGGGGTATTTTGGATTTAACAAAAAATAACATTCGATATCCCAGTCCTTTCAAGCCAAAGTTCCGAAATGTTAACAATACAATTAAGCATTTCAATGCTTCTCAACCTGTGAATCTCATTGGATGGAGTCTCAAGCATTACATTTATCATTGCTTTTCGCAAGCAACATGCCAACCTGCCTGCTCCGCAATGACAAGTTAACGGATAAAAATCGACGAACAATTTCTGAAAGTACATTTTTAATAATGCCTCAAATTGTGGGATATGTTTGTTGTAATCCCCAACCAAACAACGATCTTTCGCAACATGTTTGTGGTTCACAATTTACCAAACTGAACAAATAGTGAAAGATCAAGCACGATCTCCTCCTCAAACACTTCGCACATCAGAAAGAGAGACATTAACTAAACGCTTTGTCAAGCAGCTATCCTGAGGTTAGATTTCCTTCAAAATGAACATAACAGTCATTTACGCCACATAATGTCTCGATCGCAAGTGCGAATTTTGACAGAAGTAAAGTGTACATGGCAACAGAAGCTCAAGAGTTTATCATGCCTGTTAGAAAGAGGAATGGGGTCATCCCCCATATTCATATACCATGAAAGGTCAAGGTTTCTATAGCAATAACCTCTCTACAAGGGAAGTAGATTCAGCTTTATTTTTTCTTTTCTAAAAGGACAAAGGTAAAAGGTTAAGATAGTACTACTACTACAACTACTACTGATATAACTACTACTACTACTACTACTATAATACTACTACAACTGCTAATGATATAACTATTACTACTACTACTGATATAACTACTACTGCTAATGATATAACTACTACTACTACTACTGATATAACTACTACTACTATAATACTACTACAATTACTACTACTACTACTACTAATACTACTAATGATAATAATAATAATAGCATAACGATACTAATGATAACAACAAAAATGTTAATAATGATAGCTTCATAAAATGAAACTAACGATGATTCGTATTTTTTCTTGTAGTACATTCCATACAAAGATCGGACACCATGTCCGTAATACTTTGCATGTGATAAGTGTTTTTTTTTATCTTGATCATTTTTTTTTTTTGGTTTCTCTGTAATTTTAATCTTAATTCCTTTGTAAAACTCTGTGTAATTATAGTCTTTTTCCCTGCGTTCTTTGTCTTTATTTATGTGTAAATATAATCTTTATCCCTGTCTAAATATACTCTTAAGCCATCCGTAGTGGCGTCACTACTGGTACGGAGGGTGCGGAGGGTGAGGACCTCACCGGGTGACACAGTCAGAGCGGGTGACAGACAAAAATGAGTGCCTATACAATTTTTGAATGTTTTTGCATGAAGGAGGTCCATGAGGTGACACCATGAGTTACCGCACAGGACTGTCTATAAAATACTTGAATTTTTCTGCAAGAAGGAGGTCCGTAGGGGTGACACCATGAGTTATTACACTGGGTGACACCAACCCTAGTGAATCCACTGCGTATAATATAGTCTTTATCCTTCTGTAGTTATAGTCTTTATGCCTCTATAATTATAGTCTTTACCCTTACGTAATTGGTATTTATTCCTGTACAAACAGTCTTCATCTCTGTTTAATTATAGTCTTTACCCTTACGTAATTGGTATTTATTCCTGTACAAACAGTCTTCATCTCTGTTTAATTATAGTCTTTACCCTTACGTAATTTGTATTGATTCCTGTACAAACAGTCTTCATCTCTGTTTAATTATAGTTTTCGCCCCTGCATAATTAGTCTTTATTCCTGTGAAAATATAATCTTTATTACTATCTAATTATAGTCTTAACCCATTGTAGATATTGTCTTTATCCCTGTCTAATTATATTCTTTATATCTCTGTAGTAATACTCCTAATTCCTCTGTAATTATTATTTTTATCCCTGTGTAATTATAGTATGCATCCCTACGTAATCATAGACTTATCCCTGTGTAGTTGTAGTCTTTATCCCTCTGTAATTGTAGCATTCATCCCTCTGTAGTTAGTCTTTATTCCTATGTATGTATATAATCATTATCACTAATTAGAGTCTTTATCCCTCTGTAATTATACTAGTTATCTTGTTACAATCATAGTCTATAAACCTCTGTAATTATAGGTTTATTCCCTGTGTAAGTGTAGTCTTTATCTCTATGTAATTATAGGCGTTATACCTGTGTAATTGTAGTCTTTATTTCTCTGTAATTATACTCTTTATCCCTGCGTAATTAGTCATTATTTCTGTGTAAATATAATCTTTATCCGTGTGTAATTGTAGTATGGATCCCTCTGCAATTATAGTCTTAACTCCTTTGTAACTATCATCTTTATCCACTTGTAATTAAAATCTTTATCCCCGTACAATCATAGTCTGTATACCTCTGTAATTAAAGTCTTAATACATCTGTAATTAAAGTCTTTATACCTTTGTAATTATAGTCGTTATCCCTTTTGCCGTAATGGGATAGTGCTTTCGTTTTGGATGAATACTTCTTCATCGATTTAAGTTAGAGACTCCTAACCTTGCGATGGAGAACGTCTTTAGATGTGCACAACATTATTTTTAGAATTTTGATGTCGCCGCTTGTGACAAGGTTAGGGTTTGAAATGGTTTTTCATAAATTCAAAATACATGCTACTCACAAACGTTTAGACCAACATATTTAAGAACTGGTTTGTATTTTACAAATGATCCAGGTGCCTACACATGTCAGATGGACTTTGAACACAACTTTGATCATGACCTATGGGTATACAATGTTAAATCCTTAGTCATAACTAAGAAACTATTGAAATTACTTCCGTGTCCCTGTTTATACCTTCTGATTATGAACCGATGAATTCAGAAAGGTACATAATACTGGCATGCTGCTTGCATATGTCGAATTTTGATAAGCTGCTGTCCATCTGCCCTCATCCCTGTCCGTCCCGATAAATCTGTCAGCATGATTTCGTAGTTCCCACCTAACCCAGACATGTAGAATGTACCTACATTAATTTTGTTCATATGTAGATGACCTCATTATATTTGAATATAATTACAGAGATGTTTGATTAGTTTTGTTGTTGTTGTTGTTGCTGTCTTTGTTGTAGGCTAATAAAACTTGCAAGCGTGATTTAGTAAAAACAAAAATCGAAATTTATGTTCATAGTTATATCCATTCGCAGAAGACCTGAAAATATTTCAGGTCATTATGGCAAAATGGTTATATTTATTATATGCTTAAGTGTGAAATAAAGAGATTTATTGACGAAAAAAATTCTATTTTTTTCTTCTTCATTCCTATATATTTATATGTAAACAAATATCCTGATATTTTCAACTGTGAAGATATAAATTTTCCCATCATGCGTCAGTGTGCATGACCACATGACTTGTACATGCTGCAACAAACAAACAAAAAAAGAGTACGTTTTGAGCTAGAACAAATAAATAGAAGCTGCCTTACAATTTAGACATGGAAACTAATCTTTGTGTTCAGAAATTTGAACAGACACCGTGCAGGTACAGTCAAACAACGTCGTCAAATGACACGTGCAAAGTGACCGGTAATGTCACAATGTGACATTTAAATTTGACTTTGAAAGCTGCATTGCCAGTCAATGAAATATTTTGTGATATTAACTGTTATCATTAAGTTCAGTGCAACTGTATGCTAATTTATTGATTTGCAAGTACATCTTGAACAGCAAATGTCATATTGTTACAGATTAACATCGTTCTTTGTTTGAAACGTTCGACACCATTTTATGACATCTGCGGAGGTAAAATCGATTTCGTCCCTTTTCCGTCGGCTTTTTCGTTGTTGTCTAAGTGCGTGTGGTTTGCTGTATTCATAAGAAGGTCTATCCCTACTTTACGTTCAGTGTGATTACTATAAATTTTTTTATCCCAACTTACCTTTATATCCAACAATCCACCAACTCATCTAACCAATCTATCAATCCACCATATATATATATATTATATATATATATATATATATATATATATATATATATATATATATATATATATATATATATAGTGCTACTTAGTATGATGAATCTCCTATTTGGCTTACATAACCGTTCTTCTACGTTTCTGACAAAATAAAGAGCGAATAAATCTTACACATTGACAGTCTTTATGGCTATTGATTCTTTCCAGTTCGTGGACATGGTTAGATTTCAACATATATTTAAATAGTGCACACCCTTTCGCACATGTAAACGCGCGTTTTCTTTTTTGGTGTATAAGTGTGGATTGTGTTTCTTGTCAGTTAAAATGTCCTTCACTATGCGGTCTTACTTGAAAGAAACAAGTGGTGGATTCTGGACAATGTACGTATGTCCCTGTCTTAAATGGATACTATTTAGGTACTTCATTGATATTTTACTCATATTTGTTAGCCCCCATGAGCATATTATAACAAATGGAACGCAGTCAAATTTCAATTTTAGTTTGTTCCTCAAAATAGCATTTTTGTCTAAAGTATCAACATTTTGTATTTGTTTCTATGCTACTTCCAACGGAGATCCTGACCTCTGTAAATTACGTAATGTTACCAATCGATGTTTCGTGCAATATTCTCCGATCATATTCCTTTTGTTCGTATTCCTAGTCCAAAATATAGCTTCAGTATGACCTGATTAATCATAGAGATCAGTGGCTTTGTTTGTTTTGTTTGCTTTGATGTTGACCCTATCAACGAACGTCATTGTGTCTTGGAATGTTATATTTTCTGAAGAATTGAAAATTATTAGTGAAGTATTGGCCGTCTTGAATTTGATAAACTGTAAGAATATGAGCTCATTAAGTTTATGCATCCAAACACCCACAATACTGTCTACAAATCACCAACACATTTGGTAGTTGTTTGTAATGTTTAAACATTTTGTATTCCCATTATCCCATGTATGAACTCGAAATATTCATTCCCAGGTGTTATCAGCATCTAATGATCGGAGTCGATTGGGACCGTATGCGAGATTTCAGCGCCATCAACGAGCTCCTTGCACTCGTTTCCTTCCAATGTTCGGATACCTTCGCATCCAAGCCGAATAAGATGTCATGCTCTGGTACTAGGTTTTAAGTAGTTCTGACCTTATTTATGCAATATGTTGTGTCTCTAATGTGTGATTTTAAGTTCTGCACGAACTCTTGTAATTGATTTTCGAAAAATTTGGGCAAGTTCGCAGTTGGATGGTTTCATTCGTTAACAATGGTTCTCAGAGATATATTCTTTATTGGCATTTTGGGGTTGGCTTGGACTTCGCCCGGTCTGGTGTATTTTGGTACGCAGTCTTTTCTGAGTTCTCTAGATACTCTCCATTCTTGTACAAGCACTAATAAACTCTTAATTTTGTTTTCGTTCATTTTTTTGTCAAATCCTCCATATCTTCTTTGCATGTGTCATTATCTTTGGGGTCTTTTTTCAATTTCCGTCATGTAGTGGTCACCACTGTAATCAGTACTCGTGGTGCTTTGTCTGCAGGACACACCACGATAGAAGTATCATTGCTTATACCTCTCGTTTGATAAAGTTGCTTTGGAAATTTCCTTTCACACCACGAATTATAAATTTGCTCTGTCTACTTTCCTGAATATGTAGGTCCAGCTACCGATTTTTAGCCGCTTCCGGTGTCCAATCACCGCGATATGTCTTACATTATAATTTGTTGACGAAATGCCTCCTATCTGAGGCAATGTCTAGCAGCATTAATTTATTCTTCTGAAACCCATGTTGAAATCGGACCATTAGATGTCGAAAAATAGACTACATATCTGTCTTTGTTTTGTCAATGTACGCGGATAAAAATTATTTCATTTTTATAACGTTTGTTACTTCAGTTCTTACCTTCTCTTGATATGCATGCGTATCAAATCCAAATTAAGATATACAACGAAAGAAATATTTCCATCATTTCTCAAATTTATGCCATGTGTACTGAATACGTTTTCCATTTGTACGATAATGTAAAGTTGGTGAAAAAATAGAACACTTATTTAGTTATGTTCCGTAATATCACAGTGATATATGGGTCTTGTCACGTATTTGAATATTGCTTGCTTACCTTACATTTCAATGCAAAAAAACTTTCTTACATTTGCTTTTTCTGGAACAATTTTTTAATTACATTTGACTTATCTCGCATATTCCATGTAATTACTTTTAAAACAAGATTTACCTTCTTTTTGAGGCGCAAATGCTAGAGTATAAATAATTATATTCCAATCTACAACAAGATATTCAAATATTCTACTCTTGCTTGTATTAATCTGCTGAAGTTGATAGTTACCAAGCTTTCTACCCTCCGATTTGCAGCATCTATCGGTCTCTGTCTAATACAGTCTCTATTGTTCAAACACTCCAGAACGAACTCCAAACAACGTTAGTAGCTTATCTTTTTAAAATTGAATATGTATAAAGTATTAATTGAACAATAATGTAATTGCGCCATCCTTCCATTGTTATTATTCATTTCTAGATTTATACACAAAGACACTATTGAGTTTTTAAAAAATAAAGACTTTCTAGCATTCCATACGGTTCTGCCAATTTGCATTCATCAGTGGCGTCGGAATGAAGCTACTATATGGTGACGTTTCGTACACAGCCAAACGTTAAAATATTTATATAAATTAATGGTTCTGCCATTCAATTTGCATATTGATATGTGTCTGTCTTTCAGTATATGATAAGATACATTTTCTCCAATTATGTTAAGTATAATAAAACGAATGCAATTACCATGTAATGATCGTAAAAGCCTCTTTACAACTATATTCACAAACGTAATGTGTAAATGTTTTACAGAAATGCACAAGAGTGATAATAAAACGTTAACATCATCGTGAGTTCAGGGCATTTTAGTATGGCGTCTTAGTTAATTACAAGCTTAATACATGCGTGATCTAATTTACAAAAGGGTCATAATTCCGACAGTGTAAAGGAATTCATTTTGATCATTATTTCAACCGTCAAAATCTCTTGAAAATGACGGTTATCGAATTTATTAAAAACAAAATGTAAATGCTGGTCAAGATATACTCAGAACGTTCAATATGGACGGGCTCCTAATTTCCTTCGTTTTATTTGCGAAGGGAGGCAATTTTGTACAATGTTTGTCTGTGAGTTTCAGGCCTTTACTTTAACGTTATCTTTGACATTTATGGACGTTTATACCATTTACTGCAATAATAGAGCACTTTACATCACAGACACGTGCTGTACGGCCAGTATGTGTCACTGTTGCTAGGTCTGACATTCTCCCTGTGACTGTGACAGCAACCGGTATTAGTGTCACTGGTAAAAGTCTAATTTTGACATTTACAGAACACTTCGCTTCCCATGTCAACGGCAAATATCACTCATTAAATTTATGGGCGTTTATGGCGCTGGCCTTAAAAGACCTATTTGTTTTTATATGTAGAATACCTGATTATAGTATCATCCCATTATAAGAATGTTTGACTACTTACACCAATTGTTGTACGTCTTGGGCTATGAACGACTTCACAATTGGTTCAGACTGCATGTTAGAATGCATGTCTAGATGACCTAATAGATTTTAGGGCATTGATGCAAAGAAAGGGAATTACATTTCTTATAAGTTTTTGAACTTTCACAACGGGGACATTTGGGTTTGCGGTTTTGTAACAATACAAATCTCGTTTTCAGTTAATATTTGAATCTCCATCTATGGAAAATAACCACCTTCCTATTGAATCACAGACTCAGTTCTGCGTTTCTCTCTCTCTCTCTCTCTCTCTCTCGGTACTTTTGTTTACAGTTACAGCCCTCAGGATCAAATGTAAATTTTAGTTTCTTATGACAAACAGGTATATTCCCTTCTGAGTAATTTGGCTTTAAATGTGTTGTTCAATTTTCAACACTCTTCCTATATAAGCGAGCCTTGGATAGTCGTAATAGGCATAGCCATTCTCGTACAGAACTGAAATAGATTGATAGATAAGCGATTTTCCACTGCTGATACGTTTTTGAACCAGTGCTATTTTCCCCTCTAATACACAAGTAATTACATTTTTCTGGTAAGTTGTCACATTTTCGATGTTAAGTTAGCAAATCATCCACACGAAGTTGATCGCATTCATTACTTTCTGCCCATATACAAATAACCTATGTTACATGGTATTAAATTTCTTTAGTTTGGAATGATATTGCTAGAGGAGGAAACTCGTGCAACCTCAATATTTTGCTAGATCAAAGCACTGTAATGTTCTAGTGTGTCGCCAGGGTGTAAATATGGTCCAGAATCGACACATATGATCAACTTACCTTCAACGGTTTATCCACTATTACTAATGCAGTAAGAATTCTTGTTGTAAATCCTTTTACACATATTTCTATTACACAATTTGCAAAGTTTTTTATTTGCATTTTAATTGAATCCACAATTGTTAAGTTATTTGTCTCCTATTTAATCGTTTTCTTCGTCGGTTACATTCATGTATCTTTTCCAGTACAAGTTATTATTGTTAATTGCTGGTTGAGGTCTTCTCTGTAGATAAGTGTAGTCATGATATAGGGGTGTTTTAAATAATAGCAGATCTAATTAAATTGTTTAATGTCAATGTTTTTGTTCTCTGATTTGAGTGAAGGTAATTTAATCAAACGTGACATCTATACAGTGGTTTGACGGTAATTTAATCAAACGTGACATCTATACAGTGGTTTGACGGTAATTTAATCAAACGTGACATCTATACAGTGGTTTGACTAATTTGACTAGTTTTTATCCATCAAATGCCAGTATGCTATCCATACAGCGCAGTTTAATTAATTCTGCCAAAATTTCATGTTATACATTGCTATATATAAAACAAATATTTACCACTGTCGAATATATCAGTAGAGAATTTAATAAAAGAAATGTTTAATGATTTGTACATGAAACTAATAGTGTGCAGTCTTGTGATATTTGACCTTTTAGTATACTTTTACAATATTTAGGATTCTCTGCAGCGTTAAACTGCGTAACAGTACAGGGGCAAACGATGAATTTGTTAGTTTATTCAATCTGACGTCCTTTATTTAAAAAGACATTGGCTTTTCTTGTGCAAAGAAACGAATCTCTTCTTACAGTTTTAGTACGTCTACATTTATATATCTGTTGAAATGTTCTCCCTAGTCTGTTAACTCATCCAGTGCCTTACAAGATTAATATTGTTGCTTTAACATAATTATTGCATCTTTGACATTTTATATTTTTTTTTTTTAAATTTGTCATGTCTTCTGTTACTTATACTCTGTTATATTTTAAACATATTACAACTGCTATTGCTTTCCTGTTGTTCAGCCGAATTGAAATTACTATCGAAGAAAAGATGTGCAACACTATATTCAACATCTGAATATCTACACACTGAGAAATGTATGTATGCAGATGGCGCTCAGATTCTTCCAATATCTGATATTTGGGAATTTTATGCTAATGCTTTGTTATTGAAAGATATACCAAACAGTTCAATTCCTCGTATAACTATTTGATAAGGATTCATGCCACTGTTGTGTCTTCCATAAATGAAATCTTAGTGATTTATATGTCCTCATGACAGAATCAGCAACTCTTTACGCGTCGTTTCGTTTTATTGGCTTCAAACGTTTTCTTTGACCAGCTTTCAGATTATTATATTATAGTGGTTTGTGATTGAGCGTTTCAAACTTTTTTTCGATTAAACTTTGTATTTATATTTTTTCTTTTCTTATTTCTTCTGTGATGTCATGCATTGCTACTATAAGACATTGCCTACATTGCAATTGACTTGTCACGTTTCTCATAATACATTTTTTGCTTAACCGTGTTGTTTTTCCATATACTTTCATATTTCAAAGTGGAATTGTGAACGCCACCAATTTACACAAGTTACATCTTTGAACTCCTTTATTTTAAAAATGTTTTTTCCATATGTTGTACATTCTATAAATTCTCCTTCCATATATGGTACATTCTCGAACATTTTTTCCATATATGTTAACATTCTAACAGTTCTTTTTTCCATATATGGTACGTCCTAGAAATCTTTTAAAAAAATCACTGTGCTTCTAAATTCTGTTTTCTATAAATTGTGTTTCTTTCATTCATTTGCACGGAATGTTTTATGCTAGTTCTCAAATGTTAAGAAACTATCATGTCACATTTTACCTTTATTTATTGTGCCCTTTTGACATTGTACAAATCATCTTGCTGTCGAATAGAGACACACCTTGGTCTTAAAGCACGTCCTCGCTGTTCTCACCCTTCGAGTCTTCTAGACTGTAAACATCCAGTTCACCTAACCTGATTTGCCTTGTTTTGAATATTACTTTGATAAAACTAAAAAGTACAGTGTTATATTTTGACAAGTTTTATTCTTTCACCAAGTTTAAAATTTGTTTACAATGTACCCGTTCGTTGTCAAATAATGGAACTAATTCATATATTTGATCTAGATTCTTCCTCGCGTACATAAACACGAGTCACGTATTTGGATTTGTGATGAGTGTTATTGTAGCCATAAATTAGCCTAGACGAAACATTTACCTGTGAAAGCTTTCCACTACACGTGACATTCTCTGAGCAAGTTGAAAAATACGCAGTGATTTCCTTTAGGGACAACTCTGTAACTGTACTGTTGTAGACATTCCCCCTTATAAAATTATATGTCATCTCTCTTATTTGATTTCTTTCTCAACACATGCGTTTTTAAAGAAGATATCATTCACTCTCAAAATGTATGTGTCAATCGTTGTAAGTTTCTTATGCTGACGTATCGACAATGTATGTATGCCTCTGCTTGTGCTCAAAACTAGAAAAGACCCTTCTGTAGGAAAATCTTTTTCTAGCTTACCTGTATAATTTGTCGATACACTATTCAGTTGACCATTCTTTCAATTCTTTATGTCACAATTAATTTGTCCCCACAGTTGGTTGATATTTCTACCAAGCAACTGAACTCATTGTTGCAGTAAACATGCGTTGAAAACATCTTTATTTTAAACCATTTAGAATGGTATAAAACATCCAGATTATATATTGCGCTTCACAAATTTTATTTAGTCGTTATTAACAAGCCAGCTCAGTAATCTGCAATGAGAATTTATTTGGAAAAATGATCACACTTATCCATATTTGCACGGTTGAATTATTTCAGATTTACTTTATTTTTTATATTCATATCGTTGATTGAACATAATAACCTAACCAACTCGCCAATTACTGTACTGAATTCAAATTTGCTTTGCAAATTTTTTATGTTTTCATCGAATAGTCACAGTGATTGTCCTTGTAAAGTTATCACATCTGGGAACTGTACTTACGTTTAGCATAATACAAAGTTGTATGTTAATACGTACGTATCTTATTCCTTCTTCGCACGGTTTTAACAATCTTTTAATCAGGTTTGTTGACAATTAACTCAATGTATTCATCACCGAATGTAATTTGTAAATATTTTCTCAACTGTTACGTTCCTAAAACATTGCAGAACATGTTTTATGTGTGCGGAAAAGGCAATCAACATTTGTATTATCGTGCAAGTTCTTTCTACCACACATTTATGCCATCCAAACTTTTAAACAGGTTCTCAGTTGATAATGATTCCGTTGCTGTTACGTTAAACACGTAAAATATTATATCACCTCTCTTGAGATTTTGTAATCGATTGCAATATGATGTTTTGCACATCAGATAAAATGCAATGCGATCTAGGAACTCAGGTCAATTTGTGTTTCAGAAAACAAATATGTAGTCAGATCTGAAATGTCACTGTCAATGTCACACCCAACCCTGGACTCGTTAGTCGCATAATCCGATTCTTATTTTTCATGTAATTTCGTGGTCAGATATCGACGAAATATACCAGAAAGTTTGCTAAATAGTATGTATGTATGTATGTATGTATGTATGTATGTATGCGTGCGTGCGTGCGTGCGTGTGTGTGTGTGTGTGTGTGTGTGTGTGTGTGTGTGCGTGGCGTGTATTGTTTTTCATTCACAGAAATTTCGCTTTGTGAAACGATGATTAGAAACTGATCAATAAATTCCTGTATCTGATGAACTTTTGTCAAGTTTTGGAAGTTAGATTTCCGATGTTTTCTATAGCAAGTGATACAGCGGATGAAAGGACACAATGATAGAAAGAGAGAGATGGATTTTTTTTTTATCCATTATCTTCGCATAGCCCACGTTGTGCTCGTGTCAGTCACTTCACTTCTGTCCTCTTTATGCAGCAGAAAGTGTCCTCAATGTCATCCAGTGTCACATATGTCCTCTTTATATAGCAGATTGTGTGCTCAATGTCATCCAGTCTCATATATGTTGTCTTTATATAGCAGATTGTGTGCTCAATGTCATCCAGTCTCATACATGTCCTCTTTATATAGCAGATTGTGTGCTCAATGTCATCCAGTCTCATATCTGTCCTCTTTATATAGCAGATTGTGTGCTCAGTGTCATCCAGTCTCATATCTGTCCTCTTTATATAGCAGATTGTGTGCTCAGTGTCATCCAGTCTCATATCTGTCCTCTTTATATAGCAGATTGTGTGCTCAGTGTCATCCAGTGTCACGTATGTCCTCTTTATATAGCAGATTGTGTGCTCAATGTCAACCAGTGTCACATATGTCCTCTTTATATAGCAGATTGTGTGCTCAGTGTCATCCAGTGTCACATATGTCCTCTTTATATAGCTGATTGTGTGCTCAATGTCATCCAGTGTCACATATGTCCTCTTTATATAGCAGATGTTGTGTACAAATTCACCTACTCTCATCTACGTCCTCTTCGTATAGCAGATTTTGTGCCCAGTGACATCCACTCTTACTTCTGTTTCCTTTTTATGCATCACTTGTTGTGTTTAATGTCACGGAATTATATAAATCCTTTTATTTATTAAATACAAGTACTCGGGTTTCGTTTATTGTGTACAACGATACGCGAGGGTGATTTATTTATATTGTACAACATTTCAAAATAGTGAGTTCGGTTCATCCTATGCCGCACATGCGAATTGCTTTCAATGGGAAAACCGAATGCTTCCAGCGCACATACAATATATGACGATTTCGACCGTGTTTAAATGCCTCACCGTAAGATTAAATCTTCACGTTACGGAACGTCTTGTCAGTAAGCGGTCTACTTTAAGGACTTACATATCTTCAGCTGTAGAGGTATGTGAATTAATCATTTCTTGTGTATATAACTATTGTACTACCACATTTATTTTTGTATATTTTCTATGTTGCTTCGGTTACGTAGTATAATGCAAATAGTTTCTATTCTGGTTTGTGACTTAGCAGGGCATTTATATTAGCAATATAAAGCTGCATTTTTAAGAAACGTTTAGCACCGTAGGATTCTTGTCGGGCACGGTTAGGTTTACTTCTGAACCTCTTTGCTCTTTTGTAATTGTTGTGCCGATAATGTAATCTGTAAAACTTACCGTATATAAAGTCATTACGTTTTATTGTATATGCCCGTGTAGTGCATAGTACATGGTGTTAGATGTATTTTCAGCTAACCAGAGTGACCCGAGTGATCACAGAATGACCAGAGTGTTCGGAGTGGTCGGATTGACCAGAGTGACCCGAGTGACCGGAGAGATCAGAGTTATCGGAGTGATTGGAGTCCACGTGGTGCCAGCTGCAGAGCTAACTATATAAGTCGACCATAGCAGCTGCGAAGCTGAACCTTAGCAGCCATAGAGCTGAATAAACGGTGTTGCTGGTCGAGTAGCAGGAGATCGGGCGTTTCTGACCGAGATTGGTGGGCGCTGATTGCTTGATTGACCAACCTGGAATACTGACGGCTTGATTGGCCAGTGTGACTGGTAGCAGAGTGTGCTGGTGACGGAGTGTATAGCTCCATACGTGTAATCTTTTATCCGTGGGCTAATTTTTGGGGTTTGTAAAACCCAGTGTATTTTGTATTTTTGGGACTGTATTGACAATGTGTATATTTGTCCCGTTTGTTTAAATAATTTCACTATTTGAGTGAATACATTTTACTATATGAGTAAAATACTATATGTTTTTTACTATTTGAGTAAAACACATCAATCTTTTCGTTTGAAATCACCGTGAATCATTCACCTCTTGTCCTTGTACTATGCAAGGTGATTAAAGTGTGTTTATGACATGAACTATGTTGTTTAAATTTATAATTACTTTCTTTTTAAGACTTTTACTATGTCTGAATTAGTTATAAAATAACAAAACGTGCAACTATCGAGTTGAAGATTTGAACAACTAGATTTTGTAGACGCCTGCTAGTTTGGATGTCACTAAATTGTTCATTGACTTCTTATTGCGTTTATGCACTGTCGCCGACTTGCATGCTCCAAAGTTTCGTGAACTTTGTGCTGCTAGTCAGTAATTTGTTTTCAAACATGCATTGGTCCTTAGCATCTATCGAAAGGAAAAATGAACCGAATTATTTCTTGGCTTTTAATTTTAATATGTATTGCCTTTGATTATATTTTCCATAGTTTCGCCTTTGCGTAACATAGCAATGAAAAGGAGTAAAACAAAAAGTATTCAGCATTTGTTCCAAATCTTGTGGAAACTCATTATTTGGGATCTAACAATGCTACTGAATGTAACCTGTGGTCGGAAACTATTTCATTTAGCAATTGATGAATGTCTGTATCTTTTGAAGTTATTTCCCTTGTGTATTGTTATCTCAAAGAAGCCTACACTGTAACTACAAATTAATTTTGACGACTGTTAATTATTTATCCAGCTAAGAAGCTGTGAGAGACCTTCTGAATGGGTCCAAATGATGCCAATATTATCAATTAACCGAAAATAGAAAGGTTTTAGCTTTCCGGCGCTAGCAAATGTTTTATATCTTCCGTACAGCTCAATAAATGTTTACACTTAGTCTAACTGAAGCAACATTATTCCCGATAGCTGTGCCTTTCACATACAATAAAGCAATTTTGTTTCCAAACAAATTTTCTTAGATATAAGATGCCCTTATCAGACCAATTTGGATCGTTTTAAACAAGGACGACATTATAACATGTGGTCAAATAATGGCCATGCTAGATGTATGCATCAAGCAAATCGGTATATTCTGGGACCAGAACAGAGTTTCTCGGAGGTTGAAATTAATTTACATGTGAAATACTTTCTAGGTCATATGGTCTAAATAAACTTCAATCCATTCGGCAATACGTTCAGTCTTGCTTTAACAATTTGAAGCAATGGGCCTACCTGGCGGAACTTTCATTTATATGGTCTACTTCTCCGCATGATTGTCACATTTCGGAAACAAAAAATAGCTTTAAAAAAGATATCATGGCCTTTAGCTATTCGGAATAAGCTGCTTGGATTCCCTGTTGTCCACAAATCCGTTTAGCGTAACTTTCCAATTCACATCTGACGTTGAATAGTAAATTGATATCGATAATGGGTGCTAATGCTCCAGATTAATTTTGTGTCGTCTGCGCCAACAATATACTGATCGCTTTCCATGTAAACGGTTGCGTAACCATCATATCATTTCCTTATTACAAAAGATTTGTTTTGTAGTAAACCTTTCAACACCATAATTTCTGATTTACGGCGGTTTTGATACTGAATGAAAGCCTCAACCACGCTTTTGTTTCTAATGTCAGAAACGTAATTGAGCGCATCTTCCCGCACATATTAAGTAGACTGCCAAATGAATTTGTTTTTGAGTTTGGATTTACGAAACTTATATTTCCTGAATAGCCAAGTAAATGAAATTAAACCTTACCGGCGAAATTTTTTTCCAAAGTCTTGTATATCCTCTTTCGGCCATTTTCCAGCATTTGTGCTGTAAATATATATGTATATGTACCAAGGGATTCCACCTATGACGTCATCATGGAGTAAGAGAAAAAGGAGTAATACATGAGGCGTGCGAATGTATTTCAAAGTCATTTAATTGAACTACACTGTTTTCTAGACGAATCAAATTAGCGTTTTCTTCATGTGATAAATGTAATCTTACAGCTGTGTTCACTTTAAAAGAAATTAATAAAACGCGTTCAATTACTTTAATTATTCGCCCGCCAAGGCTTTTAAGACTTCGTTTTTTGTGCTCGTTTTGAGAAGCTTTGGTTTGAGATAATCTGTCATGTAAGATTCGATGATTATATACATTTTTAAAAGATGATTCAAAATTTAGAATTGAAAGACTGAACTTTCTGTCATTAAATATCTAGTATTCACTTGTCAGCTATGTAATTTATGTATTCGATGTTAATATATGGCACCTGATACAACTGATAGATTTAATGATAGGTAGTTAATTGAATGGATGTGTCATAGAAATATTTGCACATGATTATAATTGTGTTGTGTTTTTTAATTGTGAATTCATTACTGGTTATGTTGCCTTGGGTAGTACAACTCATGGTGTACGTGTTACTTATGGTGTAAAATCGTGACATCTATAGTTTTACTCACTTTGTAGACCAGCATATGAATTAGCACACAGTGTTATAGTTTCAGAATAGTCACGCGACGTCGATGCCATGTCAGGATCCAGTCTCTTTGGTGATGGCAATAGAAGAGCTATAGCTGCAGTAATTGCTTATAGCAATAGATCGGTTGAAGAGGCAATTATTGCGTATAGCAATATAACAGCTAAAGAGGTAATAAATGAGTGTAGCAATAGAACGACTAAAGAGGTAATAATTGCGGATAGCAATAGAACGGCTAAAGAGGTAATACTTGCGTATAGCAATAGCACGGCTATAGAGGTAATTATTGCGTATAGCTATATAACAGCTAAAGCGGTAATAATTGCGTAAAGCAATAGAACGGCTAAAGAGGTAATAACTATGAAGAGTACTAAAACGGCTTTAGAGGTAATAATTGTGTATCGCAATAGAAAAGCTATAGAGGTAATAATTCTGTTTATCAACAGAACGGATATAGATGTAATAATTGTGTAACATCAATATAATCTGCTAAAGAGATAATAATTGTGTATAGCAATATAACGGCTATAGAGGTAATAATTGTCTATATCAATAGAACGGCTAAAGAGGTAACAATTGCGTATAGGAATAGAACGGCTAAAGAGGTAATAATTGCGTATGGCAGTAGAACGGCTAAGAGATAATAGTTGCATATAGCAATAGAACGGCTACAAAGGTAATAATTGCGAACAGCAGTAGAACGTCTAGAGAGGTAATAACTGCGTATAGCAATAGAACAGCTAAAGAGGTAATAATTGCGTATAGCAATAGAACGGCTATTGAGGTAATAATTGTGTATAACAATATAACGGCTATAGAGGTAATAATTGTCTATATCAATAGAACGGCTAAAGAGGTAATAATTGCGTATAGCAATAGAACGGCTAAAGAGGTAATAATTGCGTATAGCAATAGAACGGCTAAAGAGGTAATAATTGCGTATAGCAGTAGAACGGCTACAGAGGTAATAACTTCATAAAACAATAGAACGGCTACAGAGGTAATAATTGCGTATAGCAGTAGAACGGCTAGAGAGGTAATAATTGCGTATAGCAATAGAACAGCTAAAGAGGTCAAAATTGCGTATAACAATAGAACGGCTAAAGAGGTAAAGCTGTGTATAGCACTAGAACGGCTATAGAGGTAATAATTACGTATATCAACAGGACAGATATAGATGTAATAATTGTGTATATCAATATAATCTGCTAAAGATATAATAATTGTGTATAGCAATATAACAGCTAAAGAGGTAATAATTGCGTATAGCAATAGAACGGCTAGAGGTAATAATTGCATATAGCAATAGAACGGCTAAATGGGTAATACTTGTGTATATCAATTGAACGGCTATAGAGGTAATAATTGTGTATATCAATAGAACGGCTATAGAGATAATAATTGTGTACATTCGTCTTTCGTTTCTATTATCGATAATTGACTGAGTAGTTTGTTACTTTTGACAATGTGGAATTTTTCTCAAGTTCCAATAGGTTGGACAAGCTGCACATAACATTAATTCAATCAGATCTGATATAGCCTGTTGAAGACTATAGTCGTAATTGTATTTGCCAACTCAAACTGGGTTGAACTATGTATGCTGTATATAGGAAACCCTGAGAGGGGTTCAACTATTTAAAATTCAGTGTTAGTATTCCTGTTCTAGATAGATTATTGTGTGAATTTCCATGTAGTCATTCTTACCATAGCACAGTCCTGATGTTTAAGTTTTACTTGTGTATATGCATGCATAATATGTATAATGGTGTCGGTATCGAAACTCGCTGGAAGTTTATGGCTCGTGTTTTAGCTGTGTATATTTATATCTAATTTTCCAGGCTTGGCCCAGTTATCTTGGTTGCAACAAGTGGCGATGGTTGTAGGAAGTTGTTAGGTGTGATCCGGCTTGGAGTCTGAGTGGTCAAATTATCCCGCCCAGGATTGCGTCTGCTAAACGTGAGGCCCAGCGGGGTCCTGAACAGGCTGGAACAATACTGTGCGTCTGATGATTCTTCGAACTGACCTCTATCTTATTGCAACAGCGACGGTCAGATATATGTACCATGCAGTAACATGACTTCATATCCTTTTACTGAACTTTGTATTTTCATATATTCGTATATGCTATGTGAACAATAATATATCATAAATTCATATATCTTATAAGGATACATTCGCTTCATAAGTTCATGCTGTCAACTAAAGTTCCTAATCATTAAGTGAACATAACACTTCATTTTGGCTTGTTTTTGCGCACACGATCGTGTTTATTGTAGAATAGGCAACGTGTGCAAAGCGCTTCATGTACAATTTAATCTGTCGTCCAGAAGTAATAATTAGAGAATGTGTAAACCATTTGTACAAAATATTTGTTTAATCCAATTTGTGCTCCAGATCGAAATTTGACAGTTTGGTTGGTGGTTGTCAGATATGCACATGCTAGAATAGACTCGCACTCATTTATATATTCATATACATCGTGAAATAAATATTATTTTGATAACTCGTCTTCGTCTCCACACTGGTTCAAAACTCATCTTTGTAACAGAATGGATGGAAGGTATAGGTGGGTGAGTGAGTGGATGTATTATTGAAAGGATTGTCTGACATACATACATACATACATACATACACACACACACACACACACACACACATTGATACATACATACATACATACATACATGCATGCATAGCGTGAAGGAAACTAAAGACAACTCGAATAATTAACTTCCGTTATTGCATAGGTCTTATTCAAAAATCATTTATTTTTGTTTTATTCAACCCTTCATCAAATTATGAGATACAAACCTTTTGAGTCGAGAAGAAAGCTTTATTCATTCAAACATATACTTGCATGACACAGGTAACTATAACTTAATATTTCTATCTTTTTCAAGGCAGTAGAGTCAGTGATCTATCTTTCTGTCCAGTGGAGTCAAATACCCATCTTTCAGTTAACATTTTCTTTAACAGATTTACTGGCAGATTTAAAGCTTTGCTACTATGCAAATGATCTCCTTTTGGGGGAGTGGAGCATTTTGGCTTAATTTTCACTCACATTACTACTCTTCTAATGCAAGCTCAAGCCACAAATTATTCCCACGCCTTTGCTACTACTTGTATGGAATTCGTGGCTATAAAGGAAATCAAAACGCCTTTAATATACAAATTCAAACCATCGTTTCGCTGGGCTGCCCAGCTGGACGATGAATATAAATAAATGCATGTACGTTTCTGTTGACAAACATTTGTTTTTAGATGCAATTACACATTAACCTGAGATATAAAAGCTCAATTATCATGTTTTTTATTTATAGTGGAGGGATACGCATCTTTTCAAGACATAATCAAATTAGCGTTATTACTTACATAATAAACTGTATTTTTAATGCATTAGTTGGACTTGGACAACCCTCACTTTGTATAAATTGACACCAGGGTATCTATATATATTTTTTTTAAAGTATACAGGAAATGATATATATTTTTGAACTATATAAACCATATCATTAGAAAGATCGGACAATTGTACTAAACCGTTCAGCTGGCTAGAATGTAAAAATATAGATAAACAGACAGACCAGAGAGAGAGAGAGAGAGAGAGAGAGCAGATTAATTCATGAAATGAATGAGGAAAATAAATCAAAAACTTAATTAATTGAATAATTAATTAATTTAGGATCAAGTTTCTAAAGCAATTATCTATTTTTCACCCGTTAAATCTTCCCTAGACATTATAGTTTGCACTACATTTTTCATTCACTGTTTGCGGGATAAGCAACGTGTGGCTCTCTGAAATTGTTGGTTACCGCTCTGTGTCATTAAACTCGCTTCGTTTTCCAAGCTCTAGAAGCCGTTGTCGGTTGAGTGAAGATTCCGCATGCATCCGTCTCCTATTTTCCGCAGCTAACATATTGGCCAAATTCGAAAGCGGACCCGATATTGACAGCTGATCAGCTCTTCTTTGGGCCATAACAGGAAGCTTAGGGAGATGGACAACCCTGTAGGGTCGGTTCAAAAGTGGATGTCTCCAACTCCGTTTGCCAATTTTAAAAAGCTCTGAGCGTAAACCATCTATGTGGTTTTGACGTCGACGTCGTTCCTGGGAATAAATCATGTCAGCCAAGGTGTCCAAATCGCTTGTTACAGAAAGAATCCTTTTATTTTGGCCCATAAATTGGGAATTTTCTTCGGCCATTTCACGTTCGGAACATTCTACGGAGTCACATGGATTAGAGCTTTCGCTAAAGGCAAGTGCAAAACTGATTACAACGATGAGCCAGTTGATCATCATTTTGAAAAAATCTGAAAAAAATAAAGAATACAATTACATTGTTCACGTTATCCTTTTTATTTCAAATTACTGGTCAACTAAATTTAATGAAAGCAAGATATATTGAAAAAGAAAGAAAATAATGCTGGTACATCAAAACTGTATGGCTCTTTAGAACAATTGACGAAATTATCAACGCAGCTTGCAAAATTAAATTCGGTAAACAAATTAGCTTTTAATTATAATTTTCCTAGTTATCCAGTAAGTTTTCCAACTCTGTGTTTCAGTCTGCGGCATGACGGTAATTTCGGGTATGTAAAGGGCCGTGTTTATTTCGTTTCCATTACTTACACGATCCTAAACATCAAATCTCATGGTAAACACTTGTGACGTTAGTTCAGTTTATGTTGCCACAATTTCGAAAATGAGCTAATGTCAATAACATTTAGACAATATTAGACACAAAAATCTAACAGAAACAAAATTAACAAAAAAATAAAATAAAAAAGAAGCATTGGGTTTTGTCCTATTTCTACTTTTAGCTCCATCCTTCTCGCTCACTTTTCCTGTTCCTATTTCCATTGATTGCTTTATAACGACTGCAATCCTAAACCTATTTTTAAAAGATGAAGCATTGTATATCTATTGTGAATTTGACCCGTGCTGGGCATTATAGTGTATGCAACAGTTTTCAAGCACAGACGACTGTCGGTTTGTTACGTTAAATGATTTTTGTTCCACTCCCCCACCCACTGCAAAACACTACCTTAAAACCTATCTGCTTCGTTGCGCAGAAAATTATTTGATAAGTACATTTCGTGCATGGTGAAGGCGCTGTAAAACTGACTTGATTTACATCTCGTACATTGTGTAGTTTTTTTAGAACTCACTTGAGGTATATTTCGTTCATTTTTATTATGATTATGCAGGTCTTATTTTAACCACATACTTTTAAGAACCACCCCACATCCCCACCCCCACCCCACTATGAGTACATTAAGAGAACGAACGACTTCCATGACAATTATCTTGTCTTGCCTTGTTTCAGTACGTTTCAAAAAATGTAAGCGTATGGAAAATGTCATTCTGCCCAGTAGTACACCGTCAATAGTTTTGTGTTAAATCAGTAAAGTGGTAGTTGCTCTGCCAACTACGTCAATAGTTTCGTGTTAAATCAGTAAAGTGGTAGTTGCTCTGCCAACTACGTTAATAGTTTCGTGGTAAATTAGTCAAGTGGTTGTTGGTGTGCCAACTATGGTAATAGTTTAGTCGTAAATCAGTAAAGAGTAAGTTGCGCTGCCAACTACGTTAATAGTTTCGTCGTAAATCAGTAAAGAGGTAGTTGCGCTGCCAACTACGTCAATAGTTTCGTCGTAAATCATAGACGATTTCAAAACTAAACTCTTCAAGAATTAAATTGGCATTTTAGAACAGTCAAAATAGATGATGTGGGATGAACATGTTGCATGAAATAGAGGTTTTACTGTGTTTGGCATTTATGAAGTAAGTCCCAATTTACACCTTTCCATTCTTTCACTTTTAACAAGAACACACACTTTTGAAAGTCTACGATAATACTTCAAAATGAACAAAATGAAAACTCTGTGCAATACTGTGTCTCGCCTGTTTTGCCAGTCCATTGCATAATCCAAAAATATTTGAATAGCTAGCGCAGCAAGAAAAGTAGGTCATTAGGTCACTACAAACGCAAAATTTATTTTTATCGCTGGTATCATAAGTTATAAGGTTACATGTACTCATCAAATTTTATGTCAAGAGATGCAACATTGTCGAGGAAACCGAGCTACAAAGAGTGAGAGATAAGTGTTTTTGGAGTACTTTCTCAGTGCGATTATGATTGCTGGATATATCTATGTACAATGTTTGAGATTCTATTTTGCGTATTTTGCGAACGTGCCGCCATTTCATAATGAAAATTTTCTTCAATCTGTTTTGCGTTGACCCCCACTCCCAATAAATCCTATAAAGTGCCTGGTGTATTTGCGCAATGACTATATTTTTTTTTTACTTAAGAAGGACGTATATTGAACACACAAGATGCATATACTCAAAGAAAATAGTGGTTTCTTTCTTTTTAAATGAGGCATTTTATTTCAAAACGGCTCGCTTGCGCGATTCAACAAAATGTGTTAATCATGATTATTCACCGGCTTTATCCAGACTGGAGTACGTTTTATGTCTTATAGGGTATTTATTCCGAATGTACAAATGGAAGATCAAAATACTGACATTCCCCATGCATTCATTTATTTTCTAACAATTTCTCCCTGAGATAACGAGGAGCAGAAACCGCTGCAAAGAGACATTTTTACAAAAAACATTAGTTTTACACCGGAAGGTATTAAAACGCCAGCCTACACCTCCTTCAGGAAAACGATGTTTTAATTTCGTTACTTTTATAGCACAATGAATCGGAAGCTTCTAAGGGAGAAAAAAAAGATATTAAAACCCAACAAATTAAATCACGACATATAATGGGGGATTGATGCATTCAATATTTGTGTATTATAACCGATTGGTGTTGCCTAATGATTGAACTAGAGAAGTATGTGTGGAGCGACTCATTAGTGGTTACTTCATAACTCCAGTCTTTAAATCACATTTGGATATTTGAATCGCAAAGAAAGAGTGAAAAGTAATATATATTTTTCCAGGGGAAAAAAACAAGCACGAACGTCAACCAAAAGCTACTTCAGCCATTGCTGACTCATCATCCAGCAACTGAAAGGTTTACAACTTCGTAAGAACTAAGTAAGCTGGCATCCTTGATAAAGCATTTGATACAAATTCAATTCATACTGAATCCCCTCTGGATATATTGCATTCCCTCTGGTCATTTGCAATCCCTCTGGTCATTTGCATTCCCTCTGGTCATTTGCAATCCCTCTGGTCATTTGCAATCCAAGCTAATAATTTATTCTGCACGAATTAAAGCTTTAATGATAGATATAAATTGCCGCTTTCTGAATTATTATTTAGATAATGAAATATTCAGTTACAGTCAACAAGCGTCATTTTTCGTTCTACTCATGTGTGTTAATAGCATGCATCTGTATGCCCGCAATTTGGCTACCGGCATATTTCGCCTCATTACCTTTGGAGTAAAAAAACGAATTTAAAGTAAACTTTGTGTATAGTGTAAACTTATTAACATAGTGTACTTTTTAATTATCACCTTTCTATATCAATATTTTTTCAATTATAGTCATTGCTTTATTTTGATGCTTGTCCTTGAATCGTGCATTTCGTTTGCAATTCATTACTTTTGAAAGACTGTTTGAAAAACAAAATGAAACTAAGCACGAGCCTTGGCATCTAAAGAAACCGTTGTAGAGACCAACGTCTATAAGTATTTACTTGTTTAATAAACCATGCTTGATTCAATGAAAAAATGAAAGAAAAACATCGGCGTTGATATCAGTGGCGTCTTGACCGATTTCTCGTTGTTGGTTTTTTTCATATGTTACGTGTAACTCTCTCTTTGCAATAGACATATAATTTCTTTTTTATTAGACATTTCTTAAAAGCAAAGGCAGTCGATTTGCATGGGTTTTCTCCATTCTCTACTAATGCGATTCACAGATGCATCGGTTAATAAGAAGTTCCTAAATTTAACAAAACTATTTGGACAGCTACGTTTTACAGATGATGTTTGTACAAATCATGCTTCAGCTTGTGTATAATTTCACTGAATGGACTCTTTCGATATGAATATAAAGACAGTTTTGATTTTATTAACATATTTCATGCGCGGATTGATAATGTTATGGTTGTATAACTATAATGAGAGTGGTTTTGTCTGACAAACTTCAGAATAAAACGTATTAAACAAGAGAACCTAATGATTAAAAATTTACTTGTAAGGGTTTCTATTCTTCATTTTGTTATTCCCGTATTCAAACGTTAATTAGTATACGCCATTGGCAAGCGTGCAGTCTATCTTTATAGCAGACATTGTATGTCTGTATATAAGTGTCCATGTAAAACTGCATACCGTTTGTGGTAGAGTAGTAGAGGCATGCAACACTGTACCCAATGTATGTATGTGCGTGTGTGTTTGTGTGTTTGTCTGTGTGTGTGATTTTAATTTTTAACGTAGCTTTAACAATTTTTCAGTCATTTCGCTACGATGTCTGCAGTGTGGCAGTTTATAGTGATGTCCAGCACTGGGGCATCATGCCGCAAACATGTAGCAAAATGTCCCATCGAGTCACATTATCTTGACACCAGGCCGACCAGTCCTAGCACTAACCTCTTAATGCTGAGCGCCTAGCGAAGCGGCTGTTAGTACCATTTATATGTCTTTGGTATGACTTTGTCGGGGTTCGAACCCAAGACCTCCCGCATACGTGGAGGACGCTCTAGTCACTTGGCTGTCGGATCGGTCCCAATGAGTGACACATAGCGACAGGTCACGTAAGTTTAGCATTTGACTCATGTAGACAAATAATTAAAAAACGTTAATAATGAAGTCTACTTTTTGCTGTTTTGAGATCGGTTTATATATTTTATGATGTCACCTCATAGATTGCATAAATGTACCCTGGAGGGTCTACACATTTCAAGATCTGAACAGTTTGATGTGGATAGGGGTGGGGCTAGACAGAGAATGAGCAGCAGACAAAGTAAAATGGAATAGACCTAAGTATGGAAATACGACCTGAACAACACGTTAAGGGTAACTGGAAAGTAGGTTCAAAAAGTGATATGGTCACTGTAGTGATAAAAGTGGCTTCGCTACGGTGAAGATATATTTGTTCTCCCGCTGATATATTTCAATATCTCACTATGAAATATAAAATATATAAAATAAAAATTTATATTTTCAGCACTCAAAGGACATGTGTAGCGTTATTTGCTTATCAGACACAACAGAAGGAGGCGCTCCTCAATATGTCAATTAAACTGGCTAAGTTCACGCGATACATGACGTTATCTCGTAATCATAATAACGTATTAATTCCCCATCTCCTCGGCAACTCAGGTCACTTTCCCAGATGTTAGAAAACCCCGATCTAATGTCACAAAGACAATGAAGTTTTACCAGACCTTCGTACGGCGATCTCAAGGAGTCGCGAGAGAAAACGTTTCACCACTGAAAAATATCGCCGTCAAGTGCTTCACACTTACTATAACTGTTAATCGTTTATAACAACAACAAAACCTACAAGAATTACTATATTATTTTACCCATTATACACCTGCCTGATATAAGGCTAATTCCAAATCAGTCCATTTGTTATGAACTGACCGAGTTTTCTACAATGTCATTGTAAATAAACGGTCACGTGATTCGATTTTTTCCCAAGTTGGTAAACCGGAAACTTACGGTTCACAATCAGTTTCCAATGTACTTTAATCATAATAACAAGCGTGCCCCCAGGGCTTCCGCCCCCAACCCCCGCCCAACTTCATACATTTTTTTTTGCAAACCTCGATACGATCTCAGATTGGAAGTTCCAACAATGTAATCACACAATTTTTGATCCACTTTAAAACTCTCCTCTGTAGCCAAACACATCATATGACACGTTTTACAAGTCACTCTACATACATAAATGTCTGCAATATTTCTTCAGCAAGATGATTCACCAGCTGTTATTCGCTGTCTCGGTCATACTATGTTACAACAGGGGATCTCGTTAAAATTGGTCAAGAGTTGCTTTTAATCATCGAAATGTGTCGAAAGCGAAAACAACGAATGCTAAAGCAGCAGGTCCCGGAGGCACGAGCAATGTTTAAAAAAAATTAATAACGTTGTTAAAAAAAGTCATACGTACTAACAAATGTTCCTCAGATCATTAATTTGACCTCCTTTGACACTCTACCCTGACTATAGTATTCGCTTACTCTCCCGTTTGTTTGTACCCACCTGCTAGGTTTAAGACGGAATTCATCATGAACATAACGCATGCAGTGCTAATAATGCACAAAACTAAGTCATTAGATTACGATTTCTTACCTGATTATCACCAGGAAGTCTATGAAAAAAATAAAATCATCTGTATGTAATATATTTTATCTTGTAGTACACATTACATAACGTTTACATTTGTTTTGAAGGGTTTGTGTTACGAACGCTTTTGCGAAATTCGTTCATTTCTGAATTTTTAGAACTTTGACCAATACTGAGCAGAGGTAGCGTTAAAAGCTAATAAAATCATAAATACATAAATACATACTTTTAATCCTGTCTCCGTTTACGTATCTGAGATCTCAATTTACTAACCCGAAATCGTTGTTTGCTAACCTGAGTTCTCTGTTAGTGATTTTTTATATCGAAATCTCGGAACAGAAAGACGAGATCTCTCTTTGGTAAAATGAGATGTTATATAAATTCCAAATGACACAAATCTACCTTTTGAATCTCTTATGACGTTGTTTTGTTTCGAACATAATGTCAGAGAGATATGTGTCTATGTATGTATTTGGTTTTGGTGGCACATCAGCATAATTGTGGCTATATTGCGTCGCTTATAAGTAAATTTAAAAAAATGCAAAAATGCAAATAATAATAACTGCATTAAAAGTTCTTAGAGAAGGGGGGGGGGGCTTCCAAATAATGCTAAATATATATTGCCACAAGCTGAACGATAAACAATTAAGATGCTAAGATGTTCAATTCTGTAAAAAGTGAAAAAATAGCAGATAAAGGTGAGACAAATATTTATAAAATATGGGTCTACAATTGGTTTGTCAAGCACATTCCCTGAAAAAATCCAATAATTTCTTTATTACAGTTCCGTAATTTAAATCACATTTTTTGGATGGATAGACCTTGTATTAATCAATATATATTAACAATATTCCGTACAACACATCATTTCTCAAGATATTAACTGCGTAATTACTTTTGTCTTATTATAATGGTCATTTGTCATTAAACAGAAAACTGTGTTGCTGAAATGGGCTAATTTGTTAATCAATTTATCTGCATTTTACAGAAAGAAAAATTAACAAACCAAGAATTTCCTGTATATTGTTTAGCTGTGGTTTCCGATTAAAAAGTTGCTTTATTTAAATTGGTCGGTATCAGGAAAAATGCCTATTACAACATGCATGACGAGGTTTCATGTTGCGACGCTTCCTTTGAGCAACATCTTGCACTTCAGTCCACACAAGTTTTTACGACACATTTCACATGAAAGCATGGAACCTTCTGATTTGAATAATATTTGATGTCAATATATGGAATCCTAAACTATCTATTTTAATTAATGATGATTTCGTAGTGAAATGATATCCAATAACGTTTTTGCCTTTCGTAAAATATTATATTCTATTTGCTGGAGATGTCAGTATATATAATGTATCATCGCACTTCGTACGGAAACGTGATAACAGAATGCGTTTATTGATCGATTTCAAAATTAATGCATTCTGACTCCACAGTAAGGATGTCTACGTTGTACTTGTTAATTTCACCAAAATATACCCGTGCTTGACCTTGAACGTGACTTCATACGAGCATTTATCACATAGTAGGTACAGTTTTCATATAGCATGTGCAGTTTCATATTTTGTATATTTCCACATGTTAAAATATCACTTTGTGATTCTAATTGGTCCAAATAAGCCAATGTAATTATTGTGCAGTATCCTCTTTACTGATTGGCTCGGATCGTTGGAAAACGTTTTTAACCCCGCCTTCCGGAATATTTGGTTTTGAACGAACATTTTTGGTGGCCATTTTTGAACTCTACTAGCGAAATGAAATTGAGGAAAAATTATCTCGGCTGTTTGAAAATGGATATGTTACCCCTACAGGGGTTTGTTATGTATAACAATATCATATTGAGAAAAATGGCGTAAAAAGTCAAGACAAGAAAAGCAACAAGAAGTAAAACTAAGGGTATTGCTTATTTGATGGCGGGGTTCGGTGAAGGGGCGGTATATCCGTAACATAAATATAGAATGAACCGTATATACAAGCGTGGTTTAAATGTTAACTTACAGAAGTAAATAAAATCACCTCTGTTCACAGAAGAATTAGGACATAAATGTGTCTCCTGACAGAACTTTGTCCAACCACAGCATCTTTACGTAATATATATAGGATTCAAATCCGACTAAAAAAAAATTTATGTCTTCTGTACAGTCTATTGTTCCAGTCAAATGCTGTAAATATCCGGTCACAATTGCATTGCAGTAAATGTGGGAATATCTGCATCCAGTAATCGTATTTCACATAAAAATCTCAACAATGTAACGTTTAGTTATGCAAGTGCCATTTTAGGGTAAACATGTACTCTAGGCCTACTGTTTACCGTATCAAGTTGGCATAACATAACATCAATCATTTGAAAAATGATTATGTCGTTAAAAAATGTTCTGTTTATTCGGATGGAATCTTTTTCTTTGATTTATAGTTTGTACAAATGTACAATCTACTTGTACTAGTTCAACTTTGTTTGGGACTATATTTTATGCACAACAATGAAAGGTGCACCGTCTGTCATAAGGAACGAAATTATTCTTTTTTCTATCTAAATAATTTCCACTGAAATAAAAATATATGTGATAAAAATGAACCTCAAATGGGTAATGATTTAACACTGAATAATGTTGAATAATGTTTTCATTGCAAACGACAATGACACTTCCGGGATCGAACATTTTTCTTACGGTATTACTGTTTAGGGTAACCATGTACTCTAGGCCTACTGATCTTTTCATAGATCAAGGTTTCTCGCCAAGGCTCGCAAAAGCTGGACATTATTCAACTCGTTTCATAAAATCAATATTAAATCGTTACCCATTTGAGATACTCTATATATATGTTAACATGAATACAGTTTGGGTTACCTTAATACCAATGGACCGGTAATTTCCGAGTAGACTCAGAGGCGTAGCTATGATATTTTGCGCCCGGGGACGAACTATAAAATTGGCGCCCCAGCCTCCTCCCCGTTTAATCACATTTTTGAATATTACCCTTGTTTACTTATTATAATGTAACGTTGTAAGCCTCATTTTGGCGCCCCTGTATCTTGGCGCCCGGGGACATATGTACCCCCCTGCCCCCCCCCCCCCAGCTACGCCTCTGAGTAGACTATAAATATCTGCTCAATGGTGATAACGATGTTATATATATATATATATATATATATATATATATATATATATATATATATATATATATATATATATATAATGGAAGTCAGGCAACGAGAAAACAACTTTTACTGACGAATTTGGATTAAATCAACAGAAACCATTTTAACACATGTATAACTTATTCAATGAGTTAAACCTCCTAATCGGCTGAAGAATAAAATTTGAAAAATGGTTTATTTTAGCTTTACGAATCAAGACTGTTGGATTCTTTGTCCCTTAAGGGCTTTTGAGGCATTGGTAGAGGTTCAAAGAACGTATTAAATCTTTGCAAGATTATCTAACCTAATTCAACCTAACGAAACCTCATTCAACATTATTCAACAGTCTTTCGACATTTTAACGCAGATGTAATTAGATCAAAAAATAGATAGTAATATTAACACAGTTGAAATAATTGGCAAAAATTTACAAATTACTTTGTAAACATTGTCTAAGCATAACATTGTTTTATCTTAGTCTGGATTCAAGCAGAGCACACTTCAATGACCGGATAAACACCTCACAAATATTACAGAGGCATCATGACGTTACGCATCAACGAGGAATTCAACCACGCAATAAATCCACTGATATAATTTCCTTCTGACAAAGCGACTCATTCGCCCGTTTCTCTTTTCAATTTTAAACTATTTATAAATCTTTCTTGTTTCAACAATTGCTTAAAGAAAGATGCTTTACCACTTCACTATTCCTACATTAGATAATGTTGACTTGACTGAGTTATCTGACTTTGATTTTTGTGATTTCCACACACAATCAAAGTATTTCCGCCCTGAATTTGGCTTGAGAAAAGCCAAAAAGTGTTCGTATTTATTCCGATTTGTCTCAGTTAAGTGTATTTTTAAAGTTAGGATTGTTTTCTTTGACCGATATTAAAATAGTATGGCATCTGCTTCACTGAAACAATGTCGCTATAATTTATTTTTTGTTAAAATCTTCAAATCTTGGTTTAAAATCGTATAATGGAAATTTGATTAAGCATAATTTTAAGTGCTAGTAACAGTTCCTAGTGTAGACATTTTAATTTTACCCTTTCTGGGCGATGAACACGATTACCATGGAAACAGTAATACCGGAAGCAAAATGTTCGATCCAGGAAGTGTCATTGTCGTTTGTAACGAAAATTCGTATGCCCAAACAATTTAAGGTAATGAGCATATAGCACACTAATGCATTAATTCTACCAATTCGTTCAAATTAAGATAAACCTGTGCATTCGTTTCATTTATGGGTAATTTGTGCCCGTGTTTGACTCGAATTAACATTGTTTTTTGCTTCCTTTTTATAATCTTTGTATATGAGGCCTATACAAAACTCGTATTTAATCAAGATACCTGTTTACATTGTTACTGAAAACGGAAAGATATTTTAAAAGTGTTGTATATTATTATTTGTCCTTATCATTACATAGGGATCGTAATTAAAAATGTATTTTGTTTACATGCATCCTTTGTGGTTTGGTTAGAACTCCAACCTACGCTTGAAGAAGAAGAACAACAACAACAACCAAAAATGGCGGATAGTTGAATGTTGTCTCCTCAAGCTGGATAGAAAGTAACAAATATATGCATACTGATAAGCACGTGACAAAATTTATACCTGGTATAAATATGAATCGCCCTTTCAACAAGCTTTTCGTAGATCAAAACATTAGACATTCAAGCTTGATAATACTGAACACTTCTTTGGCTTTTTTAAGCACGTATATTGATGATTGTACATTTCTGAAAAAAAAATTATTTTGCAAATTGCTAGAAAGACATGTTTAAAATTAGTACTAATAAATTGTAGAGAGACGTATCTGACGTTATTGTAACTGTTAATCGAATTCGCATCATGATAAAGAGGCAACACATGCTTACAGTGCCAATAGGTGTCTGCCACAAGGTACTCATTGGAAAGCACCTGCGAAATCTTCATCATCATCAGTCCCGTAGTCTGGAAGACCGTTGGGGCACCGTACACGACCTAACAACCAGCTTCCTCCATTCCTCTCGATGTTCCGTCTTTCTCAGTGAGTCGTTCAGTGTCAAGCCTCTCCACTCTCGAATGTTATCCTCCCACATCTTTCTTTGCCTGCCTCTCTTTCTTCTTCCTTGTGCAGTGCCTTGTAGGATACTCTTGGCAAGTCCTGATGATCGTGATACATTCCCATACCACGGCAGTTTCCATTTTTTTGTTTATGATCCGGCGGTCATCGTGAGGCCCAATGGGATGTCTTATCTTTAGCCGAATTTCTTCATTGGTGATATGGTCTTTGTATGTGACGCCGAGGATCTTTCGGAAACATCTCATCTCTGTAGCCTGTTTCCTTTTCTCCAAGTCAGCTGTTATGGTCCATGATTCACAGGCATAGAGAAATATGGAGATCATCAGTCTGACTTTTGAGCTGAGTGCGATGTTCTTGTCCTTCCAGATGAGCCTCAGTTTTGTCAGCGCTGCTGTTGTCTGTGCAATCCTGGAAGTGTTTCAGGCTTCGATCCTTCATCTGTTACAGTTGCCCCCAAATACTTGAAGCTGTTGACTGTTTCTAGCTGTGTAACTTGGACCCTGATGTCAGAGCTGATGGCCTTGATGTTGTTGGTCATCATTTTGATCTTCTCTGCACTAACTTCCATGCCATAGGCTGCAGAGGTTTTGTCAAGGCTCTATACTACACTAGATACTTCTTGCTCATTTCCTGCTAGTCCATCAATGTCATCAGCAAAACGTAAGTTGTGGATTGTTCTGCCTCCGATGCTGACTGTCCCTATATGCTTATCAAGCGCGTCTGCCATGATTCTCTCCAGAAAGATGTTGAATAGTGTGAGAGAGAGCAGACAGCCTTGTTTGACTTCGACTGTCGTTCTGAACCAGTCCCATATGCTGCCGTTGAAGTATACTGCACTTTTGGCCTTGTCATAGAGGTGCTCTATTACTGTGATGAGGTTGTCATTGATGTTGTACAGTCTCACGGTCGCCCACAGGGCTGCGTGCCCTACCCTGTCCAATGCCTTCTTGAAATTCACGAAGACGTGGTACAGATCGTGCTGGTGTTGGAGGTACTTTTCACATAATATCCTGAGGTTGAAGATCTGCTCTGTTGTGCTTCCACCTGTTCTGAACCCAGCCTGCTCCTCGGCAATGATCTTTTCAGCCTGTGGTTCTATTCTGTTCAGCAGTATCCTTAACATGACTTTGCTTGGATGGCTTATAAGACTGATTGTACGGTGGTTTTGACACTGTTGCAAGTTGCCTTTCTTGGGGAGGGTGGTGATCAGTGATTAGGTCCATGGCGATGGACATACTCCTGATTGCATGATCTTGTTGAAGATGTTTGTGAGGGGCTAATCATTGGTTCTCCTCCAGCTTGGATTAGTTCTGCTGGGATGTTGTCCACTCCTGCTGACTTACACATTTTCAGTGATCTCACTGCGGCTTCTACTTCTTCGCGTATGATAGGGTGTTTGTCGTTAGCTGCTGGAGGGACATTCAGTACCTCTGGATCTATTGTGGCTCAGTGGTTGTAAAGTTCTGCGCAGTACGGTCCATCTTTTCAGAATAACTTACGGAAACTGAATCTCACACTGCATCTTTAATTATGTCTACTCGTATGATCCTAGCTGATAACATGATGCTTCATGCAAAATCTGTTCCCTGCCATAAATAAGCGAAATAAAACAATCACTACGATTCGAGAATCCAAAACAACTACATACTGGCAAATTAGCAAAAAATGAAATCTAGCACATCTTCCAACCTTTGGTAATCAGCCCTTGAGGTATTCACCAGCCCTCGCAGTACATATTTGGTTCCATACCTACACTACAGCGGTTTGATAATTATAATCACTGAAGGGCTTGACAAAGTTGAAACATTAATGAACTTTTAATAAGCAGCAACCTGTATTAGACTAAACAAATGCTAGTCTTCAGTATAACCCTTTAGATGTGGATGCTTTTTGTGTTTTTGTTTCGAATAAGAACTAACGCCTGAGGAAGAACAAAGTATTATTAAGCCTTGGTCATGGTCAGGCTTCCGATGGTGTAAATAACCTTGCGTGAGATGTTTAGCATACTGTCACTCCTTTCGTCAACCATTCGACAATTCGCAACGGGATATATTATCTATCGATATTCTTCAAAGTGACTCCATTATGAACTTCTAAAGCGCATTGAAAAATCGAGACACTCATTTTCTCAAACATTTATATTGGGGTACAATTATGTTACAAATTCGTCATGCTCGACTGACGACAAACTACAGCTCATTTGAACAAATTTGTTTAAAAAAGAATCTGATTGGATAACCTCTTTGTAAATTTGTACTTGAAGAATTTGCACATTTTGTATTCTGTTTCGTTTATTACGAAGAACAACGAATTGAATTGTTTCCATTCACAATATCATACTGTAATGTAAGTTTAAATACCTTTGTATATGATGAATCGATTTTTACATATCAAGTGTACATTCACAATCAAAGACGTTTTTTCTTCTTAAGCGCACCTATTACTAACACGCAGGAGCTTAAACAGCAATTTTATTTATTTCCAAATGATTGTCCATCGCTTTTGCAACGACTCGCTCTACAAGGAAGTAATATTAACCGTTAATGTCGCTTTGGCCACCTTGAATTTGTCCTTCCCATTTTTTCTTCCTATTTTCACAGCTTTATACACAATGTCCTATGCGTATTAATTTACAGTTACACAGTGTTCTGGGGGCCCGAGTGGCCGAGTGGTCTAAAGCGTTCACCGTTACGGATCACGGTTCGGCCTATGTGGCTATGTGAGAAAGCTTGTCAGAAGCTTCTCGTGGGTCAGTGGTTCTTTCCGGGGTTTTCCCGGGTTCTTCCTCCACCATTAATACCGGCCGCCATGTATAGCCTATCTTGTGCTGAAAAATGGCGTTAAACCTTTTCAACAACAACACAATGTCCTACGCTTTTAATATACAGTTATCCTTGTATCTTCTGTCTTTTCATCATCCTCATCTTTTACCAATTACTTTGTGCATCATTGTGTTTTTATGCATCGGCTAAATGCTAATGTTTAACAAATATCACCTTTCATGTAAATATTCAACAAGTTTATCAATTTTTGTCGTAAACACCCAACATCAGCCATGTATCTACAATACTTGTATCGTCAATGGAGAAGAGCAGTATAGGCCGCTGGCTTTCTTTCTAATCCTTTATATTGTATCCCTCCTAATCCATGCCAACAAATTATAAATGAAATTATGTTTAAATGTACCCTCGCCATTTCTGGGACGAGTCCAGGGCACTGAACAGTGAGCCATCGCAAGTACTCTATCGAATGCAATAAAGTACAAAGAGAACAAAACGGTATCAAGAGACGTAATCAGTAACAATGATTCTCAAAGGCATTATGCAAAACATTACAACTTTGACGTGAAAGGTTATAATTTTTCTTTCTTATTTCGTATCTTTCACATGAGTCCAGCTCTTGAATCGCATTTCCAGTATGCTTTCTAATGCAACAGAAAATACAACTATAGTAAATTATTAGTTTATTTTAACAAGGTTTCAGAATGACTTGTTTATTTTCACTTTGCATTGCTATTAGTAACAATAAATATACTATATATTAAACAAAAATGATGAAAACGTTATGCCAGTAAGTAGGTCGCTACAACCCATTCAGCGAGGCCTGCTTACACACCACACTACATTTCTTTACTTCTTAGCAAATCTTTTCAAGTATATGGTCTTTCTACTTGTTGGATGCTATGGGGTGTTTTTTATTTTTGTTTCGTACGAACTGCTTTGTTTATTGCAAGTATATACCTCTGAGACACTACTGCGACGTACAATTGGTGGATGGAATGCAAAGATGAAAGCTGATACTGTTTGCACATGCATGAAGATGTCGGTATGAAAAATCGTTTGCTAGTCCAAATTTGAAGATAAATTCACGGAGCATAATCACAGAATATTTCTCTTGTGCAAACAAGTAAGTGATCAATATTACAATGGTAACAATAAATGCAGGAAAAATAAAGACAAAACGTTGGTGTGGATAAAAACCGCTAAGAAGATCAAAAAGGATCAGATGACTTTCCCACCCGGACAATCTTCCCAATCAACAACAGCAGAAGACTGCAGTAATGTCTGACAATCAGTCTCCCGGCGGTCAATACCCACAATATTCATAGTATTATTAGTATTAACAAATTTATGAGCCAGTATTTATTCCGTCTTCTGGGATCGAGCCTCATTATTATCATCTTTACTCACCAGCACATTCACCCATACGTGCATATGGATCAAACGCATTAGGGGATTATATACGTGTACAAGCACCAATACAAGGACAGCAGGTGATCAGTAATCCACTTGAGGTGATTTTATTGACATTGTCTCGAATGGAAGAAAGATTAAAGAAACTAGACGACATTGAGTTAAAGGTGGACAGAATCGAAACATAAGTCTCTACACCTGACAATAGGGTTCGCGCCTTTGAGGGAAGTCCTGAGTTCGATACTGGTTCACTGGAAGACACTCGAAAAATTCGAGCAACCAAATTTGAGGACACGAAACAAACCAAACATCCAATGGTCAATTAAGCCATCAGGTGACCGGTCTTTATTGTCAGTCAGTTCAAAATAATTTGTTGTGTTTCCATATCGCTGAAGAAAAAAATGAAGAGTTCGTGGAAAAGGATCTGGAATTATGCAAACAAATCCGAAGGTCGAAAACGCAAAACCAGCAGTGAAAATACACCAGGCGCATCGGACTGGAAAATTCACGCCAAGAAAGATTCGTCCAATCGTTGCAAAGTATGCATACCTTGCACATAGGGAAAAGGTGAGAAACAAAGGCTGGTCACCTGATGAATACACCTTTCGGATTAAGTTATCAGTTTGCCAATGGACTAAATGGAGCACGGAAACATTCCAGATGTTTAAAGCAACGAAGGCAGACGGAAAAAATGCGGTTCAGGTGAGGGGTACATTTTTCATGCAAGGAAAACATGTGATACTACCCGTGGTGTAACGTGTGAATTAACCGAATTTCAAAACGGGACACAAGCTAGAAAATGAAACAACCACAACCAAAACAGAGTAAACAACGTACATAATTAGTATCATTATTACTTATCCTCTTCAGAGTAACATTGTTATTTGAAGAGGATGATAGTACCGGTTATTAAATAGAGGTATTCAGAACAGGTGCGCGGATTAGTAAAATGTGGAAGGACTCACGGAGGAATAATGAAAGCAAATCAGTTTAAGTATTTTCGTCAGAAATGCGATAGTATATGCTCGTTAGAAACATGAACTAAACAAAATAATCGCATAGATTTTAGTGGTTACCAGATTTTTCATTTCCTCCGATAATACTTCAAGAAAAATGAAAATGTGTCATTGGAGGTATTATTTTGTAGGTAAAGCTAAGTCTGGTAAAAAGTAAACAAGTTGTACAAAGTTATCATTTTGATTGCATTGTCTAGTTAAGATTAGAACTTTGCTTATGTTTAAGCTTTTTATTTATTTATTTATTTATTTTTTCTTATTTTTTGTTCTGAAAATGATGTTTATATTTCGTTTGTGTCTATTCTCTTTGAAAAACAATTGCCAATACATAATCTTATTAATTTAGATTTATTTGGTAAACTACAAATGAAGTCAATCAATACACGAGTAAGGGACTCGTCAAAGTGGAGACAGATCGTAATAATAGAACTGGTCTAAAAGCAGATTATATCGCAAACAACTCTTCCTTCATAACGCACAACGAGGTAAAAACTACTGACTTTCAAAACTTCCACGAATCTTGACCAAAGAAGTAACAGTTTTGGAAATTAACTACCACACTTATGTAAGAGCACTTGTATACTCAGTATAAATGGGAGATTAGGTAACGAGGAAGGGTCAGCAAACATGTTTAACATCAAATGTAGTAAGTACAATTGATTATTTTTTTTGCCACTGAGAATTTGTTCCCATTCTTTAAAAACTTTAGGGTATATAGTTTTACAGGACGTAAAAACCATAGTTCATTGACATTGTCGTTAGAAACCATCAATCACTGGAATGATAATACATTTCCAATGCTACAATATAAATTGAATCCAGATTGTAAAACCGCATTCATTGCTGATATGCAACGTGACATTCGGGAACTGGGAAAACACTTTAATAGCAGTACCATATTGGACGCATAGACGCAGTATCAATCGATGAGAAGGCTCAAGCATCAAGCTCTTTATTACCAAAATTGCAAATCGATATTTTGAAAACAATTTTCAGGACGGGAAATTTAAAGTTTGTAATAAAGATAAGGCTGTTTGGTTTAATGTTGAATGTGGAGAAAAAAGGAACGACTATGATCGTGTTTTTATTAATTACAATTCCTTGAAAGCCAACGTAAATATAATTAATTGCATAATGAAGAAAAATGAATACAAAATGTTCTGGCGAACACGTAAGTTACTGTACAATAAAATAAATTGACAAAAACTACATGATTTGTGAAAAGTTTTGTAATCGTTTTTAAAGGTTCGACACGTTTTAATAATCATTCGAAATATTGTTATCACTTTTATTAACATTTTAAATAACTAGCTAACGACTTATCAGAAACTAATACTTGTCGATTAGAACAGAGAATAAACATAAAAGAATAAAGTATACACGTGAACGCGAACCGACTTTTGGAATCATGTATTCTACAATTACAACTGAAGAACTTAGTTCTGCTATGAAAAATTTAAAAAACAATATTGGACGAAACCCTAACACAGTTTTGCATGAAAACGTTAGTCAGCCTTTTCCACGTTTATCAAATTATATGCTGAAATTCCCTAGTATGATATTTAACAAGGTATTTATCCTTCAAATTGGAGCAACAGTCTTACTATACCAATTTTTAAAAATATGATCAACCCGAGACAAATAATGACAGAGAGATAACATTGCTCAGCTGCATAGAACAAGTTTGCACTTTATGTTAAATCAAAGACTGTCCTCTTGGGTAATTATAAATGATAGTATTACTGATGCATAATTTAATTTTATGAAGAATAAAATAGCACAGTTTACACCATGTATATCATAATATTTTCACTGAAAAAAAAACTCGAAGAAAACAAAAGCTTTCATGGGCCTGTATTGCTTTTAAACAAGCGTTTGATTATGTTGAATTGAAAAGTCTATGGCAAAAGGTAGTAAACTGTGGAGGAACTGGGAAAATGTTAACAATAATGCGATCTATTTTCAGTTTAGTACAGTCATGTGTAAATCAATTAAACACGCACTTAGACTATTTATATTGTTCACTTTAGCTTCTTCAAGGAGATAGCCTGTCCACAACCCTCTTTTTTCTTAATATAAATGCTATGGAAATTCCATTACAATAAAGAAAGAAGTGGTTGTCATTTTAAAAGAAATGTCTTTATATCTTGTATAGATGTTTTTTTACACGCTGATATTTTCCGGAACAGCAGATGGTCCACGAGCATCCTTAGATGAGTTACGTGCATACTGTATTTAATGGAATATAGTTGTAAATATTGATAAAACAAATGTTATATTTTTTAGCAAAAGAGAAGGATCTACGTCTCATTTAAATATGGATATGTAATACTGGACATTGTAGATAATTTTAATTATTAGAACTAGTTTTTAATAACAGAGGCTCTTTTCTACAGAGACTATAGATGAAAAAATTGTCAAGGCAATGCACGTACTTTTGGATAATGATACCAGTCTAGAATGTCCAGTGAGTATAATGTGTGATTTATTTTGCGTCTCCAGTTTTGTCTTGGAGATTTTTGCAAACAGGCAATATAGAGCCGGTATATAGAAAATATTGCAAGTGGTTACCAGACATTAAACTTTCTTCAAACAACATGTTTTATTTTGAGATTTGGTCCAATATCCACTTTATTTAAATACATATGTGCGCATCATTAAATGCTGGTTAAAACTGATAAACACACATAACTTTTTTCTTCAAAAATATACCAATTAATATGTACCTATTGTGAAAGACAGATTTATAAAACTGGATTTTTATGTGAGAACAAGCGTACTGAGGTCTGGATTTGGATAAGTCTGGTATTAATAATAATAATAATAATAATGAGAACTTTGTATAGCGCCTAATCTTTAGAAGCTCTAAGCGTTTTACAACATTAGACAGCACCTATAACATAAAAACATATATAATGATATTATTACAAAAAACAAACACAATGAAATTAAAAAAACATAAACAACTTGCTGAAAATATTTAAGGTAGGGAACATTATTAGGTCTTTAAGTTTGTTCTTGCAGTCAAAATAAGTGAGTTTTAAGAGCACTCTTGAATGGGATCACTGTGTCTTTGTGTCTAAGTTCAGTGGGTAATTCATTCCACATTGCTGGAACCTGACATGCAAAAGAAAGTTGTCCGTATTACTTCGTTTTCTAGTGGGAATAATGAGTATACGATTGTCAGAAGAGGAGCGAAAGTATCTTGCTGGTGTATACACTTGGGTGATGTCGGATAGATATGTTGGACTGGAGTTCGTCAGTGAAACGCAGCACAGTGAACAAATTTTGTGTTTGATTCTGTATTGAATGGATAGACAGTGTAGGATACAGAGCAGCGAGGAGGTGTGCTCTGATCGTGGTATTCTAAGTATGATCCGAGCAGCTGTATTTTGAACGTTTTGAAGTTTCTGAAGTAGATATTGAGATGAACCAGACAGAATTGAGTTACAATAGTCCAGTCTTGAAAGTACTAATGAACACACTAGTGTTTTAGTGGCATCAACTGAAAGATATTTGCGAATGGAGCTGATGTTTCTCAGCTCAAGATATGCAACCTTGAATATGTTCATGACATGTTGATGTAACGTGACAGTACCGTCCAGAGTGACACCTAGGCTTCGTACTGACTGTGTGAATTTAATGTTGGTGTTGCTGATATTTATTGTTTGAGGTAAAGGATGTGCATGAGAAAGTCTTTGTGTTGCGATCAGAATGGTCTCAGTTTTATCATCTTTCATCTGCAGCTTGTTATATGGCATTCATGATTTCACATCAGAAATGCATATCTCTACACCTTGGATGGTAACATCAACTTCAGGTGGGTGGCTAGAATTGTATATGTGGGTGTCATCAGCGTACAATTGGTGAGACACTGGATGATGATCTATGACACTTGAGAGCGGACGAGTGTATAGAATGAAGAGAACAGGTCTCAGAACAGACCCCTGTGGAACACCACAACATAGATCAACTGGGCTGGAGTGTATTCCATTTGCAGATACAATTTGTGCCCTGTTGACCAAGTAGGACTTGAACCACAGTAAGGCTGTATCATGAATGCCAAATACATGCTGGAGACGGTGAAGTAATATAGCATGGTCTATTGTGTCAAATGTTGCAGACAAATCAAGGAGGATGAGGACTGTAATCTTTCCGCTATCCAACGCAGAGAGAATGTCATTAACTACTTTTAAAAGAGTAGTTTCAGTACTGTGGCAAGGGTGATATGCAGATTGTACATTGCTGAAAAGACTGCTTGAATTCAGATGAGATACAATCTGGGATAGAACAACCTTTTGTAAAATTTTTGATTTGAATGAAAGATTAGAAACTGGGCGGTAGTTCTTTAAATCGTTATGGTCTAGTGTTGGTTTCTTCAGCAGGGGCTTTACAATGGCAGCTTTGAAAAATGATGGGAATTCCCCGGATGAGAGAGAGAGAGGTATTAATAACATCAGTTAGTGGAGGCAATACCGGATTTAAGCACTCAAGCAGCAGTGATGTTAGAATTGGATCAAGTTCACATGATTTTGGTGCACTCTTCATCACGAATGTACGTACTAAATCCATAGAGACAGGTTCAAATGCTGCTAATGGTTGCCGCTGAAATTCTGTATCCCAAATGTATGGTGACGACGAATCAATTGAAATTGTGTTGTCAAGCTTACCTCTAATGGTTTGTACTTTGCCACGGAAGAAATTTGCAAACAAGTCCGGATGGTGGACTAGAAGGAAAGTAGTTGGAAGTGGTGTACATTCGTTCTTTGACATTAGCTTGTTAGTAATCTCGAAGAGCTCTTTGCAGCTGGAACTTTCCATGATCTTGGTACTGTAGTGGGCTGATTTCGCTGCGTGGACTATGTGACGTTCTTCTTAGCGGCTTCATATATTTGTTTATGAATATTGAGTCTGCTGGAAAGCTAAAGCCTCTCAGCTTTACGGCGGTCTCTTTTAGCAGTGTGAAGCTGGTCTCTAACACTGCAATACCATGGAGAACACTTTTGAATTGATACTCTGCACTTGGTAGCTGGGGCATGTTTGTCAAGCAATGAAACCATGCAGTTATCGAGTTGTTTTGCTGTATGAGGTAGGCAAGTTGTTAGGTTTGTTTGTATGTCATGCATTAGTTTGGTTCTTTTTATCATAAGGAGGTTTCTGTTAGTAAATAGAACCAAATTAATGGATGACATCCACATTACCCTAATTCCGTCCATATCTCTTCCTTTTCATGGCTTTTAACCAAAGATTAAAATGCATATTTCATTCTGACTGGCGTACAGAAGATGCTTCTAAAACATCATGCTTGTATAAAGATGTAAAAGGTATGTTCGAAACCATTTCTTATCTTAGAATGATCCCTAATGCCAGCCACAGAAAGGCTTGAATCAATTTAAGGATTTCATCACACCCATTAAATATGAGATTGGAAGACATGTCGGAAAAGAAGGACATAAAATGAAATGTGATCTTTGTCTAAATAATGAGACCAAAGATGAATCTATCCTCTATATTTTATACATCGCACTTAGAAAGCCTTATATTGATCCGTATCATTGACGGAAACCAAACATGAACAAACCTGTTAAATTACACATAAATGAAGATTTAAGAACTCGAAAATACCTAGATAAATATATGTATCATGCATTTTCTCTCTCTTTCATTCTCTCTCCGAGGATTTATGTTCACACTTTTTTTTATCGTCATTTTTCGTTCATTTATGCATAAGTAACTTGTACATAAATTATCTATTACATGGACCAAGATTCTGTTCGGTTCTGTAAAACTTAAACGACATAATATACTGGCGTAATATAATTTTAGATAATATCACGAGGAAACATCGTTCTGATTGGGATTCAGACATGACAGCTGCCTGTTATCATTGTCTACAGTTTCAGGTCTAAATATAAATGACAGTCAATTCATCTCTTTTTGCTATATATTATTTCTTTCAAACTTTTTCATTTACTTTTGGACTATTTTTAACTAGGCAATTTTAAAAGAGAACGAGTTTTTGCGTTATAACAATAAATCCATTTTCAGTTATTGACGTGCAGGCACCGACTATTTAAAACTATTTTAAAAACTCGATTTTGATCTTTTTAGTGAGCACTGATCGCTTGTGTTGAAATATTGTGTTGCTTGTTCGTTGATCTTCCGGTACGCAGCTTATGCGTGTTAGCTTTTAATGAAACCCGTTATCCAACAACGTTATCACTCCTTTCCAGTATAAGCTATATTGATTATTTTGAAGAATAATATCTTTATTATATTAATGAGGTCATTCACAAAACTCTGTAATGAAAATTTTAATATACCATATAGTACATGCAAAGTTTTTTATAGGACCTGAAATTGTAGAATACACAAAACATCTGAGTATCCCTTTAAAAGCGGTGCTGCCTTAGCTCTCTGTAGATATTATACCTGTAAAAGCGGTACTGCCTTAGCTCTGGATAGATATAACTGTAAAGGCAGTAATACCTAAGGTTTGTTTAGCTACCATGGCTTTAAAAGCAGTATTACCTTTGCTCTGAGTAAGCAGTACTACCTTAGCTCAGAGTTGACATTATATATGTAAAAGCAGTAGCACCTTAGTTCTGGTTAAATATTTAACCTGTGAACGCAGTAGTACCTTAGCTCTGAGTAGATAGTATACCTATAAATGCAGTATACCTTATTTGTGGGTAAATATTATACCTGTAAAAGCAGTAGTACCTTGGTTCTGGTTACATATTTAACCTGAAAACGCAGTAGTACCTTAGTTCTGTGTAGATATTATACATGTAAAATCAGTAGTACCTTAGCTCTGTGTAGATATTATACCTGTAAAAGCAGTAGTACCTTAGTTCTGGTTACATATTTAACCTGAAAACGCAGTAGTACCTTAGTTCTGTGTAGATATTATACATGTAAAATCAGTAGTACCTTAGCTCTGTGTAGATATTATACCTGTAAAAGCAGTAATACCTTAGCTCTGTGTAGATATTATACATGTAAAAGCAATAATACCTTAGCTCTGTGTAGATATTATACCTGTAAAAGCAGTAATACCTTAGCTCTGTGTAGATATTATACCTGTAAAAGCAGTAATACCTTAGCTCTGTGTAGATATTATACCTTTAAAAGCAGTAATACCTTAGCTCTGTGTAGATATTATACCTGTAAAAGCAGTAATACCTTAGCTCTGTGTAGATATTATACCTGTAAAAGCAGTAATACCTTAGCTCTGTGTAGATATTATACCTGTAAAAGCAGTAATACCTTAGCTCTGTGTAGATATTATACCTGTAAAAGCAGTAATACCTTAGCTCTGTGTAGATATTATACCTTTAAAAGCAATAATAACTTATCTCTGTGTAGATATTATACATGTAAAAGCAACAATACCTTAGCTCTGTGTAGATATTATACCTGTATTAGCAGACTTACCTTAGTTAAAGAGTAGATTGTATACCTGTAAAAGCAATAGTACCTTAGTTCTGAGTAGATATTATACCTGTAAAGGCAGTACTACTTTAGCTCTGTGTAAATATTATACCTTTAAAAGCAATAATAACGTAGCTCTGTGTAGATATTATACATGTAAAAGCAGTAATACCTTAGCTCTGTGTAAATATTATACCTGTAAAAGCAGTAATACCTTATTTCTGTGTAGATATTATACCTTTAAAAGCAATAATAACGTAGCTCTGTGTAGATATTATACCTGTAAAAGCAGTAATACCTTATCTCTGTGTAGATATTATACATGTAAAAGCAACAATACCTTAGCTCTGTGTAGATATTATACCTGTAAAAGCAGACTTACCTTAGTTAAAGAGTAGATTGTATACCTGTAAAAGCAGTAGTACCTTAGTTCTGAGTAGATATTATACCTGTAAAGGCAGTACTACTTTAGCTCTGTGTAAATATTATACCTGTAAAAGCAATAATAACGTAGCTCTGTGTAGATATTATACCTGTAAAAGCAGTAGTCTCTTAGCTCCGTGTAGATATTGTACGTGTGAATACAGTAATAACGTAGCTAAGAATAGATACAATGCCTTTAAAAGCAGCACTTCTCTAGCTATGAGTACCTTACGTACCTGTAAAAGCAGTATTTCTTTAACTATGAGTGTTTAATGTACCTGTAAGACCAATACTACGGTAGAGTATTGTAAATAACTGAGAAAGCAGTATCGCCCTGGCTAACTGTGTGTGCATGTGTGTGACTTGGATATTTAACGTAGGTTTGACAATTTTGCAGTCATCTCGCTAAAATGTCTGCAGTGTGGCAGTTTATAGCGATGTCTAGCACTGGGGCATCATGTCGCAGACATGTAGCATCATGTCCCACCCAGTCGCATTATCCTGACACCTGACCGACCAGTCCTAACACTAACATATTAATGCTGAGCGCCTAGCAAGGCAGCTGTTAGTACCATTTTTATAAGTATTTGGTATGACTCGGCCGGGGTTCCAACCCGCGACCTACCTCACCTAACCAAAGCTTTAAGCCTTAGCTAAGAATGGACACCGTGCCTTTAAAATCAGTATTACTCCGCTAGATACCCTGCATCATACACAGTACCACCTTAGATAAATGACACACCTAAAAAGGTAGTACCACCTTAGGTAGATTCCATGCCTCTGAACTACCTTTAGCTAACAGATACGGAAACTCTATTGCCCATTATTTAACCCAGTAAGTTGTACAAGCCGAAAGCGTCGCTGGTCCTTGTTCATTTCGACATTTAGCGACCCTGGTCAAATTTTTAAAATTCGCCTTCTAAGGTATATTATTAATCAGGACAAAGAACAAACTCGTATCTGTTCTCTTTCATCCACGACGAAGGCTCTCTCAGACAAAAGAAAACTAAATTAGAACTATTTAGCGGTGATGCCATTTCAATCAGAAACGCCATTAGTGCCGCATTTCTGTATTCTAAGGGAGGCTTTTACGACGAAGCAATGCATGGTTATTACGTTATGCATGAATTCTATAAAATTACAGAATACCTCTGAAATTATTAAAGGTGAAACGTGTATCGCCATTACGAGTAAGGAAAATCAAAAAGACAGGAGTTCAGGATTTACCTGATTTATTCAATGAAACCCTGTTGACAAATTGCCAATTCCATGAAGAAGTTAACTGCAAAGCTATTCGTCCTGTGTGAAAAGACGGCAAATAATTGAATCCAAAATATGGTTTTCATGCAGATTTGTGCCATCAACGGCGTCCGTAATGTCGATGCTAATTCGGATATGGCGACTATGTGCAACGACCATATAGGCCAAGTTTGTGTTCCTCCTGTTGAGAGCGAATATATACTGATTTATGTGCGGAGATTCGACAACCTTCAGGAATAAAATCTGTCTAACGAGTCTCAGACAAGTTACAAACATTAAAAAGAAATATCGAACATAGCAACTTAATAAAACAAATATATTACGGGCATATTTTTCCACTAATATAAAATCGGTGAGCGAAATGGATCGTTTCAACGTTTAGATGGGCTTTGTATAATTCTGACATTAGCATGATATGTCATATGAACAATGCATACACTTTTATGTCTATCACATAACAAAAGAAAGAAATTTTTCATTAGTAATATTTTAAAAGACTGACGTACAATGTAAAACGTTGTGTAAAGTCATGGCGGTTTATTTTATGTATGTATCTTGTTGAACAAATATGACGTATGACAATATCCAGGCATGTCAAAATCTGTCTATATTAAAGCGTTTAATATCTTGTTTATGAACGATAATATGTTATATACATATAAACTATTTTCTTTTCTTAAGACAATATCTGATATATTTCATTGTGTGGTACCCCAAAAAATGACGTGTTATCGAATGTCGAAGCCACTAGTCAAAATATATAGTTTTTGGTATAAGTCGCATTTTCAAGGAACCTTAAAATAATATGCGTTCATTGTTTTAAAAATCATACCAATAATGCTACATAAAAAGGAATCAAAATTTATTGAACACAAAGTTGCAAATGGCTGTTGGTTAGTCTATGACAGACACGGCCTATCTTCTGGCAATTGTCAATGAAGTGTTGAATATTATTACGTGTATTTTGTTCAAATACCTATGATTAATATTTAATTTGCGCTTTAGCTCTTACTATTGTCTTCTATCCATCATATCGAAAGTATTAAAGTACTAAAAATTACATTTGCTTTCAAAACAAGTTTTTAGTTTTCATATAAATGAACATCACTATATCTAAATGATAGGAATAACATGGACTCTACTATTTATTTTCTCTTGCACGTCTATTGCTGTGTTGTCTTACCGTTCTCAAAATGGATTCCGATGCATCGAAAGTAGTTCAGTAAGACAAAACTAATTAAGATAAATCAGGAAATGAATGGTACGGTTTTGAGGTTTTGAATCTTTCTGATGGTGTAATAACCCTATTGATAACAAAACCAAGAAAAATATTTGATCTATCTTGCTATGAAATTGTTTTGTAAACTTCACACCTATCCTATCAAATTACAAGGTATCAAAGTGACGCTTTTAGTTTAAGAGTATTCTTTACTACTACAGTCAAGCAAATGTATCAAAAATGGATCGCGTTTAAAATAAAATTACCACGCAAACGATTTTTACATGCAGTCTTAAATAAAGAAAACCAAATAATTGAAAGTAATGGTTCCTTTGACTTCTAATATTAAAATAGTGTTGCTGGAGAATTAAAATGAATGCAGACCTATTCCTAATAACTGATTACACGACTGATCCAAATCTAAAAAATGTTCACGTGATCAGTTTCAAAATATGACGTATTATTTATGTACCTAATCTCCCTTTTTAGGTAACCACTGACAAGGGACGTACTGTGTTGGCCAATATATGTATCGAGTTTCCCTTCTACCATAGGGAAATAATATAACGCCATACCTATTTAATCGATACAATATCATAACACATTTTATTTTGCTGCACATTGAATAGTAACATTGAATAGTCCCATTGAATAGTCCCTTTGAATAGTCCCATTGAATAGTCCCATTTGTATCTTACTTCAAAGAGTGGATTTACCACAGCCATGCAAATTTATCCATTTCCTGGGAAGATGAACAAAATACGCATACACACTGAATGCTGAAACGTTCCATGTGCGTATATATATATATATATATATATATATATATATATATATATATATATATATATATATATATATATATATATATATATATATATATATATATATACAGTTTCGCGATCATAATTGCCTGATCACATCATGTTGTCAGCATCAGTAAATTCAGAGCATTACGAAACGAGACGTGATGTACCAATCAAAATCGCATTACTGTGATAATGATATTTTTATATACCATTCAATTTTGAGATAATTATAATATTCGTAATGTCAAGTTCATTATGCGGCAAACTCAACAACGTTGCCAACTATTACTGTATGTAAATGTGTTGTAATGTTTGGTAAGCGATTTCCGAGTTTAATCTTGTTGCAGACGAACCATTTGACAATATTATGTACTTTAAAATTGAAAAACTAGTGTTTTTAAAGCTGTATTGGCGAAACCATGATTTGGACCTTTCATATATGTTACAGATAAAGCAGTTTTTTCTTAACTAAACGGGCTGTAAGAGCTTTGCTTACTGCTAATATTTGGCTCCCATTGCTAGAGGGCGCTGTTACTTAACCCAGAAACATCGACGATAAAGAGGCTCCAACCTAGTTCGATATTATGGTGATACGGAATCAGTCAACTAGGTCTCGTTTTCCTATTTATAGGAAATGGCGGTAAAATAATATCTCTTTCTGGGCTAGAAAATTGATAGTATATAAGAAAATCGTTTGTTAACAAATTGTGATCTGGTAATTGATATGAAATTTCAATTCAGTATTTCAATATCGCGCACCCATACAGTTGCTATTTTAGGTGTTTCACTAATGTTTTCACGTCTACATTCTTCCATGCGCAGAAATTTCTTCAATAAATCCTAATTTGTTTCAGATTTAATTTGTACTGTTTTGTGAAAAGAAAATTTAAAACGTAAAAGCGGTTGGTACGTAACAAATAAAATATCGCATTCATGTTTTGCACGGCTGATGGCCTCCACTTACTACTATGCAAAAGACCTCTCTGTTATTTCACCCTTTCCGGCCACTCAGACCAAAACAACTTATCTTGTTGCATATATTTCACGTTCTTGTATTGCGAACTGGGGAGGCAGGAAACAAACTTCACGTTTTATTACAAATTGCATAATTGCTTAAAGAACTTTAACGAGTCACAGTGTTGGTGGTATTTCGTTTGCAATAATATAAATTGTGTAACAAATTCAATGGTTGCATGACTTCGACTTGATTGCTGGAAATATTGAAATTTGGTGTAAAAAGAACTTACCAATAGGACATAATCCATTACCGGAAATAAATTGAACAGTATTATAGCCCGTAGATTATTTATTTTCCTTTCCTCTCGAATCAAGCCCCATTCATCTGTCTAGCGAGATCAATGAGTGGTCTGTATAATTTGGTTTTTAAGACTCATGCATATACACGTCTACAATATTGTTCTTCCGTACTTAAAATGGGTGTTTTTCCTACGCGAAGGGAAACCGTTCATGTGGCCTAAATGATTAGAACGTCCGCCTCGAATTCGCGAGATCACGGGTTCGAACTCCAGCCGAGTCATACCAAAGATTTATAAAAATTGTTCTTGCATCTGCATCACTTCGCTCAGCACAAAGAGGTTAATGTTAGGGTTGGTCGGACTGGTGTCAGGATAATGTGACTGGATGGGACGTGATGCTACATCTCTGCGGTATGATGCCTCAGTGCGACACACCACTATAAACTGACACACTGCAGATATCGTAGCGATATGACTAATATTGTTAAAGCAACCTTAAAAATCCAAATCTTGCACACAAACGCATGCGCGCGGAAAGGGACATCAAGGTAACATTTTAACGTCATATAAATTGTGATGACGGAAGAAAAATGATCATAGATAATACGTGACATGAATCAACTCAACCTTTCGGTATTTATCAAATCCGGCGTCTTCCGTTGAGTAACATACTGTTATTTTCCTGTATTGTTGTTCTCACCGTATTTGCAGATATATCATTGTATATTAACCGTTAACCCGACGGATTTATTTTCCTAGACAAAGCCAATAACGTGACACAAATTTTGTTTCTTGGATAGCTTCTTTTTAATGCTGCCATCTATTAAACACGGCGACGCAATAACTATTGTCTTTATCTCTTTAATGAACGATATCAATCATTATCAATTTACTAGGAATTGAATCAAGTACGTGACCATTCAGCAAAACAAGTAAAGGCAAGCAAGGAAAACAAATTAACGACCTAAAACATAAAAAAATATTTATCAAACAGCATACAAATACTTTTACACTATCGTATTTCGATACCAATCGGCAATAAATTCTCTTAAGAGAATCCTGTGCTAAGCTATCTGTTTTGACCTTTAAATTGAGACAGTAATATAATCTGCGATAGGCTATGTGTGTGTGTGTGTGTGTGTGTGTGTGTGTGTGTGTGTGTGTGTTGCGAATAACACAAAGGCAATACTGTCATTTTTGACGATGAATTAAAAAAAAAAACGGAATGTAAAAAGGACGTATTATTGTCAAGTCAACTTAAAATGTTAGAGAATTTACAGAGAGAGAAGAGCAATTTTCAGGGACAACGAGAAACATCATCATCGAAAATTACTAGAGATAAAAATCAAAAAGATCTATTCAACAACCAAATGAATCAGCAGAGGAAATTAGCTTCATAAATGTCAACAATAAACTTTCAGGAACTAAGAATCCCACACGAAATGAACAACGACCAAGAAATGAAAATGAAATGGAACAAGCATCGCTAACATCAAGAAGAACCTATCAACTAAATCACACAGAAACAGAAATAATAGACCCATGCAAAATAATTACATGAATGATCAAGCAAAACATTTTATAACCCCAGGCACACAAAAGGCAACCTGTGCAGATGAAGTGAAAAATGGGGCGTGGAAAAGAATCCAACGCAACCGTAATAGCAACAATACCAAGACTAATGAAAACCCTAGAGGATCTGTTGTAGACAACACAAACAAAAGAAAGAATATGAGATCTATTAGAACAAGAACAGATGGAGGAAAGAAAAGAAAAGAAAAAAGGAAATCGAAAGTGGAAAAGAAACTGTGTTAAACCTTTCTAATCGAATTCTAACTAATAGTGATTACATTATTCAAGGTAAGGGGTTATCATATTGTCCGAGAACCAAAGTACATGAAAATGATAATTGAGCAAAAGCATTTTTTATATATACAAGATCATTAAAATTAAAAGAATGTTTCTCACAATCAAGTAAATATTCACAATAGGAAAGTAGTTTTCATCAACAAAATAAGCCCTTATTCAGTAAAAAGATATAATTTACCACTTCTAGTGTAAGAGATATTTATCTCGAATTTTAAGCAACTAATCAAGAAATTTTAAATAGCAGTCCTAAGAAAAACATTTTACAAACATATCTAAGTAAGAACTAAATTCTTTGCGTACCTTATCACAAGATGAAAGAATTATTATTAAGAGAGCTGATAAGTCTAGCACCATAGTAATAATGAATAAGAAGGATTATATTAAAGAAGTAGAAAGACAATTAAATGATGAAATATATTATACAAAACTTTCGTAATACAAACTATTTCCAAAGCTGGGAACAGCAATTGGTTGTCCGCTGGCACCTTTTGGCACCTTCTTATGCATCTTTGTTTAAGAGGAAATTAGAAAATGATATTCTCTATACATTATTCATAAAACCAGATGTTTGGTTAAGATTTTTAGACGATATCATTATGGTTTTGAGTTATTCATTAGAAGACCTTTACTTTTATAGGCTGTTTAAAAAATTACATCCAACAATAAAATTTGCATTAAATGTGTCTAAAACAAATGTATCATTTGTGGACGTAGAGGTCGTGAAAAATGAAAATAATGGCATCACTAACATGGTTCATGTTAAAAATACGAATATACATCAATATGTTGAATATTTTCATGTCATCCTAAATAATGTCAAAACTGGATACCATATAGTCAACGGGATACCATATAGTCAACGGGATACCATATAGTCAAGCAAAACGATATAGAAGAATTATATCGCATGCCACTGTTTTTAAATCATCTTTGACAGAGCTAGGTCAGCATTATTTAAATAGAAATTACCCTATTGACATCATTAATACTGCTTTCCAAACATTATCTTCTCTTACACAACTTGAATCTTTCCAATATAAAATCAAAAATAGAAATGAAAATATCATTCCTTTTGTTATTGATTATAATCCAAGTTTGCCTAATATAGGTAAGATTATCAATAAATATTGGGATTTATTAAAAAATATCATGTAAAGCAAGTGTAAAATCGTTACACGAAAGCAAACCCACACTTGCTTATAAAAGGACTAAAAGCTTGAAGATTTCCTAATTAATTCTAAACTAGAAAAAAAAAAATAAAAAGGGACCATCAGCTAAATGTAATAGACCTAGATGTTCGCACTGTTCTTTTATTAATGAAAATACTTCTTTTAATAGTAATAATACGAACGAAAACTTTTTATATGCAATGTGATATCAATTGAGCAACATTAAATGTGATTTATTTGATCACTTGCAAAAAAAATGTGACATCCCGATATATTGGACAAACCAGTCAACAAATATCTAACGTATGAACCAGCATAGAAAAGACACTAACATTTTTTTTATCGATCAATCATTTTCATCTGTTGTTGCCGCACATTTTAACAAAAGTTTCCATACTGTGCAAGATTTCTCCTTTCAGCCTATTGTAATAGCTGATTGTGAGATGGAACGTCTGATAAAGGAAACCTATTGGATTCACCGTCTTAATACGGTATATTCAATAGGTCTAAATTCCAAAACTCTATACGACATTCATTAATCCCTCATTTTATTATTTTTTATTATTTGCTTTAAATTATATCCCCTGTTTGCAATTAGGAATATTTGTATATTATTCTAATTTACAGAATAACTTAAATAGTGATAGTATCAACAAATATCATACAAATAAGTTTACTAATTCTTTTAAATGAGAGGGCATTTTAAAATTAATTTTCAATATATTATAATCAATTATTTATAAAATACTTATTTATTTTGTGATCATACCTATTATGCACACCATAATTTTTTATTATATAATTTGAGTTCCGATAAATCATTGAACATTCTTCAATAATATATCAAGGTATAATATATTATTTTTGTAGAAATGTGAATTATGCATAGCAAAAATATTAATTAAAATGTTTATCTCTATTTATTCATTTAAAAAATATAGACAGATAGACGAATAGATTTATAAATAGATAGAACTATAAAGTCTTTAATTCACAGTCCGACCGATCGTTTTAATTAAAAGGTTTTATACTTACATCTTGCATATTGATCGACTACTTTTGCTTTTGCTAGTTACCCCCTACTGGTATTTTGAACTAAAGAAAAAAAATTGTTACTCTAATTTTCCTTACGTTATTTCAGTTTGTGATGACCTGAGGGAATATATTAAAGAAAAATAGTTATCCTCATAGAAAAGGAACAATGGAAATATGTGTGGATCTTTAAAAGTAAGCGATAATTGTATAACACCGAAAATAAAGTAGGGAACCGGAAAGGCTGGAATGCCACAGACATCGGGCGAAGTGGTTGTGGTGTGCCGTCTAAGAATTTTTTTTAGCTGAATGTTTCGTAGCATTTCGTAGTATTTCGTAGTATTGTACCGCAAATTAACGTAGCAGGTGCAATTCTTGACAATACTTATATCGCAGTGACGATGATGATGATATTCTTTTATTCCTCCATTTTCTGAAGATTTTAAGACAAAAAAGAAATGCATTTAAATACATAGAATCACAAAAATAGTGGATTCGTTACTTATTGAATTATTTCCAATAGCAAATGAATAAATAAATTAAAATCATTACTAAACTATATATATATATATATATATATATATATATATATATATATATATATATATATATATATATATATATATATATATATATATATGATAGAACATTTGAAAATTTATCCTCACAACAAAAATAGCTAGTTTCCTAATCGCTTTGCAATCCAGTACAAGTATTTCTTTCCTTATATTCTGAGTGAGTTCTCTATTGAATCGAATATATAATATCCTTTATCTTAATGAAATACTTGGTAGATAGTCTGATCATATTTATCTATGCCTCAAATTCTAAACGTTCTGATATATCATTTAAACCACCAAGTAGTATAATCAGTATAACATCATCGATATGATCACAGAAATCACGGTAAATCACTGGAGGCATATACGAAAATAGACTTTCCATCAAGTGGTTTCTGTCGTCTGAGGTTAAGGCACAATTCATCGAAATGTGCAAAATAACGGACATGACTCATTTTGCCACATAGGGGACACAGTCCAGGTCTTGCTTGCATTCCTCCAATACGAATTAATGTCCCATATTCCATTTTTCTGCTTGAGTCAGTGTAAGCTATTTTCCATAGATGATGCATTTTTAGTCCTGGATTAATTTTTAAAAATCTACCGAATCCCTTTGATGGATTTCTGATACTCATTTGATGTTTTCTCTCCTCAAATATCTGTATTCTTGTCCCAATTAAGTTTTTCCATGTTATTTTGTCTGGAAATTTTCCAGTGAAAATAAAGTCGTTGAGATAGTCTTCTAAATCATACTTTTTGATTACAGTATTTATATCATATATAAAAGAGTTGTAGCTATGTTGGGGGTCAAAAATCAAATTTCCAGCAGCCCAGAGGAAAACCTTTTTAGCAGTTAAGTTTGCTGATGTTCTACACATGCGACCAAGAAATACGAGTTTTTGCTTATCTATGCGAGCTTCCATTGATATCATCCCCAAGCATGATGTCGTAGATCCAATCAAAGTAGGGATGCCACTAAACCCGGGCGGTTCGAACCCGCGTGCCCCTACTGAATAAATAGTTGTTCCTTAGTGATGACATTCTGGTAGATTAGTTACTGTCAAACATAAATGTGTTACTGTCAAAGATAAATTGGTTTCTGTCAAACATAAATACGTGAGACTACTCTTCTTTAGGTATAAACAAAGGTAACTAATATAAATAATAGTTTAACAATATCCGGGTACTGATTATAAAGCATGGATACTTTTTAAATCCTTAATGAAAGGCAAATTTTATCTCCTATATAAAAACAGATTTGAAAAATATCTTAAAACTGTAATTTTCCGAGAAATTTTATCCAATTAATATTCTAGAAACCATATAAATCATACTACTTATAAATCACGTTACATGCGTTTGTAAACAAAGGATATTTAAGTGTTGAAATTAACAATGTTATACTCTGTGTGCGTGTGTGTGTGTCGGTGTGCGTGCGCGTATGTATGTGTGTTTGTCAGTGTGTGGGCGTGGGAGTGTGTGTGCGTGTGTGTGTGTGCGCATGTGTGTGTGCGTGTGTGTGAATGAGAGTGGAGAGGGAATTACTATAAAAGACGGTTCACCATTTGTTAGTTTACATATAACATTCACGTAACGTGACGTGTGTATGCATATGTGTGTGTGTGTGTGTATGTGTGTGTGTGTGCGTGAGAGAGAGAGAGAATTGCCATAAAAGACGGTTTATCATATTTTAGTTTACATATAACGTTTCACGTAATGAAAGGTGTGTGTGTGTGTGTGTGTGTGTGTGTGTGATAGAGAAAGAGAGAGAGAGAAACAGATTTACCATAAAATAAGGTTTGATCATTTTCTTAGTTTACATAAAATATTACAAGTAATGTAAGTTGTGTGTGTGTGTGTGTGTGTGTGAGAGAGAGAGAGAGAGAGATATTTAGAGATTTACCATAAAACACCGCTTGATCATTTTTTTAGTTTACATATAACATTTTACGTAATGTGAGTTGTGTGCGTGTTTGTATCAGTGTGTCTGCCAGTGTGTGTGCGTATGCGTTTGTGTGTGCGTGCGTGTGTGTGTGTGAGAGAGAGAATTACCACATAAGACGGTTGATCAGTTTTTAGTTTACATATAACATTTCACGTAAAGTGTGTGTGTATGTGTGTGTGTGTGTGTGTGTGTGTGTGTGTGTGAGAGAGAGAGAGAGAGAGAGAGAGAGAGAGAAAGAATTACCCTAAAAGATAATTTTCTTAGTTTACATATAAAATTTCACGTAATGTGAGCAGTTTCTGTTTGCGTGTGTGCGTATGTGTGCGTGTGTGTGTGTTAGTGAAAGAGATTTACCATAAAAGATAGTGTGATCATTTTTTTCGTATGACATTTCACGTAATATGAGTTGTGTGTGTGTGTGTGTGTGTGTGTGTGTGTGTGTGTGTGTGTGTGTGTGTGAGAGAGAGAAAGAGAGAGAGAGAGAGAGAGATTTACAATAAGAGACGGTTTGATCATATTTTTTTAGTTTATATATAACATTTCACGTAGAGTTGTTTTCTTGTCAATAATAAACAATTCGCAGTGGTTTATTTTGTGGAGTTCTTAAAAGTATACCAACTTACCAATTTGCAAATTTTAAGGATGGCATGCTTTTCCATATATTTAGTCATATAGATCATTCGGAACTTGTTCCTATTTCTTCGATGAAAGTAGTAATATGACTTGTTTGATAGTAACTATCAAGGATACCTTGTGAATGTTTAAATGTTTGAATAATAAACATGGTACAGATGTAAACGTTCACTTTGACTATGTGTGAATAAACATGATATGCAGAATATGTATGAATAAACATGACATGCAGACTATGTGTGATCAAACATGACATGCAGACTATGTGTGAATAAACATGATATGCAGAATATGTATGAATAAACATGACATGCAGACTATGTGTGATCAAACATGACATACAGACTATGTGTGAATAAACATGATATGCAGACTATGTGTGAATAAACATGATATGCAGACTATGTGTGAATAAACATGACATGCAGACTATGTGTGAATAAACATGATATGCAGACTATTTGTGATCAAACATGACATGCAGACTATGTGTGATCAAACATGATATACAGACTGTGTGATCAAACATGACATGCAGACTATGTGTGAATAAACATGATATGCAGACTATGTGTGATCAAACAAAACATGCAGACTATGTGTGAATAAACATGACATGCAGACTATGTGTGATCAAACATGATATTGCAGACTATGTGTGAATAAACATGATATGCAGAATATGTGTGATTAAACATGACGTGCAGACTATGTGTGATCAAACATGATATGCAGACTATGTGCGAATGAACATGATCAAAATTGATATGCAGACGGTTAATGATTGAAAATGAGATACAGACTATGTGTGATAGGACACGATATGCAGACTGTGTGTGAAATGACTTTATATGCAGACTGTGTGATAAGACACGATATGCAGACTGTGTGTGAAATGACTTTATATGCAGACTGTGTGATAAGACACGATATGCAGACTGTGTGTGAAATGACTTTATATGCAGACTATGTGTGATAAGACACGATATGCAGACTGTGTGTGAAATGACTTTATATGCAGACTATGTGTGATAAGACACGATATGCAGACTACGTGTGATAAGAAATCATATGCAATAATAACAGTTGAAAACAGTCTTTCATTATACGTCTTCTTGACGTCAATAAACATATACATTTATGTTTAACCGGAACTTAAGCTTTATACTTATTGGTGAGTAATCTTTATGTCGAAACAAGAGTCGAATAAATTCCTTGATTGTGTTTTCAGTGTACCATTTTATTGGTGAACCTTTCAAACGCAACTATAACTGCACCTGATTATATCTTCCCTGTACCAATCAACAAACAACCCCAAAAATTATGCACAGGACTAATTGTGCTGAATCAAGACATTAAAAGCAAATTACTGAGTGACAATTTTAACTGTCATGTCAGTGACAAAATACACAAAAACAGTTATGCATATCAAAACAGCTTTTCCACCGAGACTATAACTACTGATAATATCAATCAAAGGATATCAATTGAAGACCCATTTGATTATATTGCTGAGTCTCGCGCAAATAATTACACCGTCTCAGGCACTCATTCGTCTCATTCTTATTTAGATATAACACTATAAGAGGTATGGACATGATTGTAGGCAGCCTACCGAGGCATATAGCCCATCCAACGACAAACATGGGACTAACTTATTCCGGAACAAGACGGTGTTTCATTAGTGTCTCTATTAAGTGTATACTCAAAGGATTCAGTCATTCAATGAGGTGCGTATTTCATTCGAGTTGCATAAAATCCAAAAATACCCACAATCGGGAAATTTTCGCTGACTCCATATTTACTTTCTTTTATTGTCCGAAGATGGTACGAATCCAGAAAAGATATATTCTTTTGTATAAAACTGACATGAAAAGGGGTGCAAAACAACTACAATTTTAAATAAAGGCTTGTGCAGGATCATGGTTTGACAAAGACAATGAATATGAAATGGCGGGAAGCATATGAAACTTTCGTCTCAACACTTGCATAAACATCACGTCAATGCAACAACAGAATTTGATATTGTAGAAAAAAAAAACACCACAATACTGAGAAACATTTATTTGAAATTAAAGATATTTAAAAAAAATATCAGACTATAAGGCATTTGTCATGAAATCTATAAAGCAAGGCGAAACTCGTTTTTTGTTGTTGTACTAATATATATGCTGATTTCAGGTTGGTAATAAACCTTCAGGCAAAATACATACGACGTCATTGCGTCAGTTGAACACTAATTTATATATTTGTCTATACATTTATATTTACAAGCATGTGAACCAAAGAATACACACAAAAAAAACTGCTTTACGTATTTCTCATACATGTTTCTTTTTTTTTTCAAAAGTAATTTAATACTTCCTGTACGACTGCCCCTCCGCCAAAAAAAGTTTTTGGAAATGTAATAACTTTCATGAAAATGAATGAAATCCTTAAGGAACACACAACAGAATTGTTGCCCTTGGAAAATTATGGAACCATTGTAGACAATACTTGAGCCAGACTCGGACAAATCAGTTTCCTGTTTATTGAAAACTAGAAGTCTGTCTACGATTCATTTAAAAAGACAAGATCGCGTTGATCACGTAGAGCATACGTCAAAGGACAGTCCGAACCAATTAGAAAAACTTAACTGTCAACGAGAAATGCTAAGAAATATAATACATGCAAACAACTAAAAAAAAACACGCTAATATAATGTGCATTATATGTGAAGTTTGCTAATATTGTTTGCAATATATGTGAAGTTTGCTAATATAATGTGCATTATATGTGAAGCTTGATAATATTGTTTGCAATATATGTCAAATTCCATAATAGAACGTGCATTATATGTGATGTTTTCTAACTGAATGCCAATTATATGTTAAGTTGCTAACAGAATTTGCATTAGATGTGAAGATTGCTAATTGAATGTGCATTATATGTGAAGATTGCTAATTAAATGTGCATTATATGTGAAGATTGCTAATTGAATGTGCATTATATGTGAAGATTGCTAATTGAATGTGCATTATATGTGAAGATTGCTAATTGAATGCGCATTATATGTGAAGATTGCTAATTGAATATGCATTATATGTGAAGATTGCTAATTTAATGTTCATTATATTTTTGAAGGCGTGATTTATGTGACTTATAACTGGTACTTACGTATACGGTTAATTTGTTATTATGCACGCCTCTGTGCTTTTATGCTTGCATGGGAGAGAGAGAGAGAGAGAGAGAGAGAGAGATTAAGTATGTTGCGTGGTCAATGGCGGATTATATATATAATTCAAAATACAGTACGTCTGAAAAATAATAGTCCTTTCGAGTTAACAGGGTCCATATATATTTATGGCGTACACAAAGTATCATATCAATTAGAGGAACGTAGACTCATATGAATATTTGTACATGCCAGCATAATAATATTAGCGGTAGGTGTATGTTACACCAATGTGTGTGTGTGTGTGTGTGTGTGTGTGTGTGTGTGGTTGTGTGTGTGTGTGTGTGGTTGTGTGTGTGTTTTTGTGTGTGTGTGTGTGAGAGAGAGAAAGAGAGTTGTGAAAGTTGTACGGTACAGTTGCAAGGCTAACCGACTCAAAATCGTCAGTTACGCTGACATTTGCAGTATTTTCGGTTTTAATATAAGCATGCAAGTCTACTATTAATTTCGCTTCATCCAGTTTTTTTCACAACTATTCTGAAAAAGTGTAAAACTCAAATAAGTTGTTCTTTTATATACTTAAATTTGAAATATAAAGACTTACTGGCGAAATAATTTTCATATTTGTTTTCGTTTTATTCCTATATTTTTAAACGTGAAAAATATATTCTTTTATTTTCACATGGGAAAATATAGGAATGAAACGAAAAAAATACAGTACCTCTGAAAAATATTTTCATATGTGAAACTGTATCCTTTTATTTTTCGCATGTGAAAATACTAGATTTCCCATCAGGAGTGCGTGTTAACATATCTTGTACCTGCATAAACAAAAATCGAGTACTTTGTGAGCAAGATATAAAAATTAGAATCTGTCTTACACTACATACGTGATCATTAATCTTTGATAAAGAAATTGAACCAGACAAGATGGATTGCTGAATGGACTCGCATTTTGTTTAGATAGGGTCAAAGAATTTACAAAATGACAAACATGTAATTTACTGTGACAGATTAGGTCAAGCCAATCCTACCGTTTTCGTAGTTTTAATATATTTATGTGATCAGCCCTTGAAAGTACGGTGAATTGACAAAAAGGGACTGAGGTTAGGGTGCTGTACCGGAGAATGAATTTACTCAGTTAGGTATATAATAAAAAGGTGATGTTCTTTTGCTACGTTAATACCGGATATATTTCATCTTGTTGTACCAAAAACTATATATGTTTTGACTCTTTAAAATATCACGTTTATTAGTGCCACACGATGAAATTTATCGGGTATTAACTTAGGAAAAGAAAGTATCCTCCATGTAGGTAGGCTGCAGTGTTATTTCAAATCTAAACATACATGATTTTATTTTTCAGGTCTATATGATTCGATAATGAGATAATAAGAAAAATAGTTCCTCTCTGACGGGTATACTCCGGAAAAGTGTCTGTCCACTCGGACAGGAATACGCCTGGAAAGTGTCTGTCCACTCGGACAGTAATACTTCTGAAAAGTGTTTGTCCACTCGGATTTGGCACATCGAGACTGGCTGAACTCACTGTACTGCGAAGAAGAACAAAATTAACACCCATATTTTGAATGATGCTGATTTTTCCCCATCTTCGCTAGCCAGGTAGTAGATTCGCTTCGTAGACCACTCCGTTGCCCTAGTGGTTAGAGCGTCTGCCTCGGATGTGGGAACTCGATGGTTCAAACACCAGCCGAGTCATAAAAAAGACTTATGAAAATTTTACTAACAGCAGCCTCGCTAGGCGCTCAGCATTAAGTGGTTAGTGTCACGAATGGTCGGTCTGGTGTCAGGATAATGTGACTGGGTGGGACATTATTGCTAAATGTCTGCGGCATTATGTTCAATGCTATACCTCACTATAAACTGCCACACTGAAGACTTTGTTGAGATATGACGTAACACTTTTTAAGGCGATGTTAAAAATCCAAATCGCACAAAGACACAAACACATACACAGAGATTCACTTCGTTCATAGTCAGTTCTTGGTGTACTTAGCTAGTAGAAACGATATCAGCCATTCCTCCTAGTGCACGCAGCTGACAGAAACTCATCCAATCAGAGTTAGCGGTTTATTTCGCCTGAGAAGATAGTAAGGAATACTAATGGTGGGCTCAAGACACAATAGCACAAGTCGCATGACCGTTATCTCTTTAAACCTATTCACACACACACACACACACACACACACACACACACACCGCGTGGAGTGTAGATCATTGAAGACTGCCAGTATGTAATGCGTGCTCCCCCATTGGTCGATTGATTTAGACTGGTACTAGCAGTATCACTTCGATTCGCTAGAGGGCGCGTTTTTAAAACATTGATTTTGCAGGTGCTAAGGGTCAATGTGGAACGAAGTTGATCTGTCTGGTGAAGTTGACATTTCCAGTCATTTGGATTAATGTAAGTAGAACCATAACGAGCGTTTAGTTGTGAAACTATATCACGCAGACCTAGAATTTGAAACGAAACAAACCAATCATAAACCTGTGGAAGTCTAAAAGATGCTTTAATGTCGAGTGTTTCCTATTAAACCATTTAAATTAAATTAGGTTGTATCAGTTTCCTACAAGTCATACATCGCAGTTATTCGTGCTATTGTTTGCTGACTACACTAACTTGATGCCGACCTTCCATGATAAGCGAAAGTTCTAGGTTTGAACAAATTATCTCCCTTGCGACGACGATCAGGAACCTCCGATATAAAATACATGCAAGTTCGACCATTCGAGAATGAAATACATTATCTATAGACACTAGTAATAGTTACTCCATTAACAACCTCCAAAGAGCATCAATAATCGCAACGCTCATGTTCTCAGTCACGTTTTGTGTGGTTGTAGGAAATTATTTCAAATTCGTTGAGCTCGACTTCTGATCAAATTAGAGATCATTTAATTATCATGACATGGTTTTAATTTTACTAAATGTCTCAAACCTTGTATTCAGACAGTATTAAAATTCACTAAATGTTTCGGACTTTGTATTCAAACTGTATTCACTGTCATCAAGTGTCTCAAAACATGTATTCAGAATGTATTATATTTCCCTAAGTGTCCCATGCATTGTATTCAAATAATATTAAATTTCATAAGATACCTCAAAACTTTAAATTTCAAAACTTGCATTCAAGCTGACATTTATCTTGCTTTTGATATTTCTGAGTTATTCTGTGATAAACTGATATAATGCAAACGTTAAAAAATAACTGTTTAGTTGAATCTTGTAGACTTGAAATGATTTTTATTGTTAAAAGACAAACTGAAGAATGCTGAAGAAAAACAATTCAATGTTACCTCCGAAATCAAACATGGCTATTTTCCGAAGAATGCGTGGGTTTTTTTATGTTGTTTTTTATTTACTCTGTTTGAATAATTAAAATCTTTTTATCTTTAATCAACAGCCATCGTATCTTTCGTTGCATTTATAAATTTAAAAGCACAGAATTTATGAATCACCATGAACTAATTTCAATATTTTGCCCTACCGTCTGATTAGTAAGTTCGATGACTAAGTCTGTCATAAAATTATTTTCCGTCTGTGAAATGTTTTGTCAAATACTGTTTACTGAAATGCAGTTTTGATATATTTCCTGTAGACCTCACCAAGCTGTTTTATATCCACGGTCCGGATTAACACGAAAAAAAACCGAGAGCAGACTGGATCACTTTCAATACATTCAGATAGCTCTCACGTTAAATTCAAAATCGATCTTTGATTTCCAAAAAACAGTGAAGCCGACAGAGATACAGAGGAAGATGAATAGAAGGCTTGATGCATTAGCTTGATACAATCTTAATATAGTATCGTGATCTCATTGTGGGTGTGAAGTTATTACAGGTTCGTGACCTCATTATGAGAGTAAAATTATTATTATAATTTCGTAACCTCATTATGGGAGAGTATTATGGTTTCGTGACCAGAGTGTGAGTGTAAATGTTTTAGTTGAGCTAACATGGTATCCGTTTGTACTGTCAAGTAATGCATAGTTTTTGCTGGCATATATTTTCCATCCAAGATCCGGGACGGGAAGCACTGTGTACAATTAACATATAGACATGCACTACTGACCTCATCAAATCGTATGCATATAATATTTGTACAGTCTAGAGTCCTTTTCGAAAGCGCATACTTCAAAATGTGTTAGCCTCTCCAAAAATAATTTAAGCTGCATAAAGCTCGTGACAAAATTTATTTACTATTGGAGGCGATTCACTGTAGCTGTTAATTGGTGTCTAGACTCGTTACCTTATTCTGTGTTTAATGTGGATATCAGAAAGACAATTGACAGAACAATAAGTTAATTTTTAAAACTTGTAGCACATGCAGGCTTTGATAGATACTTCTGTCCCTGCAATATTTAACATTTCCTTCGCGTTTTCATAAAACATAGCCAGGAAGCGTATCTGTAAATATTGTCACTTCTCACTTATTTTTTTAGCCAAGAATAACAAAAACTATAGCATATTCAATTATGCAAATAAAAATCTAAACTCGTGTCGCAGAATTCTTAAAGTACTAGGAGACCTTGTAGCGAACGCAAATTTTGAAAATAGTGCTAATTTAAGATATCGCTAAGAATAAAAGTCTTTAAGGTCGTGAAACGAAACTGGTGAAGCATTTTGAATTAAGGCTTTAAAGCAGACATACTACATCTAGTTATAACTCAAATGTATGTTTTCCTTTGAGCGTAATTTAGACTCATTTAGCTGTCACAACTGCGGGCTTTCTTTGTGTAAGTCTTCTTTGGCTTCTAAATTATGGTTTGTCGATATTTCAAAATAAGAATATTGTATTTGTACTCGGCCTACTCAAGCGACTGCGTATCGCTGCCGGCATGATACATATCTGCGGCTAGAAAAGTAAGATTTACAATCCTGTCATTTGGTATAATTTGTTCACAATAGTAGAGAGATTCATAAAGACACATTCGGTTGAATATCTCTATATAGAACTAAGACTTTATTTTGCAAATCTGACATTTTCCTGTTTTCTTCAAAGAAGAGTTGTGAGATTATTCTGGGTAGACATCCTTCGAAGCCATTTTTCAAATCGTAAGAAGAATAAGACTTATACACATAAATAGTATTTCGAATGATCATTATCAAATTTAACCATGATTTTAATACAGACTGTGGTATTCGTAATCTGGAGGCAAACCTATTTATAAATAGGAACTTAATTGCTCAATTATATATGTGATTGCTGATAGCCAGACTGGCCTGCTACTTGTACAGGTACAAACACCTGATTAAACTTCATTTAAGGTATTTGACACCAGTCTAATGCCTAATTTCAAATTACCGCATTTCCTAAAAATAGTTTCACCTAAATGTTATGTAGCAATCAACCTTCTTAGTTATGATAGAAAAGTTATTTTATTTGTATTTATTATTTTTCCATTTTGGTTAATGTCAGTTAAATAACGTTTAGTGTCTTTAATAAATTGTTTAGCAGAACGAGTGTAAATAATCCCGATGGACCCTGTTTATAATTTACAAAGTAAGTGCAATATACACGTAGAATATCAGGTACAAATTTCACCGTATTTGTACATGAAGGATACTCGTTCACGTACATAGTCAAAAACGCGTTGCATAAACCGGTATAGAACATTTTATTGATCGCCTGCACTTGTATCGACGCAATGCAACATGCTATCAAGCATCACACCGACTGGGACTTCCATTATACAAACTACATACCGAGAGAGAGAGAGAGAGAGAGAGAGAGAGAGAGAGAGAGTGATGTGGTTATGAAGCCTATATTGGTATTTATGAGGGTCGATTGTTATAGATCCTTTCAGAAGAAGACTGCTCAGAAATTTTAATGTGTAGTGGGAACAAAATACGGTATTACCTGTATCGACACCTTTTAATGAACATAGAAAATCATAACAAATCCGAAGCGTGACTATTGAATCATTAAGGGGGACGGACAGACAGACAATAAGAGAGTTTGAGTTAGTGAAAGCTGGTTAGGAATAGACACTGTAGGACAACGTAGGTATGTAATCGGAAATATTAATACTGCAATATTAATACTGCATACAAATAACGGAACCAGTGCAGATAGGTAAGGATAATCAGTCGATCACACGAGACATACGTTTCCTACGCGACTGGTTCTTTGATTGCATGTGCAAATACAAACGTATCATTACACCATCAAACTACTGTCAAAAGGTTTAAGTGGGACTAAAAAGTCCCCATCCTATAAATAAGTGTTTCTTGACTAAACTTGTTTAGTAACTTCACTGTAATTTAATAAATCAGCGAACGGATCGATAGCATTATATATATATATATATATATATATATATATATATATATATATATATATATATATATATATATATATATAATACCCAGTAACTTGTATCTTCCCTCTTTCAATACGCACTTACTTAGTATCGTAACTTAACAACCATACACCAGCAGCATTAATGTGTGGTAACTAATATTTGAAATATGGCGTTAAACACTACAACAATACAACAACAAATACTAATATTTGAAATATGGCGTTAAACACTACAACAATACAACAACAAATACTAATATTTGAAATATGGCGTTAAACACTACAACAATACAACAACAAATACTAATATTTGTATTATCTTCATAAAGGTTTACTTGTTTATCTTTAGTTTCGAATCAGTTCAGTTAGTTGCGAGCGTTTCTAATCCCCGGTAGTTCATGCATTTATTGAGTCAAAATTATTGGTATCTTATCTCCTTAAGCGATTTTACAATAAAATTGTGGTAAGAAATAGTTTAACTGCTAACTGGATAAACCAACGATACATATTGCAAACAAATGAATACATTTTTTAAAATTCTTAATGTCAAGACGTTTAGAGATAAAGAAGCGTTTCAAGCTGATTAGAGAAAAAGAACACTAAGGTATTTATAAATAAATTTTAATATAAAGGAAAGATTGTTTCTTCTCGAGAAAGAGAGCAAAATGGGTTGAAGATCTGAAATATTTTTAAAGGCTTTTAATAAGGATCATTATCGTAAAACTATCCAACTTAAATAGGCACCACTATACAAATTAGGTTGACAAATGAAGAAATCCTGTTAAACGTTATGAAATATATAAGGCATGAGCAAGCAAGTAAAAAGCAAGACGTAAACAAGCGTTCGGAAACTACATTAAACGTAACGAGGAATATAAAACTGTTTAAAATCACTTACCTTCCAAGACGTACAGAACGTGCGTTCTTGCGTATAATGATAATTATAAACAGATGCAAGTTTATTTCACTGCCTTATTGCTCGATTTGATTAAGTCCCACCTTTATCATAACCAGGAAGAAGACACGTGACTAAATGCACAGTAATATCCTATGGTGTTTCTTCTATGAAATGTTTTAGACTTGTCCAGAACAAAATCTAGATATTGAAAATCATATATTGGTTTCATATGTCTCTGTCCTGTCGCATCTGCGAACGTCTCGAACAGCTTGCCATCAACTGCGAAGACCTGGCTATGATGCTATACAGTGATTAACAACATTCATGATACCATACGAAAGGAAACAACATACTGGCCGTATATGGTGTGTAGCTTTCAGAACCTGCAAGAGCTGACTTGGATACTAATTGATTTCTAAGCACTCTGATTTACTCTGCTGCCTTTATATTCAACGTAACAAAGTATATCCACCCACTCCGTTCTTCTGTGCCTCTTTTTGACAATGGCGAAGAATCAATAGGGCATATATAAAGGAGTCGAACAAACTACCAGTAGTTAGAAAGATGGGAGGTCGTGACAGCATAGCCAATTGCTCGTTATTCAATATTTTTCATGGCCAGCAAGAAGGTGTTACTCCTGCTTCTCTTTCCTATTCTCGAGAGTACAAAACTTTGGCAAGTAAATCAAAAATAGAAGAAACAAATCAGAAATAGTTGAATGATTAATTAGATTTCATTATAAGTTAGGAATTCGTTTCATCTATTGCCCAATGTCTTCATCGGATTGGGCAAAGATTATTGCGTATTTTTGGGGTGGGCGAAAATCTCAAAAGAGCTTCGGAAATATCCTAATTTCAAACAATCAATAGCAAAATTACAAAAAGGTACTGAGACTAAAGGGCAAAAAAATACTTATTAATAAAGGCGGAATAAGTGACGGACTGATTTAATTTGGGCTTTTAATATACACGACATGATTTCACATAATGAATATTACCAAATGCATTGAACGATTTTCTCTACGATCTTGCTTGACTTAACATAATCTGCACGTTACTAAACTAAAGATTCCTTATCATTTCTGAAATTTCTGAATTATTCCAGCTGGCTGTTACTTGTGGTCTATTCATTTATTGTCGAAGAACAGTTATGCTGATCATATATTGCTACGATGCTTGATCCATGTGTTGACGGGAAAACTTAAGTCAACCTAACGTCGAAGGAAGGAGGGGGACATGGAATGAATAGTTAATTTCCAGTCCAAAATAATTCTTTTTAAAAAATGCTGCGAAACAGCAGATATCAGGCCCAGTTTCAATAAAAACATCCTAAGATCGTTCGGGGAAAAAATTATAAGTCTGTGTATGATATTTCATAAAATATATTGGAATGTGTTTTACACAACAATTGTACGTTGTCCTGTATAAATGCGATGGATGACCTTATAACCAATAACATGGATAATTTTCGCAAACCGTGACAGTCAGTGATCGTAAACATAAGTTCAAAAATTAACTGAATGTTTTGTTGATCATGATTTACAAATTTATTTTTATTATTCTCGCCGATGTTGCTTTTGAAGTAATGTCTTTATCACTTATATAATAAAGAAACTTACCATGAAGGAAAAATAATGGTTTAGAGAGTTCATTTGTATAACTTCACAGCTTAACGTTTGTACTTTAATACGCTTATATTCTTTATTTTCCCAATTAGAAGCTGTGCTTGATAAAGCGAAGGAACAGCACAAGCCAAAACCAGATATATTTGTAATCAGACAAGTTCAGAGATAAATATGCACCCGAAAGCTATTAATAACAGCAATATTACAGTCAAACATGTACAGGAGTATTGTTGATAACCGTAATATTACAGTCGAACATGCACACAAGTGCTACTAATCATTGTAATATTACAATGAAAAACATGGACACGAGTGATACTGATATATGTAATATCATAGTCAAATAATTCAAGACTATGAATGAGAAGGTGACATAACACAGATTTTAAGAGTCCCAGTTCAATGCACAGATGACAGGAACGATTTTAATTCTTCTGTGAGAACACTTGTACTAGACCAATGGTGATCGTGCTTCATGCTTCATTCAATAACTTTTCAAGATCTACCGTCATGTCCCACCCAATCACATTATCCTGACGCCAGGCCGACCAGTCCTAATACTAACCTCTTAATGCTGAGCGCAACGCGACGCAGTTGACAGTACCATTTTTATAAGTTTTAAGTATGACTCGGTCGAGGATCGTACCCGTGACCTCACGCATTCGAGGCTAACGCTCTAACCACTTAGTCCACCCGAGCGATGTGTGGAGAGAGAGAGAGAGAGAGAGAGAGAGAGAGAGAGAGAGAGAGCTATTAGTAGTTATGAGTCAATGCAAACAAATGGATAAATTTAACAATTAATGTACAATTGTCGTTTTCGTCGTTTCTGACTAAAATTATAAGACTTAATTTTGTGGGTAAAGTCCCTCTTGGAAGTCCCTCTTTCGAGGTCAAGTTATCTGTGTAGTGTTTGTTAATGGCATTAGCTTTCATTCAAGGTCAAGTTACTTTTGTAGCGTTTTTAATGACATTAGGCTTTATTAGAGATCAAGTTACCCGCATAACCTTGGTTAATGACATTAGGATTCTTATGAGGTCAAGTTACCTGCAGAGTGTGGGTTAATGACCTATTATTTTGGAGAGGCCACGTTACCTGCGTAATATTGGATTATGACCTTGGGTTTTTAACGTGTCAAACTTACCTGTATGATGTTGGATAACAATATTTAGCTTTATATACTAACAATTAACGGCACTGTCTTTGTTGAAGCCAGGTTAAATTACGATACTGTTTAGATACTTCCAATACATGCATACAAATGAAGTTTTGAAAAAGTAACTTTGAAAGCAATCAATTCCTTTTGATGAATTGGTTAATGGAAATGCTGAGGATAACATTTAATTTAAACCCATCATGCATTATTGACCTTTTCAATATATATTATTGACTTTCTCAATATACATTATTGACTTTTTCAATATGCAGTACTAACCCTTTCAATATATATTATTGGCCTTTAATATATTCGCGTGTGTGTGTTTGTGTGTGTCCAACTTTCGATTTTCAACTTTACATCGATATCGTGTGGATTCCTCGATACGATCGTAATATTACGAAATAACTTTCATGCTAGAGATATCGCGGACTATATTCAGCCGGAAGCTGGTGTAGGTCCGGAATGAGATTTCAGATACAATTAAGATGAAAATATGTGCAAAATACGCAGAGGTTAATATTATCTTTCGCTATATTGCATATTAGCACGCAACATATGCGTGATAAGGCACAATGGATCAAGATATCATTAATCTGATCAATCACAGTCGTGAGTGTTTACCGTAATCAGTTTTTGCCTTGAGTTGTTAATCGTCTTTTGTATTAAATCACCAGCTTGTAACGCGCCGGAAGTGTTGGTTGTATTTTCAGTCTTCAATGTGTGTGGGGGTGGGGGTATGCTATGTTTTTTTATATTAAAAAATCAGCTGTTGACTGCTGGTATATTTAATGCGATAGAAGAAGAGTGAACATCTAAACTATAATATTACAATGCATTTTAAACTCATCGTTCTAAAATGACTGGGTAGAGGTGATAGAAATGTGACATATGTCTCATAATAGGAATCTATATAGGAAACGGGAAAAGAAACTCACTAACTAGTTAGATATCGCGTTTTTACGAGATGTCACGAGATCAAATCAAATGTCTCGTTGAGAAGCAGCTTGCATTTAACCAATTGCTAAAATAACAAAAACCTGCCACTATGAATATAAAAGAATCATGTCTAATTATGCAATAATTATTATATCTTTTTGGTAGATACAGTTTTTATTATGTATGTAAAAGATGCTAAGGAATATTTGCAGTTAAATTCCTTCTTTTACAAGTGGGATTGCGGAAGAGACCTACATCATTGTGCTAACGTGCTAATATAATCATTAATTGTTTATATTAAAATAGTATAGTCATTTGTTTTTAACACACATACACACACACACACACACACACACACACACACAGATTACCTAATTAACGACAAAATATTGCCGAAAATCAAGTTCGAAAAGGTATGTACGTGACAAAAAGAAGAAAAGACTTTCTTTAAGTACACATGATCGTGAACGCGTGTTGCATGATCATCAAACATGAATGCAATAGTACGTCCTCTGCATCTCCTCTACGTATGGCTAATAAACATGTATCAAATGATACGTCCTCCACATCTCCTCTACGTATGGCTAATAAACACGTATCAGATAGTACATCCTTCGTGACTGCTCGAGTATAAACAGTTTGTCTTCTCTCACTAATCACCTTTAGAGGGGCTTGCATACAGAACAAAGATGATATTGACGCGTTTCGCTTCGCCTGATAAGTTTATTATCTCCCTAAGGTGTCTTAAATATCCAATCTAGTGAGAGTTATTTTATTTCAGATGATATATATCTGAGATACCTTCGCTGATGTGAAATTTAGATTCAGTTTACAGCTTCTTCTGACCTTTTCCTTTCCGGCTCAAATCAAGTCGATGCCTTTCTTTTTGTTTGATCAGTTACTCTGAATATTTTATTTAATTTGCTGCTTATAAATTAATATACAATCTACAACCTCAGGTATTCTCATAGTTTTGGAAGGGTAGCATATATTTAAAAATAACAAAACCCAAGGATACCGTATATTATAGCATACAGCAAAAACCTAAACCCCTGGAACCATAACCAAATGAAAGGAAGCACATACATACACCAAGAGACATAGGGTATCGTATGATGATAGTCGCAAAACCTGAAAATGGTATGCGGCAAAAATTTGATTGTAAATATCGAAGGCAGCACCCTGCCTAAACTGAATAAAAAATATCAAAGGCCGCACCCGGCTTAAATTGGTATTGCAATCAAAAGCCGTTAACTACTGCCATCTCTGTCTCGTGATTTGTCAGTTAGTGGCGGACCTCATTCTCACAAATATGACATCGGAAACTGATCGGGAAAATCCCCTTTCAACTTTATCGATTCGTTGTCAGTTTTACGTCTGCATAGTGTATGATTGGTAAGAAGTATATGACAGTTTGTGTTTCATATATAAATATCCTTTGGCATTTATCAACCTTCCATACCCTTCAGTGAATCGGAACATTCTCGTCTCTGTTTGATGGACGTCGAATAGATAGATCCCTAAAGAAGTCATCAGCAGTCATATCTGGGGTTAATATGGTGTTCAAAAGTTGAAATAAATTCGTTTAATCTCAAGATACTGTTACAAAACATATATACTCAAACAGAACGCAAATCAGGCTTTTCTGTTTGTAACTATATTTGTAATTTATAAGTTGATTTTTCTTCACTGTGTCTTGATCAAAATGATAAATTTCAATAGTCGCATATAGAAGCAACTGCCAGGTTGCCCATCGTCCAGATACAATGTACATAATATCATCATTCTGTGACCTAATGGGGAAGCATCTGTAAGTCCTCGACGATGGACACCCTAAAGTCCGTGGTTGTTAAAAACTTTAACACTCGGTATCCGATTGTGAAGTAATCGTAGTGATAATGCCCATCGGTAAGAGAAGTGAATAGTAACATCCTGACATAATGATGGGTTTTGAAATTAACACTCGATGGCCCTTCGGTCATCAACCACATACATTTTTATGGCTTATTTAATTACTGCAGAATTGAAATGAACATCAGAAGGAATATATCGTTGGGTTTCAATAGCTTCAAACAAAGTAGTGATAACACGTCATCGAGTTGATGTATAAGGTCAATGAAGTCATTAAGTCGTCATAATGGCCATGGTATTGAGGGCATTTAAAAGAAAGGCCACTGTACACATCTGAAGTCTCTTTTCTATCATGCGATGAACAAGGCAGAGGACATCGAGTTAACTGTTTACAGTTGGCAACCAAGTGATAAAAGTACAACTGCTTTGCACATGAGCACAACAGCACATCACACACCTAACCTTTGCATCTAGAAACAGTTTGAATAAATTCGTCAAAGCAGTGTGGTAGAAAAGGCAATACTTGCATATCAGCACATCACACACCTAACCTTTGCATCTAGAAACAGTTTGAATAAATTCGTCAAAGCAGTGTGGTAGAAAAGGCAATACTTGCATATCAGCACATCACACACCTAACATTTGCATCCAAAAACAGTTTGAATAAAATCGTCAAAGAAGTGTGGTAGAAAAGGCGATAATTGCATATCAGTACATCAGCACACAACCAGTCTTTGCATCCAACACAGTTTGAATAAATTCATCCAGGCAGTGTGGTTGAAAAAGAGATAAATTCAGTTTTTTTTTTTTAAAAATCATCTTTGTTTGATAATTCTTCATCTACTCCAACCACGTGCCTAACTTATAAACTTCCATTATAGTCCTTGAATCAACGCTGCAGGAGACGTGATGACTTCCGTAAAGACCTCTTTTGTACAATTTGTCAAGAAATGAACCCAGCGGTGGACAAGAGGGTATATGAACAAACCTACTACTCATATAGACCAAACACAATTTTACCGCACAAAATTTAAATGCAATGCTCAACCTGATTCGATCTGAAATTCCGAAATACCCCAGTTTTAACCATTTTTGACAAAGTGTACCCAAAAATGGATCAGAGGAAAGAAGTATCACCTTATTACGCATCTACACAAAACACATATCTAGCCTGTAAACGTCTATAAAATCATTAATCATGTGTGGAAGGAAAAGCATGAACCAAATTCCCAAACACATTTTCATTAAATTGTTTCAATAACTTTCCCCCTAAATAGGCCGGATGAAACAAGTTAAATCTGCCAAGCACATGCCTGATCAACAAGGTATGAATAATCAATGCCTTGCAAGCGTATAGACAGACAGACAGAAAGACCCATAGGTTTAAAGACAATCTCCTTGTTCGTCACAAAAGTGCGAAGATAATGTGGTTTATGTGTTTGTGGGTTTAATGACATTTTTCAGCATATCGTTGTCGATTCATGGCGGTCAGCATATTTTGTTAGCGAAATAAGCAAGGGAACCCCCCAGGAACAACCTCCTCACACCTGTCCACGATAGCCGAGACGAGTCTCGAATCCACGTTGACAGATGTTATCTGTACGGGCGAGCGCCAGTACATCCTGTTAGAATGATCTGACTTTTACCATCGCCTACACAAAAGGAGTCGAATAAAAATAGTGGTTTTAAACTGCGCTCAAGTCCGAGGGTGAAGACTACTTCATGACTTTACAAAGACTGGCTGACGTGTCATCACTTACAGCAACGTCAGCAGTAATTTCATGCCATTGAGACCGAATGATTTCTAAAATATTTTTCTCTTCAAAGTTGCATAAAAAACAGCACAAAATGAAGATATTTTGATGATTGTTGAAACGCCGTCAGTGTTATTTTCAACACTATTATTTTATAAGTATCTGTTCTTCCCAAATCTTGCTGAAAGTCGTCCACCTTAAACTTATCATTTTGGGAAGTATCACTACGATTACCTCCGAGTGCTTCCCAATATTTCATGTTATTAATATTCTCAAACTACTGTAAAACAAGAGCGGATATTGGTTTTAACTCCGTACATCCGTCCTCCATTCTGTCCGTCTTAGGTGAGCTATGTACAGTTGCAATAAAGTGTTACTTTTTTCCTCCAGCCCATGAAAGATTGCCATAAAAGGGATATTTATGGGTACAATCGTCATCACCTCTCCTCCACCATTACTGAAACCTTGTAAGGTTATATATGTTGCTGGTGTGGAATTACACTAAGATTGCATTGTTTCCTCTGTTACATTTTTGGAAAGTATTTGTAGCATAGCCTAAATTTCTCTAAATTGCAATTGGGGGGTAGATAGGTTTATTTGGCAAAAAAAAAAACCAAGTTTTAAAATATTATCAATTTATATCGACGGACTGTGGAAAATGTGTATCGTATTTTATTCCAAAGAAATATCAAGACTACATCTGTCAGAAAAATCCGTATTTCGCTGCCCATCATTCAATACACAGAGGATATTCCAAAAGCGCAAATCTGAGGATATCAGCTTTGCAACTTTCTCTTTCTCAATCTCCTAATACATACTGGTATTTTCTCCGTTTATAGTACGTAGGGTCTCTCTCTTGTAACGGTATGCTCTTAGCTTTGGTTTCGTGCCATTGTCATTTCCACTACATTAACTAAGACTAATTTGGAATATCTACTTCTCCAAACTGGTCAAAGTTAAACTTTTTGTCTGATCAAACGCCTATAAATCAAGATCACAATCGTCGACTCTATCCATCCAAATAAGATTGTGTCTCTAATATTCATTATTTTTACTAGTTTTAAGCTTGTAACCGACAAAATGTAGATTAAATCATTAAAGTTTTTTTTTCAAATTCATTTGTTTGAAATAAATCTCAAGTTTATTTTTCTACAAATTATATTTTCTTCTTATAGTTGAATTTTTAAACTGTATAGCAAGATATCACGATATGTATAATATCATGACTTATCGTATTACATTTCTTATCGTATCGTGATTTTAACGCATCGCTACACCCCTATTAACGTTAGAAAATTTGAAAGAAAGGATCCGTCAATCAGGTATACCGTGATTTTTACGTAAATATTTTTTAATTAAATATTTATGTAAAATGGGTTCATATTTTTTCCCAAACGTCAATTTATTCTTTTTATATACAAAAATCGTGAGTTCTCAATTTCTACTGTTTTCTTGGTCTTTGCTGTTTTTAAATACTTTAAGTCAGATGGGGTTGCATTGACATGAGTTATTTGTGTCACCATGAAAGCTATGGTAGCAATTTGTATAAATTTGTTAACAGTGTATTATCATCTATAATCAAAAAATATCTCAAGATTCTTTGAAGTATATATTATAAACTGAATATATCACAATTCATTTCCGTATTTGCTCTGAATTGACGATATTCAAATTGATTGTTACTCCTAATGGACAGAACAAGGAAACAATTTCACGAAGAAAATAAAGAAAGATACACGAATAAAAATATGAAAATTTTATGATTGGTTTAGCTATATCATCCATTTTTATCGAATATAATTATTGTGTTCAATATGCCTATCGTTTCGGTTTTGCAGTTTTCATCTCATCTATTGCTCGATAAATTATTATTTCTCCTCTTGCCAATTAATTAGATATGCCTCGAGTTCGATGACTCTTAATTTACAGTGTATTCGGTATCAATCAATAGTGGTGTTCAAATAAGTTTTTGATTAAGAAATTCAGGGTTTCGCTTCATTAACAAAGTACGTAATCCAGGTAGGAAACATAGCTTTTATTAACGACTCAAGGGGCTGAATCCTTTTCTAAGATTCAAACAAGTTTTCGCTGATTGAAGACTTGTAAAGTATGTGATAAAAATGGTGATATACAAATATGTCCGCTATGATCAGTTGTCCTTAAGAACATGTTCTACTGCAATGGTAAATTATGCAATTTCAACAATTTGATATGATTTTACCTTTCCACACTGGTACTTCCATGGACTAATAATCTGCTTAAACCACTAGACCATTTAAAAAAAAAAGCTATTCCAAAGTTCTATTAAACAGTTTTAACATTAAGTACAATGTTTCTACATTCAGCAGAAATGTGTTTCGCATGCATTTAAAAAAGCCATTCGTGCATTCGTGCAATGTACACAATACAAGTAAGACTTGTCAAGCACAGCTTTTAAACATTCAACTAAAGAAATTCAAATAAAATGACTAGCCTAACATGAATTTTTATAAGACTTATGCATATATATATATATATATATATATATATATATATATATATATATATATATATATATACAAACAAAAAAAAAAATGAGTGAGAGAGAGAATGAGAATGAGAACTAAATTTGATGATTGACTGTGCTATAGCTTGTAAGACGAGCGTTATTGTAATAATACGAAGGTGATTTGTAACATGTCAGTACAAATCAGAAAAAACAAGTTATATTTCTACTTTTATAGACGTTTCTTTTGTGAAGTTCATTCCGCCTTCGCATGCTTTCTTTGCCTTATGTTTGCCTCCCGCATCTAGTTCATATGCATATACGTGCATACCAATCCTCATACACATAAGAGAAAGAAAGTGAAATAAATTGGGTTATTTTCTCAGCGTCAACACTTCGTTGAGTGATCACATTCTTCCACTTTCTTAGTCAAAGCTCTTTTTCCCAATAAAATATATTTTCACATGGTTTGGTAAATAACGTGCGTACTTTTGATTTTCCCAGGTCTGACTTTTTCACTTCAAATTTAAAACGAAATTTCTAATCAAAGTAGAGCCCACGCGGTGTTTTTTTTTTTTTTTTTTTTGCTTTTTTATTTTTGTTGCTTAAACATGTTGATCTAAATGTGATAATGTTTGCTTGTAAAAAAAATACAAGATTTACAAAATTGGTAAGATTCATTAATTCTCAAAATTCACTCTAATCTCCATTCTACAGAAAATGTACAACCCGACCCCAAAACTGTTTTATAACGACAGAGTTGCAAAAAAATGTTTCAACGTTTCTTACTCACTATTACAGACAGAAGACCTTTTTTCAAACTACAAAGCCAAATTTGAATAAACAACTATTTGTAGGCAGTATGTTATGTTTAATGCAACACTGGAGCCACCATAATGTTGTATCCAGAGCAACTTTATACGGCATCAAATATAACGTATTCCACCAATTCATGTCGTTTGTAATGTTGGATGTAATTGAAAAGGTTTCGAGAGCTTTGGGACACTCTAATAATGGCTTTAGTAGACTATTATATATATACTAGTTGAATATTCTAGGTTCCGAATTTAATTGTGTATTAAACAGTAACTTGTACGTTAACATGCTAGAACATCTGTCACCTACTCTAATGGCTGTCAACATCCACGCCAAATAAACATATTACGACTAGTAAGCACTTTCACACCGGTATGGCTTCGAAGTTCAGATTGCAGGACGATTCACACATCCTGGTGTATGCCGCAAACGCATGTTCAATAAACAGTGGAGTCCTTGAACCACACTCATGTTATGCAATGATGGCACATCAAAAACAGTGTCCAGTATAATGCCCACAATATACGGTGGCGATATATTGTATACCATCTGTGAACATGCGTTCCATAGCAATTACAAATTTTGATAGTATACCGTAATGACAAGCATTGACCATATTTAGAATGAAGTAACATGCAATGATTATTGATCTCGTTTATGCAACAAACCAAAAGTATATAATCTCTCTCTCTCTCTCTCTCTCTCTCTCTCTCTCTCTCTCTCTCTCCACTGGCTTAAGTGGTTAGGAGTTCCACCCCAATAAGCTGTTTGTTTGGACTAAGTCCATTTTTCCATCTGTATATGTGCGAACCTCGCCAGATGTGGAGCATAGAGAAGTTAATACGCATTAGACTGTACTCCGAGTAGCCGAAGTTGTGCACTAGTTAAACGGCATGAATACATTCTAGTGAAATTCTAAGTTTGGATTTGCGGACAAAGGCTTCTTGAGGAAGCTTTCCGGGTGGGTGTGAGCGACGACGCCCAGTGATCGGAGAGATGGAATACGTTGAGTGCACGTGGGAGGTCTTTTGGTACGTCAGTAGTTTGTGTGGAGGCTCAGTAACGGAAGGAAACATGGAAGAGAGTATCGAAAGGACGGATCCGGAAGTGCCAGGAGAACACGTAGTCAAGAGTACCGGAACCACCAAAAACAGAAACAAAGGGGGACAAATGAGTAACAGAGACAATACTTAAGTGAAACATTCTCATTTAAGAACTTAAATTCATTTGATGAACTAGTAATTGCCAAACGTGAATAGGTCATTTACAGCATTTATTTGAAGAAATCGCGATTGAGAAATGTGTCGCTAAAATTGTTGAATATATTTGATATATTTTATTAAATTGATATACCTTTCACATTGAGTTATTTATACACCTAGACCGTCGGCATTGATGACTGAGGGTTCGAAGTCAACAAAATTTTAATTGCCCATCTTCTCTGGTGTTCGAAATAATACCGTAGTACTCACGTGCCATGCGCATTATTACAGATCTGAGCGATGAAACATTTACTTTCAATTTTGCAACAACGAAAAGCATGATCCTTTCTCATATTTATATGTCTGATAAAATTGGAGGAATTGATTATTACTTTACTTCTTACTTGTACGTATTGTGATATATATATATATATATATATATATATATATATATATATATATATATATATATATATATATATATATCCATGACCGGTTTAGATTCAATAATCTTTATATGTGATATATTTCCGGTGAAATAGTTGTTTTGGTGCTTTGTGCCCTCGGCACAAAATACAAAGATGATAATAATACAACACATTAGCAACGGTTTAGATCACAAGCTGACAGAAAGCACTCGTTCAACGTAAGACAATTATAATTGCAAGTAATAAAATTAAACGTATTATACAATCTAGGATAGGTACAACAAAGTTAGAAAACGATGCCTACGAGTTATACAGACACCTTCGAGAATCCTAACAGCTATCTTCAGACCACTCAGCACAAAAGCTGAAATTCATCATTGCGTCTAAAGATCGGTGGTTATCCCTTAAGGTTTCTAGCAGCGTTTACACCACAGATTTTATTGCACACCTCCAAGGTTACGGTTCCATGAACATCACTGAAGTTCAAAGAGCTGAAGCATTTACCGATTATTTTATAGAGTAAACCCTGCGAGCTGGAATTGTTAATCTTCTAGACATACATTTTAATACTGATGTCAGCTACATTCTATATAACTATTGCGTAACCAATTAGAAACGTTTCTCAAACGCATTCCTCTTGCTAAGTCCTTTTGGTTCTGGTGGTGTAATCAACTGTATTTTACCGAGCTTTTTAATAACCTCCCACATCCACGTTGTTCCAACTTCTTAAAGTAATCATCTTTCCAAATTCTTGGAGAAAGTTAAATGGTTTTCCAGTTGTGAGGAGGGGTATATATGTACAAGCAAATATCTAATCAAATACTGTTAGGAACTTTTTAGAGACTAATTCTAAATTCGTATTTGATTTCTTCCATGACAATCAGTATATCCCCAGAGTTTCTACATTTAAACATTTGACATAGCTAGATGCTGTTGATTCCGCTTAAGAAATTTGGGTTGAGATTAGCGTTATAAGTAAAGCTTTTGATGGCGTGCAGCACAAAGGACTCGTCTGTAAAAGAATGCTACTGTAGGCCTTATAAAATGTGTTTCTAAACTATCTTAGAAACAGAAAGCAACCAATATACTTCTAGGGATGTTTTAATCTTGGAGGTGAATTAGAGCTAGAGTGTCCAAAGAATCTGTTTGATGCCCTCGTTTTTAAAACATCATAATGTAAATGAGGGGTCTCAAATACGCGGCACTCGGGCCGCGTGCGGCCCTTACAAGCCGTATCATGTGGCCCGCAAAACGATTGGCTTCACAAAGAGTCATGTGAGATAACAAAGGTATTGCGGCTCTTGGGCCATCGAAAATACCCTCATGCGGCCCTCAGGGTGGTTTTGAGTTTGAGACCCGTGGTGTACATGATTTACCCTCCAATAGACTATTATCTGAAGACATTATAAGTGTTGTGCAAATCGTGGGTAATCCGCTCGTTACTGCTAATATTTCTAACTCATACTTGCTAACGACAAAATGATTCTCTCAGTGGGCAAAGAATTGGCCTGTAACTTTTAACCTAAAACTGAATACCTGATAATTTGTTACAAACTTAAAAACCCTTCCATGTACCACTATTTATGCCCAACCATAGCACTGAAGAAGATGACTCGTACCAAAAATATGGAACCTTTTTCTCGAACGACTGCTCGAGGCATAAACAAATATACTATATAAAAGAAAAGGCCACGGTCAAGGTCAAGAATGAATGTAATGCGAAAGCCCACATTTCAAAGTAACAGGAATTATATATATATATATATATATATATATATATATATATACACTTTTTGAAATAATACCATGTGCTTGCGACAACTAAGAAACGTTAACTCAAAAATATAAGATGAAGCAACCAGAATTGGTGAAACAAAATTGTTATTTTTTTAATCTTTATTTCCATAAACAGAAAAATGTCTTGGATCCAGACGACAAAGACACATACTTGCAATTTGATATTAAATGATAACTGGTCCTCGACTTCCCCATCTCACATCTCTTATTCGACCATCAGTTTGGTATACTTCCCACTATAACTGACTTTTATCGTAAACAAGCTACAGTATCAGCTAGAAGAAGCCTTCACTGCAGCTCGTTTCTTCCTAACGCCATTCGAAAATGGAAACGTTTTTCATCGACACATGTCTCTTATGATCCCATATTACTTTTACTGGATTAGAAGGAAATGTTGATTTCTTCGAGCTCGACTTATGACACATTAAAGTTCATTTAAGCAATATGTAATCACAAATAATATAACTCGCTCAACTCTTTGTAGACGTGCAGTCGTAGATTGCACACGTGTCACTTGCGTTTATTATTAAGAAAAACACACCGATCAGTAAGTCCTTACACCGTGTGGCAATTAATCATTAAATACTTTCTTCTTTTTACACATCTCTTCGATATGAAGTAAACATTCATATTACGAAGCGCTTATGCCTGTAATGAAAAATCAAAAAATTTATTTATGAACAGTTAATATGCATATACCTCCACGCATAATGAACAGCTGTAAACACTGTTGTTTTTTTTCAAAGTAACTTGGCAAATACTGTTGATCAACTAAGAGTCTCTTCACTTCGACTTATCAACTTATTAACAAGTTAAATAGTTGTCTTATTAAAACTCAAAATGGCTGTAACTGTTTGTATTGTCAAGCGGAACGAAATGCCACTAGATTTAATTCTTATCCTTCACCTTTATTCATCGCACAGGTTGTCAAATTTGTGAAATAAAATATGCTTAAACAACCGTTACGTCGCTATTTTATTATAGCCAATTTTGAATGCAAAGAAGACAGACTGTGCAAGTTGGAGATTAATTCTGAGTTTCTGAACTTCATCAGCTTGTAAAACATTTCGACTATTGGAATTTTCTTAGTAAAGATCTCTGGTATGTATCTATAACGGATGTCAGGGTAAAATCGACATATTGTTAACAAGAATTAAATCCATTTTTTCGGCGGAATTCAATTTGAACGCTTTATCGCTGAGTGTACGATTTATTAAATTGCATGCCGATTTGTCTGATTTACAAGACTGTAATCAAAGATTAAACAAAATATTTAGAAAATGATTTGTTAAATCAATGAATAGTGTTGCAAACAATAAATGACATAACATTGACTGTAGTGCTACAAGTTCTTGATTCAATCACAGCTCAATGCAATTCTTTATCAAACTGTCTTGGCTCGAAGATGTTGTTTAAAATGAACCAAAAAGACATTTGTAACATCACAGTTAACATCATGGCTGAATAAAACATAATCAAATCCATATCTACTTGTATATATATATATGTATATATATATATATATATATATATATATATATATATATATATATATATATATATATATATATATATAATCATAATTATTGTTACGAAGCATGCAAATAAAAAATATTCTTGGGGTATAAAACTACAAATTTCAAAGAACCCTGCCTTCACCCATCTTCTCCGCATGTTTTTTCTATGTTTTCTAATTTCATGGTGTTTGTGTTTGTAATCATATCATTATATGTTTTTTTTTATCTGATAGGTGTTGTCTAATGTTGTAAAGTGCTTAGAGCTTCTAAAGATTATGCGCTATACAAAGTCCTCATTATTATTATTATTATTACTATTATATGTCAAAACCGCACGATTATTGCTTATTTGACTTGACACAATGATAATTATGTACTAATAACATAACCGGAGATCTGGGGATTTATATTCGTTTGCTTAAAATGCACTAATGTTTGGTTATAATGTTAAGAAAAATTATTTAAATTTCCTTGGCTAATGTTTAGTTACACTGTTATTGTTTGGGGGTGGAGGGGGGTTCTCGTGCTTAAGTTGGCTCATACCCTTCTTTCTGAACGAGGGAAGGAAACACTAGTCGTGGTTTGACAGGACATATCAATATTGAAATTTGTTTGGATGCTTTTGAAGAAAAACATTTAAATAATGCATTAAAAAGTATGTCTTATGTGTTTTTAATAACGGATGCCATCAATGTTTTTAACCTCTACCTCCAGCACTGCGATCACTTTCCTTTTTTTCCAAAGAATTTTTGCTGATATACAGAAATACTTCGTTATAACGCTGTCTGTGTAAGTCACACAGTGTTCCCTCATAATATGAAACCGCTCTGTATTAAAGCACGTTATGCATATAATTTATTATAACTAATAACAAAGCGGGATTCCTGACCATATTAGCGTTATATCGAAGTGCCCCATGTTGACGGAGTGCTGTACAGCTATTCTTATCGACATTATCTCTCCTAGTCCATTCCCTTCTACAGGATATTCCCTCGGAACACAAACTCATTAATTAACACATTGTTCATCAATAATATATATGACAGCTGCTTGGTGAGATGTATCTCTTGTCCGATTAGGATGATATAGATTGTTCATAATGAGCCAACCAAAAAAAGACCATGAGCCCTATTTGGCAAGTACAGTGGCAATATCTTTCACATTAATAACCTTTTCTGGATCAGAGAACCCCATCATAATAATAAGACAGGGCTTGGCATTCAGGTGGGAATTAGACAATCAATCTAGGTTCGATATTTGTCTGGTCACCATAAAATAGTGTTGAGAACAGTCCTATGTGACTGGTTGACACAACAAGTGAATGATAGCCCATCTCAAATGAGAAGGAACTCCGTGGTAAACAATTTTCTATATCCGGTTATTCATCCTAAAACGTGTCACGAAGCAGATGTTGTCATATTTCAAATCAAGTAGCACAGGACAGGTTACGGACGTTGTTACTTAAAGCTTGTTTTAGCGCAATAGCACGGATACATGGTTTTTGAAAAAGTAGTCTCGTGAACAGCAACACAAACGTTTATGTTATTTATATCAATACTGGAATAAACTTTAATCAATATATCCACTAGATCAATAAGTATTGAAATTATAAATTATTTATAAGACCATTTCTAAATTTAAATTATGCAATGCTGTTGTAGAAGATAACGATCATATCCAAAAGAATATATTCCGACACTGGAATCTATGCAAAACGAGGACAAACGTATTTCTTCTTTCTCAATCAGCATTAAATGTTTCAGGTAATATGGTTATGAAACAAAACCTTTAAGTCTCAAACGCTTCAGATATGATAGAACTTTAATTAAGGAAGAAATTATGTTAAAATCTTTCATATACAATCCACAGGTTTGACCGAATCACTCAGTTACGATAGAGATTACGGTTTTGAAAATATAATAAATTCAAAGAGGAAACAAATTATAGACAAAATGGAGGAGATATAGCCGTATAGTTTCCGGGATTGTGAACATACACTTTATACGGATCAATGCCAAGAACGGTTGATGTGTAACAGGAAAAAAGCTGGCAAGGTTAGGAAATGAAGACAAAGAAGAAGGTGTTAAATTAACAGATGATTCTTTTCATTAAATAAGCACATCCGATGAGCAAACGTACGTAATTGCCCAATTCCATTATCTCCATGGTAACTTGTCGACCGTAAATATCTCAAGAAACTGAAGTGATTTTATATTATTCGAAGTTAAAAAAAATATTGTTCGGTGCTCAGTGCAAGACACCTTTACAACCACTTACAAATGTTAGCTATGCATAAAAGAGACTTTTTTTGACAAATATATCAGTACTTGTCGTATCTAAATATAACTGCATTATTTACTCGAAAGAAAATTGCTCAGCAGATCTGTATGTAACCTTTAATTGGCAGGTACACGACCGAAATTGGCCAGCCAACATCATTGGAGTTTAGCAGGTAAATTTCGTGTCTCTCTTTTGGTTAGTCAATACATTATAGCAAAAGTTAATTTGAAAATTGGCTTTGAACTGCATTGATTGGTTTGTATGTTCACAACGGCGCTGTGCATCATGGGAGAAGAGTTTTAATACTTTTATCTAGATGGAGGATGATTGTCAATAGCAGTTTCCTAAGTATTATAAGTGTGACGCATTTGTGAGCAAATACACTTTGAGAGCTAAATCTTCGTAATTCTCCAATCCCTTTATATATCTAGTCCTCGTTGTTTCATAGTACAAGCCAGTGCAGGACTACCAATTAAGCACACTAAGCACGTGCATAGGCACCAGCCCAACAGGCCTAACATAAAACATTCAAATTAATTATTGATTATTAAATGTAATTAATTTATATATGAGCATTTTGACCTTCATGTATGAGTATTTTGATTTGGAATAATACATTAATGGTATTTTCCAACGGTGTTAGCGTCTAATATCGTTTTTTGTTTTTAACGTTTCACATTTTTAAGGGGTGGTGAACATAATATTTTCAGTGCTTAGGACCCTGGAAGGCCTCAAACCGGCAATTATACCAGCTAATTACCAGCTAACTAGTGTATGTGCACAGATGTGTCACATGTTTTCAAATATCACATATCCTAAATAAACATCATTGACAGATTGCTGTTAAGCAATAACATATCTGAACTCGTGCAGTTGAAACAAAAACAGAATAACTGCAATTAACCTTTATACCGGTATGGCTTTTAATTTTCGGATGTCAAAATAAAAGTATGCTAGCATAAGGAACTTTGACATCACGTGTTGATCTGACATCATGGAGTGTTATTGCCCGTGTCTGAAAATCATAGAGCTCTTTCCCTTGAGATTTTGTTTCCACCATTCGCAAATGGAGCCACTTTTAAAAGTCTGTTTTTGATTGATTGAATGTGGTAAATTAACGTTAAGTTCAAGCTAATATTTCCATTCCTGGTGTTGACATACGGAAAGATAAGAAATATATTTGGTAAAGACTGTCATTCGGAAACTTTTGGCATGTGACATTGCATAATGTGAAAGGCAAGGCTCAGGAATGAGCATTTTTGCTAATTAGTGATAAATGACAATATTTAGTTATCACACGACTTGTATGCAATTAATTTGAAGAAAAAAATAAATATCATACTTTCCATATATGTTACGCGTGTAATAACACCACATGACGCCGTAACGAAAGGAAAGGAAAGACTTTATGGCCGAATATATCTGGATGTATTTCAATGTAATTTCACTATATACTCCAACGCAATGTTATCACTGGCGCTGTGTTATAGTGGCAAACGGGATTTCCGGATTTATTTTGAATAGACGCCATCTTGAGGTTGTTTACAGATATAAAGCCGTAGACAGACAAGACTCAAAACTATCATAATATAATATCCTCCTAAAATGACAACATTTGTTATAAGTCTACAATGAACATAAATGAACATCACTTTTTGAAATGTGCATACAGTTAAATTGATCGTCAAATACAAAATTCCTTTCAAACTTGCTATACCTGAATAGTTCTTGATTAAAAAATATATTCAGTATATCGTCAACTGTTTGATTATTATAGTTCAAATACAGGAAGTGACGTACATGTCTTCACAAGGTTAAGCATACAAGGTTTTTTTCGAAGGTAGTCAATATGTAACAAAAACGTTTCTTATGATCCTACTGATCTTACATATATTGGAAAGCAATAATAGCTAAACTTTTTAAATCAGTAACATTGCAATTACAATAGTCATAATATTAATAATAGGTTATATATATATATATATATATATATATATATATATATATATATATATATATATATATATATATATATATATATATATATATATATATATATATATATATATATATTTATATGGTACCTAAAACGTTGCTCTAGGATTTAAGTTTAGAAAACTAAACTCACTCTTTAGAACAGCACGCTAACCCCACCCCCTTTTTCGTAAATTCGCCATACGTTCATAGACGGATCATATACAAATACCTGACCTGAGAAAACGGTAGGAACGGGTTGACCTAATCCGTCACAAATCAAAGACACGTGGAGGGGTTTCTTAAAACTTGATCCCATTTCGTAGCAACGTTTCGCAAAATATAGATCAGGCAGTTCAAAACATTTAGCGTTTGTCAATTTCTTTAAATTCATTATCTCCTTGTTTGTACTGCTAAGTTATTCTGCCAATCGAAATAGCACAGCCCACAAATGGCGAAGAATCGTTAACATAATTACCCTTGTAAAACGTTTAAGAAAACGAGTGCAGAATTTCAACATTATGCATGCAATGCATGCTTTAGCTTTATTCGCTGAAAGCTAAATCGTTCACCACTGAAAGTTACAGATTCTTTAAATCAAAATTGTCTGTCTTAATATTCCCGGCAATGTATTATTACGTATTTTAGACGATTGCAGGCACTATAAATTAGATGAAATATTTTAATAACGCTTGTTATTTTATGAAACCATGTATCCGTTCATTTTTTTTACTTGAAATGCAACGAACTCTCTCAGTCATATTTGCATTGCTAGTACAACCAGCATATGACCCTTAGTCAATCACACACACACACACACACACACGCACACACGATCGAGCTGAATGGGAACGATAGCAAGGCAACAACCGGAAGTACTTTTTACATGTCGCATCATATACGGCTCTATCAGCAAGAAAAGGGCGGACCCAAGTAAACATGAGATACTAGACTGGTTGGGCTTTCTGTGCTCATATTTTATTGATAAAATATACAGGATTAAGCACATAGAATGTCGTAGTCAGAAAGAAGCGTGGGGATACTGTGTTAGGTGAGGATGAATTAATAACATTTCTATTATTGTAAATTGTGTGTGGGCCTGGAGGCTGGTGCGAATTTTCCATTAATGTTTTAACTGGTTCTTGAGTTTTATGTCTGACGTGTCTGTATAAGATGATTCATTAACCATAATGTTAACAAAGGTGAGAATGAGATCCCTTTGCGATATACCGGGGTTCTTTTCTACCCCCAAGAATTTAGTACATGGGTCATAGAAACAACAGAGAACCCCAACCTATAACCATATATACACTTATTGGGCATGCGGAGACAAATTTATGCAAGCAGCTTACTTTACCACGTGACTTTTCCACTGGATCATGCTTCCATAAACTAGCAACATTCCCAACCTGTATATATATATATATATATATATATATATATATATATATATATATATATATATATATATATATATATTCTATCATTGAACGCCATATGTAAACACGCAGCAAAACCGCTTTAATTATCCGAAGCCTATTAAACGAGGTTTACTGTTGGAAACGAAGATGTCTCGATATAGTTGTTTCAATAGAGAATATATATTAACATGCTAATATATACGTATTTATTGCGTTTTACTCATTTGTACTGGAGTTCCTATTGTCAATTAAATCCTATTATCAGATGCTTTGTGTTTGTCTCATAATTTGACGGGAACCGAGTTTCGTGCCAGTATTGTCTCTTTGGTTAAGAATTAGGCATTAATGAGGCCCCATTTACAACGGAAGTTTGACAATAATCAATAGGTTGTTTACTTCGAGAATGCTGTAAGTCAAGAACGTTTACGTCTGATGACCACTGTATCGTTATAGTCGGTAATACTATCATCATCCAGGTTTACAAACAAAGATGAGTCTCAATCGTCTGAAACATAATGCTTGGTCACCGGATGGTGGTCAGTGGCGGGATTCGGTTGCTTGAAGTAATGAACCAAGGGTAATATTTACTTACCGTCACCTTTAGTCCAAGTTACAAATGATACTCTTTAGTGTTACTATGTTGTTTTATGTGTGCAACATGTTTTTCGTTTTCCTTACCTAAATGAATATATCGTTAAAGAATACAGCACGTGAAAACGTCGTCCGGTCTTGTATGTCCCAATAAAGCAAGGTCGAAAGAGCGTTTATTTTTTTTAAATTTGCTTTTATTTGGTAAAAATAAAACAAATGCAATTTACAACACAAGACATAGCACATATAAAAAGACATGAAACGAAAACTACAAACCTACCTAATATACCTAAAGCATATAAAATGTTACATAAACAAATACCAAATAACACGTAGATATATGAATAAAACAAAGAAGCTTAGGTCAAACTTTTCGTATTCATAAGTACACGCTATATTTAATCCCGTGTCAGCCATTTTGGTTTTGGTTCTAATTTAGCCATCTGGTCCTCATAGCGTTCTATTTTTATCCCTAAATGGCTGCACACACATACCTAGTAAACAATACACGACAATGATTGTTCTGAAGCATAATACTTTGTAATAAGTCAATAGATTCTGGAGTAGGTACAACTTGAGTTTTTAGTAAGACAGAACTGCGATATTTGGATAATCGAAAATGCGATAATCAAATCGTGTACAAATTATATCGTTATGGATAGGTGGAAACTCGATTGTCACTATGGATTAATTGGTGGACTACTATATTTAACGTGCAGTTTTCATTCGTTTCTATTCGTTGATGAAGATGACCCTTATCTAATCATATTGATAGCTTTATTGCACGATTTTCTATATTGCAAAATTTATCTTTTCATAATGTTGTGAAAAAATATATCGAAAATATGTTCAACCTTTTCGAGGAAACATATGGCTCAGAAGGTACTCTGAAGGTTAAAATGCTTTTTCATAAACTAGTTGACTGAAACATTTTCACTTTGGTATTATATAAGACATAACAGCATCTCTTTAATTACCACATTTATCTGTGAAATTGTAATCGGTCATTTACTATGTCAGGACTTTCTAACTCCTTAAAGATTATTATGACGATACATGCTGACATTTGTGTAAATGGAGAGTCTGATGCTTTTGTCAATTTGTTCTGTTACGTATTGTAACCTAACATTTAACTGACACTATATGGACAAATTGGTTTCATTTCCTGATTACACACACACACACACACACACACACACACACACACACATACATACATACATACATACATACATACATACATACATACAGGTACATATCTCTCTTTCGATTCAAAGACAAAATCACAAATTCATGTTTATTTATCAGAACCATCAGTTATCCTGACTAAGTATATTGATATATCTTACAGTGACGGAGTACTGTGTCATATTCCGATGTGTATAACAATGATGGAATATTGATGCGCCTTTCACTGACGGAGTACTGTGTCATATTCCGATGTGTATGACAATGATGGAATACTGAGAGACGGAGTACTATTTTTATACTAAGGAGCCTTACATTAAATGGGTACTGTCTTTTATACCGAAGTGTATTACAGAGATGGAGTACTGTGTTTTACACAGATGTGCGTTATAGTGACGGAGTTTTGTGTCTTATACTGAAGTGCCGTATAGTCGCCGACCACTGTGTGTTATACAGAAGTACCTTACAATGAAGGATTACGTTGTCTTATACACAGGTGTATGACAGGAGCATAGTACTGTGTCTCATATTGATGTACTTTACAGTGACGGAGTATTGTGTTGTATACTGTCGATCCGTACAGTGACAGAGTACTGTGTCGTATACTGTCGATCCGTACAGTGACAGGTACTGTCAGTACAGTGATAAATCATTGTGTCAAATACTGAGGAGTCTTACAGTGACGTAGTACTGTATCATAAACAGCTATGGAGTACTGTGCAAGCTCTTTCCCAAATTAGACTGATACTATCAGTTCCACAAAGAAAGCTGCTATAGATCTTGGAAGAATTGACCCGTCCTTGTAATAACAATTAAAGTGCACACACCACCATAATTTTTTTTAGCACATCTGTATATATTTGATCATTGTTGAATTGTTCCCAATGATAGTTAAAGACAGAAAGAAAGTGGAAAACAACTATTCTTTGCACGTCTGACATTTTACGTGGTCGATATTTTACCAAAGGTCTTTTAATTTACGTATGGTTTTGCTGCAGGGAGCATCACTAAACTTCCATTTAATTTGCAATTCTTGTGATGTTGCCACTGTAGTATTTTTCAATTATTATCTAATGTAATTGTCTCCATCATACTTCACTTTTGCAAATGTTGTTGTACGTGAGAAAAGTCAATCATTATCAGACTATATTGATTCCTTCGTTACTCAATGAGGCAGTAACAGAAATTCAAAACTAGTGACAGCAAAATATATAAGAACGATTATATTCTTTTCCAATACTTTCCTTATGAAATATGGCCTGTAAGCTATTTTTGTTTCGTTTAATAATTTTGTTTCTTCCTAGTGGTCACGTTTACAAAACTTAATTTGGTGTAATAGCTTTAAGTTTGTCTGACACACCCTCTAGATAGTGACACAGTCACTTACTCCAATGCGATATATGATATACAATGGTATTGTTTCTTAATATTAGCATAGTCACATACTCTGTCATTATGTATGGCATTAATTCTAGTGACACATGCACATACTCTGATATGATGTATGCTATTGATTCTAGTGACACAGTCACATACTCTGATATGATGTATGATATTGATTCTAGTGACACAGTCACATACTCTGATATGATGTATGATATTGATTCTAGTGACACAGTGACATACTCTGATATGATGTATAATATTGATTCTAGTGACACAGTGACATACTCTGATATGATGTATGATATTGATTCTAGTGACAGTCACTTACTCTGATGTGATGTATGATATTAAGTAATGTGACACAGTCACCTACTCTTATATGATGTATGATATTGCTTCTAATTGACACGGTCACATACTCTGATATGATGTATGATAATTAATTCTAGTGACACTGTCACCAGCTTTGATATTATGTATGGTATCGATTGTAGTGACACAGTCACATACTCTGATATGATGTTTGATATTCATTCTAGTGACACTGACACATACTCTAATATGACGTATGACATTAATTCTAGTGACACGGTCACATACTTGGATATGATGTATTATATTGATTCTAGTGACAAAGTGACATATTCTGATATGATGTATGGCATTAATTCTAGTGACACAGTCACATACTCTGATATGATGTATGATATTGATTCTAGAGACACAGGCAAATACTCTGATATGATGTATGATATTGATTCTAGTGACACAGTCACAAACTTTGATATGATGAATGATATTGATTCGTGACGCAGTCACATACTCTGATATGATGTATGATATTGATTCTAGTGCCACAGTCACAAACTTTGATATGATGAATGATATTGATTCGTGACGCAGTCACATACTCTTATATGATGTATGATATTGATTCTAGTGCCACAGTCACAAACTTTGATACGATGAATGATATTGATTCTAGTGACGCAGTCATATGCTCTGAAATGATGTATGATATTCATTCTAATGACAATGTCATATACACTGATAGGATGTATAATCTTGATTCAAGTTACACAGTCACGTGCTCTGAAGTCACATACTCTGATATGAGGTGTGATATTGATTCGAGTGACACTGTCACAAACTTTAATAGTATGTGTGATATTGATTCTAGTGACACAGTCACATACTCTGATATTATGTATGACATTCATTCTAGTGACACAGGCACATACTTTGACATGATGTATGATATTGATTCTAGTGGCACAGTCACATACTCTGATATAATGAATGATCTTGATTCTATTAGACTCTAGTGATTCCGGACGACGTATGATATACATTCTGCTTGAATGAAATATTAACAATGTTTTGTTCCCTATGCAGGCATAATAATGTGAAAATTCGAACTGTCACGCGCGTGTGTGTGTGTGTGTGTGTTTACCTCAGCATCCACTGGCACTGATGCATGGCCGTTATACATTCTACATACAAATGAAACTGAGCATTACCCACATCAAATAAATTTATTTCTTTAATTTCATTGAATCTTCTACGGTGTACCCTCCTAGTTCAACTTCTACGAGATATTTTAATTGTTTAAGCTTTTTTTTGTCGTTTATTTCATTACGTAAGAGTCAAAAACCATTTCCCGCACGAATTCAACAACACAATATCTAACAGTAGCAATTGTAGACTGACGCATTTTCCGTTAGATTATGCATGAGGAGCTCTAGCCTTCATGTTATATACGTTTTCTTCTTCTAAATCCTTTGTACTACATCTATTGTTCACCACTCAAAATAATACTATTGCTCTTTATTGGTGCATATGACCAGGGCCAAGAGAGATTATCGCACATGCAAATTTCATCTGGAGACTATGGTACCGTTTTCCCATAGCTAATGCATGTATTGAGGGAAATATTTTCATATTCAAGTCGAGACACTTTAGCTTTTGAAACCCACAATACGCGTATCCCTTGTGGGTTTCCTCTACAACGCTTTTATGTTATCGATATCCCCTTTGGAAACAGTGTATTACACCATGACTGAGGCAGTACGTTGATCCCATTTTCAATTAATTTGGTTTTAAAAGGATTATCAGATCACAGAATTAATCCATCTTACGCTAGTATTCAATTTGAATATTTTATAGATACAAATAAGACGTAAAAGTCCAATAACTAAAAATTTTAAAAAAAAATACAAAGAGAAAGGGAAGCCTTTTTGAAGTACCGAAAAGAGTGTGCAATGTCAAAGTGTCTGATGATGCGAATACTGTAATATTTCTTTGTCCAAACCATAGAGCAGTTAAGCATCAATACGGAGTCTTCAATTGAAATTGTCTTGACACACCATATTACTAGGTGAACCGTAATGGATTCAACCTTTATGCTTTGTTAACAGAATGTACAATGTGCCGTAATTGTTACTTCTCCAACACCAGGCAAATTAAAATGATTCGAAGGTGTCTATTGCTGTGAGAGGTGCTTTTGCAACAAGAAGATAAATTTAAATAACGATAAAAACATGCCTGTTCTCTACTATAACGATTATTATATCCAGTAAAAACGCTGAAGTTATACCAACACACAATAACAACAGAAACATCATTATATATCTTTCTGTCTGTCTTTCTATATATCCATCCCTCCAAGTATTGTATTATCTAACAAACCCACCCACCCACCGACAATCTCTTTCTCTCTCTCTCTCTCTCTCTCTCTCTCTCTCTCTCTCTCTCTCAAAAATACAAATTATTTGTCAAATAACAGTCCTTTGAAGAGCATAGGAACCAGAAATAGATCGAGTGTGTAGGGGATTGGTTACGATGATTGCAACATTTCAATGCTTTTATGTGGTTATTGTTGCCATTATATCTGTTTTCTATTCACCTTTGGAGACTCAGAGTCAAAAGCCCTTAGGCTACTTAAAAACTAGTTATGCACTCTTCTTTTTCATAATGTTGCATGAATGCAGGCATATCTGTCTATTTACATACAGAGAGAGAGAGAGAGAGAGAGAGAGAGAGAGAGACACTTTGAAAGACCACTGTTTAATATTAGACGTAATTAAATTAAATTATCTCTACGAGAAAGCCTCCTTGGATAAGAAAAATTGAGTGTTTCATTTTTTTTGTAAACTCCGTTGTTTCTTGGGGGGATTGTTATTTGTTTTTGGGTTGTTTGTGTTTTGTGTTGGTGGTGGGTTGTTATTTGTTTTCCTACATAGCCAAAGTATGTATTCCTTTCCTACCATTGTTTTCCTGGGGACTGTCGTAGTCACTATTATCTGAAAATTTGTTCTATGTTTAGTCATGTGGCGGTCATATTAGCAACCTCGGTTATGCAAACGACGGCGTCATTGTTGTAACCAAATGATTTTCACCACATGTTGTCTTTGGTCCAATACGAATAAAATGACAGAGGACACAGGGGCTGATATTTCTCAGCCATGCTTCATATCCTGAAGCACGAATATTCGTATGTGCAAGAAAATGTGTATACCATTATTTTCAAATTCATTTTTGTTACTGACCTTATGAATGCTTAATGTAATATATATATATATATATATATATATATATATATATATATATATATATATATATATATATATATATATATATATATATATCGCTCCGGTGGCATAGTGGTTAGAGCGTCTGCTTTGAATGCGGGAGGTCGCGGGTTCGAACCCCGGCCGAGTCATACCAATGACATAAAAATGGTACTAACAGCTGCCTCGCTAGGCGTTCAGCATTAGGATGTTAGTCTAAGGACTGGTCGGCCTGGTGTCAAGATAATGTGACTGGCTGGTTGGGACATCGTACAACATGTCTGCTACATGACTATAAACTGTCACACTGCAGAAGTCGTAGCGATATTATTTAAAACATTTAAACCTACGTTTAATGTCTCAAAACACACACGCACACACATATATAGTGAGTGCATATTTTGAATAATGGTCAACATACGCACAATTAAAAATCACCAGTACATATAAAATGACGCTTTTTCGACAACTAATACCATATTGTAAGGCAACTCATGGATGTCACATTTTGCGGTTGTCAGCCTCTAAGGAGACACACACCGATTTCTCGGTTGGTTTGTTTTTTGTTTATTTATTGGAAAGTGTGACCCTCACGACCTTTATTCTCGTAACGCATAGTTATAAATGTATGGGAAAAGTTAAGTGAAATAGACTATAATCCATTTAAAGATGGCCAATAGTCTTTTAGTCAGTAGAACGGACAACTTAGACCCTGATTTGTCGGCGCATTATACGATGACAGACCAGCGTGTGTGTTGTTTGCAGTTGGTCGATAAATTATAACAATGTGACTTTTCATGTTAAGGTTCCCATCTTGCATCTTGTTATAATAAAAAATGAAAGAAAGCTGCTTTCCATAATACTTTATTGATTTGAAAGCAATGTTGTTAATTGTGAAACACAAACTGCACTGCAAGAAATTATGTGCCACGAGGAATTATTACATGGCAGAATGTAAGATTGTGACGCCCCTTTTGTTCGGTAACGCCTTATTACATAATGATACAATGTTCAAATTTTCCTCGGATTTTGTATTAGTGATAAACAGATTTGTTTCTTCTTCATTTCCTTAAATTATTTGTGTTACCATGTATCCCTATCCATATGAGATACCGAGTAAGGTCAGAAGCAGTAATGCATTATTAATAAGAAAAAAGTAACCACAAACAAGTCAGGTTATTCTGCTTGTTGCATTTTTTTATACATTGCAAATATTTTGAAACTAACTTGTTCGACGCCAAGATGGTAAGACGACGGCGAAACTAGAAGTAAATGGCTACCATTGTACACCATTAGTACCAATGTACGACTTTGGTTTTCTTAACAGAAAGGTTGGTTTCTCAAAAAGATATTCTACGAATGTTTTATCTTCTTTAAACGTGCCATAACAAGATTTCCTGCCAATAGTTTATCTTTTGTAAAGCTGCGTTAACAAGATATTGTACGAATGTTTTATCTTTTTAAAGTTGTTTTCTAATCACGTACTGCGCCGAAGCTTTGTCTTCTATAAGGCTATCTTTCAGCACGACATTGTACCGGACCATTATCTTTATAATGGATGTTTTTTACGATACTGTACCGATGTTTTATTCTTTGTCTTTGTAAAGTTCTTTTTAACAGCTTATTGTACCAACGTTTTTTTTAGCAAGATTCGGTACTAATATTTTATCGTTTGTACAGTTCGTTTCCCAAAATATATTGCTCCAATGTTTTATCGTTTGTAAAGTTGATTTTCAGTAACACACCAGTTGCACCAGTGTTACACGTTTGTCAGTTTGATTTTTAGCAACACATTGTATCAGTATTTTTATGTTTTGTAAAGCTGGATTTTAGCATGATGTTGCCCAAGTGTTTGATCTTTTGTAATGCTGGTTTTCTATAAAGACAATATACCAATGTTGTATCTTTTTAAAGTTAGTTTTAAACAACATCTCGTCCCAAAGTTTTGTAACATGTAAAGTTGGCGTTTTGACATAGTATTGTGCCACTGCGTTATTTTTTAATTTTGGAGTTTTACCTAGGTATTTTACATAGATTTATCTTTTTAAACTGTTTCCAGATAGATATTGTACAAGAATCATATCTTTTTTGAACAAAATATCATACCAGTGTATAATCATTTGTAAAGTTGGCGTTACAAAAAAATATTGTACCAATGTTTCATATTTCGCAAAATAACCATATAACAAGATATTGTACCAGTGTTTAATCATTTGTAAAGCATTTATTTCAAGAAGGCATTGGAATAATATTTTATCGGTAATAAAGTTTGTTCTTCTACAACATACTGTACCGATGCTTTATCTTTTGCAAATTTAGCTTTTTACCTAGACATTCCCACCAGTGTTGTATATCCTGGTGATGCTGATGTTTAACAAGATATTGTACCAATGCTTTATCTTTTGTAACGTCAGCCTTTAATGAAGACATTCCAAAAATGTTTAATTTTTTGTTGATGTTGCTTTTTAACAAGACATTGTACCAAAGTTTTATCTTTTGAATAGTTCGTTTTCTTAACAACACATTGTACCAGTATTGAGCCACTTATAAAGCTGCTATATAACGCGATATTGTAATAGTAGTTTATCTCTTGTAAAAAGAAAATTGCAAGATAATGTACCAGTGTCTTATCTTTTGTAAAGTTACCTTTTTCTCGACACATTTTAATAATGTTTATACTACCATGTTATTTTTCATCTTTTGTACAGTTTCCTCCTTAAATAAGATCACCCACCAGTGTTTTTCTACGAAGATATTGTGCCAATGTTTAATCTTTTGCAAAGTTGTTTTTAACAATATTTTATCTTTTGTACAGTTCAATTTATGAATATATGGTGCCAATCTTTTATCTTTTGTTATGTAACACAACTTTGTACCAGTGATTGACCGTTATTAAAGTTATTTTACTAAAACTTTGTACCGACAATATTTTCCTGTTTAACAAGATAGTGTTTAATCTTTTGTAAAAGTATTTTTAGTAGCATATTATTTCACTTTTTTAAAAATGATCGGACAAACAAATACCTAAAAAGGCAGGTTTTATGATATACAGGTGTATTATTATCTTCATTCGTTGAAATAATTAACCCAAGCAATTAGAATGACTGCACTACTACACCTTTACCTGGGTACTTGACTGAAGTCATTCGATCTGAAATGAAGTCAAAGCCACAATTTTTAATGCAGTAATTTTTTCTTAAACTCCTCAGAGCACGCGACGAGTAAACCCAATAAAGAATTTCTTCCAAATAATCATATTGGTAAGACCGAAAACACCTTACGATTATTGTGTCACTCGTAAGCTCTTGAACGGCCAATCATGAAAACTGAAGTTTTTAAGGTGATTTTTTGTCGTACGTAGACCAAAGATTTTTAATCCGATCCTCAGAAACCGCTTGTCATAACTCATTTTTATATACACGTAAGATGGAAGTTATCTGAAATGTTATGAATGCAGCGGTTTCCCATAAACATTTATTATTTGCACCATATACAAAATTTGATAAGAAGTAACACGTCTAGACATATATTTTTACATTAAGATATCTCTTTAAAACCAACAACGATGATGGACATTTTCGGGTTTCTTTAACAATATGCCTTGTCCAGCAATGAATGTCTAAGGATAGGTGGAAATTCTGAAGACTTGTAGGGCGCAAAAGATATCCCAGTTAATTTGTATTAGTACTGATTATCATGTCATGAACTACATTGGTGCTCTCTCTCTCTCTCTCTCTCTCTCTCTCTCTCTCTCTTGGAGTATTGTTACGGTGCATGAGGTAAGATAATTCAATGTATGTATGTATGTATGTATGTATGTATGTATGCATGCATGCATGCATGCATGCAGGCAGGTAGGTAGGTAGGTAGGTAGGTAGGTGTGTATGTATATGTGTGTATGTATGTGCGTATGTATGTGTATTTATGTATGTATTATGCATGTATGTATGTGCGTATGTATGCATGTATATATGTGCATATGTATGTGTGTTTGTCTATTCTCCGAAAGTAGAAAAATCAAACTTCTTATAATCATGTATGTTTACAAGGATTTGTCCGACTAAATGAAGTTTCTTCCGTTAATGAATCTATATTTGATTAGTTCTGGAAACCTTTATTTTTATATGAAACTGCAAAGGTTGTCAAAAACACCCTGACATGTAACTTTTCTTATAAATGAATATTTGAATCATGGTTGTGATGTTTCGTGTCATATTTAATGTTTTACTTGAAAGTGGCAGCAACACGACTGTGTTCAGGTGGTTAACATGCCAATTCATAAACGTGGTTTTTCTCCAGATGCTGGAAATTCTAGGAAATCAAGCTTTGAATGCGAACATCTAAGCTTTCACTAATACTATCAATAAGATATTCAATATTTGATGAGAACACTAAATACTAGACGCTTTATTTATCTTGTACGCACCTGTGGTACTTAATTAATTAATTAATTCACTGATTCATTCTTTCAGAGAGAGAGAAAGTGTGTGTGTGTGTGTGTGTGTGTGTGTGTGTGTGATTTTGATTTTTAACGTAACTTTTAACAATTGTTCAGTCATATCGCTACGATGTCTGCATTGTGGCAGTTTATAGTGATGTCTAGCACTGGGGCATCATGCCGCAGACATGTGGCATGATGTCCCACCCAGTCACATTATCCTGATACCGGGCTGACCAGTCCTAATACTAACGTCTTAATGCTAAGCGCCAAGCGAGGCAGCGGTTAGAGAGAGAGAGAGAGAGAGAGAGAGAGAGAGAGAGAGACATACAGAGAATTATAAATTTACTCCAGACAAAGTGGAAAATTATATCTCGGGACTCTATTAAATATCGTTAATTTTAATTTTTGTGGCAGAAACAAATATTGATTGTGGTGAATTTGGTGATGATTGCTGGTTGCATTGTTGCATAATGCATTGATAACTCCTAAACAATACTTATTGTTTGAAAATACAAGTCCATAATTATTGTAATCATTTAAACAATTCGATTTTGTGTTTTATTGTTGTCCGTATATTAAGAAAATGGATGAGCAGTAGATGTTAGTTACGAAGATGGCACAATAAAATATCCATGTATTTCCTTGCCATCGTCTGCTTGTATTTAGCACTGAACTACAGACTCGAGTTTGTTCGGATCTTGCTTTTCCGTCAATGGTGAAATGAAGGACTATCCGAATGCAAACGGCACTGCTTGGGCCAATACTTGTCCAGACGTTAAAATCCGTGAACAACTATTGCATTTTCTCCAAGAAGTCGCAAACTGAATGAAGTGTGTTGAGCTGTTTTGAAAATTGAACTATTCCTAATTACGACTGTCTTAAGCTGGAAATTAGCAGAAGCATTTAGAAGAAACTAGCAGGGTTGGAACTACCTAGGGGTGCGGACTGGTATCTTCCTTTGTGTTATGTTGTTACAGGTTAGAACCCTTGATTCATGGACGGATAATCCAAATATTCTTTGTAACGAAGCCCTGTGCAAAAAATAGATTAAGAAAGCAAAAATATCGCATACACTAAGAGAACTATTTCCAGGAGATGGAGTCTATAGCAAAATTTTAAGCTTTTTCATTATGATGGTCAGAGAATTGGCTTATTAAAACATGTGAATTAATATAGTTTAATATGAAAAGTAACTGTAAGTATCCTATTACATGTTTAGCAGTGTTGTGTTCTTTCATAAAATTGGACGTTGAGTCTTTTCTTCTTATCTTGGTGGCCTATTGCCACCGCTAGTTACTGAAACAAGTTGGTATAACCTTGGAAACAGGAATAATTTAACTTAACATACGTACTTGAAAGTTTTCTCTAACGGTATCAATGTAGAGGTTTCCATTAGCAATTGCAATTTATTTTGACCTTTTTGCGCTACAGATTCTATAATATTTGCCAGGGAAATGTTTTTCTTTATTAAGCATGCGTAATGTGTCTAGACGGCTATTTTCTAAGTAAAATATCCATAAAACCCACAATGATAATGGAACTTTAGGGTCTCTTTCATAGTATGGCTCTCCATAAATGGATGTCAAAGGATCAGTGAAAAATCATACGTACAGTAAAAGTCATCACATATAAGTATACAATAGGCATGCTCTCTCTCTCTCTCTCTCTCTCTCTCTCTCTCATGGAATATGTTATGGTATTTGAGATAAGATGATCTCCGAAAGTCTCTGAAACGTGACAAGTTAAAATTATTTTAATCACATATCTTTCCAAAGAGAAGTCACTTTAATGTTTTTTTTCATGATAATGTTAAAACAAAAACTGATATGAATGTTGAAAAGTCTATTAACATTATAAAAGAAGGTTCTGTCGTTGGCGATCATATATGTGGTGAATTATTTATCCTAAGGTTGTAAAAGAAACATCAGACGTAATTTTTAATTTTAAAAGAAACATTTGAAACATGGTTGTGATGTTTGTGTCATCTCTAATACTTTGTTTTTAAAATGGCGACTATATGACTAAATATACCAAATCATAAACTTTCATATAAAATTTCATATGCTTCGAATGCTGGAAGTTATAAAGGAATAAACTCTTTAGAGGTGTACATCTATGTTTTCACAAGCATTATTGATAATAGATCCTATATTGGTCTGCACAGAATACTAAATTATCCGATGCTTAACGAGTCTTGTTGAGTGGCGTATGCGGTAGTGGTACTACATTCAATTTAATTAGTATTAGCGAAATGTACATTAATTGACGGTAAAGATTTTTTTGCGATTTTGTTGATTTTCCGAAAGAACTTGATGGTGTATTTCAACTGATCTGTTAGACTGTATTGATTAATTAAATCTAGAGAAAGACAAGGTGAGATACTTGCTCCCATCTTATTGTTTTGTTTATTTAAGAATTGAGATGTCGTGATAATAATGTGTTGCAAAACGTATTATCATTGTTGTTAATTGCATTAGCATATAAATTAGTAATTTTCAGAGATAGTTATCAGACTTTGATTAATTCATTCCGCTATTACTACAATAAACAGAGCACAAAATCAAAAATATCACAAAAACTAGGTTTTACCATAACTAAGGGCACAATTGTACAGAGAGATGATCTATCACAACATTTAAAGTTTCGTCAGTATGATGGCCCAAGAATTGGCACAGATAAACTATTTAATTACACTGGTCAACAGTGAAATCATTACTGACTTGAAAAGGCCCTAATCTGTAGTATTTTGGTGTGCCGAACACGAATATAACCGTGAAAAATTTGTATTGGCTCTCGTTTTGAAGATATTCATATACCTCATTTTCTATGTTTCACTGTGTAAATTTCTCCAGTAGGACTGCAGCAACATCCGGAATAATGATGTAACATTGCATAATACCATCATGCTCACATCATCCACAGTTGATTGCATCATTTTCTGATGCAATGCAATACTAATGCCATGCGGCTGCTGAAGTAAGTTGACGTCAGCAGTGTACTATACATGTGTAGGCCTATTATACTAATGCCAGGCGGCTGCTGAAGCTGACGTAAGCAGTGTACTATATAAAGCCCAATCAGATAGGTTCAGCATTTAAAATATTTTAGACGTTGTGCGAGACAGTTCAAGCTACTGTTACATAAAACTTATTATTTTATCCATTTACGTACAATAAAGAACAGTAATGCCTCGAAAGTGTGTTAATACCGCGGACAATTTTTGCTATATTTGTGGGGAAGTGACATTTGCCAACCAGAAGAAAAGTATCAATTCTCAAGTGAAGAAGGCATATCATCTTTACTTCGGATGCAAGGTTGGTGACCAAGACAAGCCTTGGGCTCCGCATATATGCTGTGCTACATGTACAACACAGCTTTCACAGTGGTTGAATTGCAAAAGGTCATCAATGCCGTTTGCAGTCCCAATGGTGTGGAGAGAGCCAAGCAACCACCTAAATGACTGTTACTTCTGCTTGGTTCCTCCTCTTTCCGGCGGAATAACGAAGCGAAAGAAGTCGAGAATAGTCTACCCAAACATTCCGTCTGCATTGAGACCAGTTCCACATGGTGAGGGACTTCCTATTCCAGAACCTCCAGCAGAATATTCTCTTGATTCATCTGACGAAGACAAAGGTGAGTCGACCTGTTCTTCTCCTGGTCCATCAGCATGCAGTGATCCAGATTTTCACTGTGGTGCATCATCAACCCCACACAGAATAACACAGGAAGAACTAAATGACCTGATTCGTGATTTGGACTTATCAAAGAACAAGGCAGAATTGCTAGGATCAAGACTCCAACAATGGAATCTTCTAGAAGAAGATGTCACAATTACTGCATATCGAAAGCGCCACCAGCAATTGGAGCCTTTCTTCAGAAAGGAAAGTAATCTGATATTCTGTTCCGATATTGAGGGCCTCATGAATGCTTTAAAAATCACTCATGACCCACAAGAATGGAGACTATTTGTGGACTCTTCGAAACTGAGTCTCAAGGCTGTGCTTTTGCACAATGGAAACATTCTTCCATCTATTCCAGTAGCGTATGCTGTCCACATGAAAGAGACATACGATAACTTAAGGCAGCTACTGAATTCCATTGAGTATAACAAGTACAGCTGGCACCTCTGTGGTGATTTGAAGGTAGTTGCACTTTTAATGGGACTGCAGCAAGGATATACAAAATACATGTGTTTCTTATGCGAGTGGGATAGCCGAGCAAGGGAAATGCACTACATGAGGAAGGAATGGACTCACAGGCAGAATGTAGCCATTGGAGAGAAGAATATCCAACACCCAGCTCTGGTTGAGGCTCAGAAAATCTTGCTACCACCCCTTCACATCAAACTAGGTTTGATGAAGAACTTCGTGAAAGCCATTGACCGGACTTTTCCAGCATTCCGATACCTGCATGAAAAATTCCCTCGACTCAGCGAAGCAAAGATTAAAGAGGGAGTTTTTGTGGGTCCTCAGATTCGAGAGCTTTTCAAAGATGACCGGTTCAACAACTTGCTGGAAGGTGACACGAAACAAGCATGGAATGCTTTTCGCCTAGTTTCTACAAACTTCCTCGGAAATGTTAGGGCAGAAAACTATAAGGAACTAGTAGAAGACATGTTGATGAAGTATAAGAAACTTGGCTGCAATATGTCTCTAAAGATTCACTTCCTTCATTCCCATTTGGATTTCTTTCCTAGCAACTGTGGTATTGTTAGTGATGAACACGGCGAACGTTTTCATCAAGATATCGCAACAATGGAACAAAGATACCAGGGAAAATGGTCCACTACAATGCTGGCTGACTACTGCTGGACACTCCTCAGAGATGCTCCCGAACAGCTGTACAAGAGACAGGCGAAGAAATCTAAGATGTAGTCAATGACTTGATTTTTTATAGGTAGGCTATTACAGTTGACCTTTTACTATTGGAATGCATTTCGTTATGTAAACATTAATTTCTTGCAGATTACAAAAAAACTAGAGCCAATTTTGCAATTTGACTGTCATATTCGTGTTCAGCACATAAAAATTGATAAGAATTGACTAATTTTATTTCAGTAACATGACTTTTGTAAAAATTTGTTGTCCAGTGTTATTGTAGTTTACTTCTAGCACGAAATTTGAAATATCCGAAAGCTTACGAATTATTAGCAGAAAACGATACTAAGGATCTAACCATCCTAATACGTAATATTAAAATCAAACGATGCTATAAAATTATTTTATACTTACGTTTGTTCAGTGTTAAATTATGGATGTGAAATATGCGGTGATGTATTAGATAGCATATTGATAGGTTCACAAACAATTGTTCATTTTAAAACTTGGCGTGTGCAATTTTAAGTATATGACGAAGGCTCTCTTGCGATCGAACGATTAATCTAGAGAGAGAGAGAGAGAGAGAGAGAGAGCTATTTTTGTTCTAATGATATCAGTCGAACAATGTTGACAAATTGGACTATCATATCTTTTAGACGTGACTATTTATTTATTTATTTATTTATTTATTTATTCTCCTTAGCAGTCTGAACGGGGATCAATGATTGTTCATTACAATTTTACCAAAAGTGTCTAACCATTTGATATCGATGTACATATATAGCACAGTGGGGAACACCTTCCGTGTCAAGGGATTTAATGATTACTTCCTTTTGGTCTGAAGCGAGAGAGAGAGAGAGAGAGAGAGAGAGAGAGAGTAGTTTCATGACCTGGTTCACTGGGGAAAGTGTTGAACGTTTTAAAAAGCCTTATTTATATTCGATTCTCCTGATAAACAGTTGCACCGTCATTGAAACCAATGACGTTACAAACAAACAAAATCATCTTTTGGAAAACTGGAGATTTTGCTGGAACTACAGACTACAGGTGAATAGTAAGGGTAAAGAGTGGTTCCTCTACCCGTACCAGGAATAGAAGGAAAATTAGCTTAAAATGAAACCAAAATACCCATGCGCAACAAAACAAACAAGCAAACACAATAAAAACATTGCTCTGAAAGAATAAAGTTTGTATTGTCTTCTTTATGAAATGTTACGTTGATGACGAAATCATGCACGTCGAATCCTAACTGAGTCCTCCGTCTTTTGAATGTGTGTTGCCTGTGTCACATATGACACCACCATCTGTTCTCATAATGGAAAATAAATCTATATCATCTTGCGTCATTTTATCAGCTATCTTGCAGTTTCTGTTTCGTTACATTGTAACTACCAGCATGTGAACGTCTTAACAGTGTTATAAACTAAAATCTGTCATTTCCAAACAAAAACTGCAGAATTGGAAAGACACAATTAAGAATGTTAAATAGTGCAATAATGGAAGATGGATTGGTGCAATCTAGAATGTACATCATACATACACAGCAAATGGAACATTATATATATTAAGAGAAACCTTAAGGGCTCCGGCCCCAAAGTTTTGTCACCCGTCGTCCCCCCCCCCCTTCTTTTCGGGCTTGTTCCTACTCTTAGGGATCTTTTGTGACCGAAGTCAATAAAATGAAAATCATCGCGGCATAATTACCATTCGCGTTATACACACGACGAAAGATATATTGCACTCAGAGGATAACACTTTTAAGTAGAAATAATTGGCGAAATGGCTAATTTAACTAATGGACTATTGACGGTGACTAGACTACGTGTATACATAATATGATATATCTAATAAGTGTCCAGAGCTGTAAATATCAATGTTTCAAAGAGATGGATTATGTAGTTCAGTCGCAAATATACATGACAGACTCCAAAGTTTGCCCTCTAAGTCCATTTTAGACCATATATATATATATATATATATATATATATATATATATATATATATATATATATATATATACAATCTCTATTAGGTTTATTCAGATCAGCAGAATAAATAAAAAAATATATGTATACATGTGTTACGTTTAACGGCAGGTCCGCACAATAATGGACGTTATTCGCAAATACTATAGTATTCAATCTAGAAATCAATGTAGGGACCTTATAAAAGATCCGCAACAGCAAAGACCTGATAGATAATCCTTTATGCAACTGAAGGGTTGAAGCAGAAAGTGTTTATCAGCATTTTATCATTTGCACTCAATCCAAATTTCTACGGCAAAATCTAATACTTATTCCTAATTATATGCTTTTGGTTCCGCTTTTGTCAAGAATATTATCTAACCTCACCTGAAGTATAAAAGGATACAATTTGAATAAAATTTCAAAAATGCAAAAGCTTTTTATCCATCGTTTCTTCCTTTCTGTCTAAAAACGATTTGTTTTCTAAGACAGTACCATGACCAAGTGATTATTGATAAAGATACGTTATTTACTCAGTTCTAACCTTTCCAAAGTTTGGTAACATCACTGTTTACTTGCCATTGATATTTTCATTTTTATTTTAGAAGCATTATCTTTTCGCTTCCAGCACATGTTATAAATTGTGGTTGTTTTTCCCCTTTTCAAAATAATATTTATTTATGGGTTTTCTTATTGGGAAGGGCTTGTCTAATGCAGTGAGAACCTTTAGCCCGACCACCTTTGCTTGATTTTGCAAATAAAATATATTTTATCAAAATTCCTATAAGGTGTCAATACAAAGCAAGGTTATACAATTTATAATCTGTAATCGTACGGAAAATTAAACGCATGAACCAATCTAAAAAAAGTTTCAACTCTGTCAGAAGGTGCAAAACACAGGTGTTAAAATTATTTATAGTTTATGAAGCATCATATTTAAGCTAAGAATATAAAATATATTTTCCAATTTTACGAGTAAACCATGTATGTTGTGTCAAGTTTAAGGAAAGGAAATCGAACAAGATGAAATTGGAGGTGGAATGTATTTTGTTTTGTTTTGTTTGTTTGGGTTTCTTTGGGGGGAGGGGTTGGGAGTAAGGGGTTGGAGTGGTTGAGAGATTTCAATGTAAGTCAAACATTTTAATGCGGATGTAATTTCTGAGGTAGAAATGGAAACTTCCATTTGTAAAAGGCTCAAAATGGCTACAAGAGTGTTGAAATGGCAACTACAACTACAACTCTATCTTTCAAACCGCTTGTATACAAGGGCGTATTCAAAGAAAAGGAGGCTCCTATTTCGTTGATACTACTCTGAAAATAACGAGGTCATTTTTTGAGGACTTTATGAATTAGCCTGGATTGAACATTATTTTAAGACGTATTTGTTGACAAGTCTGTCATTTGGAAACATATAATGATGTACTATTTCCATCGTTTCCATGGGTTCTTTCAAGGTGACGATGAATCGTGTTCCAACACATGGACCGAAACTAGCTTCTGGCATATTAGGATTGGTAATTGGGCATAAAAACGACATCACAGAGGAGATTGGATGGATTATAGGATATGTTAGCGGTACACTCTATAGTTGTTTTTGTTTGTCGTGGATACATTTATGTTTCATTTGCCGAGAAAGATAATTTTTGAAGGGGAAGTTCTAAATGACCACAATTAAAGTATTCGTCCCTAGTTGTGTATCAGATCGTGCACTCTAGCCTACGATTTACATGCTGATCCATACACATTGGTGCTATTGTCAAGTTTATATTTTATCAATTATATGTTTCAAGCAAGAACTTCCGCTTGTCATTCCTCGTATTAAATCCATACTTCTTCGCATTTTTAACTGAGGTATTTGACACGTACATCAATGAATTGATCCACTATCACATATGAGCCCCTAAAATGTGAACTAGTCCACAAAAGGAATGCGAGAACCGTCAAGACATAGTTTGCGGTCCTCGTGCATTCGCTGTAATCGGACGATGTGTATGCAAACAGTTTTCAATTTTGAAAAATTGAACCCATTTTCTTCTTTTGATTTCTGAACTGTATTTAAGCATACCGATCAGTCCACACTGAGGTTCTGTTAGTAGTTGGTTGTGATCACGATACAAGAGAAGTATGTCGCTGGTCAGTAATTATGTGGTGTAGCAAAGACCTCTCTCTGCCGACATGGGGCGATATTTGGAAAGGCTGGGCATGGCACTTTACCAGTTAGGTACGGTTATCACCATTGCTTCTGCATAAGACTGCAGAAAGTCCCCAGCTTCCCAAACTGTATTGTACATGACTATGAGTTTATTGAGACTTCATCCGATATGCGTTTCCAAAGTTGATAGTGGATGTCAACTGATACTGCTGAAGTGTAATGGTCTCAGTGTCAAGAATAGTGTATGCATCTAAAATATAACGTTCTATTGCTATATTTTCATCATTAGCAGATTTTAAATTTAAAGGAACCTTGTGATCCTTGGGATGAGTTTTCCAGAAAGTTTCAACCATTGTATTTGAGATTTCTAGTAAGGTCCTGACTATGTGATCATTTTTTATGGTATTTGATACCGCTGTTATTATTGTTGCCATTGATGCTTCGTACCATGTCCCAAACAGGTTTGAAAGGAGGATGAATAGTTCAACCTACAAATATTTGATCTCCATGTTTGTATATTGTCTTTCCCTAATGATACGAGGGACATTAGTCCAGTCGATACAGTTCTTATTCCGATTCTCAGTTATTGTATTGTCATTAACATTTATACAGACATTTTTTCAATTCCCTATTCGCGTCTTTCATTTAATCGAATGTTTTGGTATAGTGTCCCCAGAAACATTTTGGAGTGTTTTTGTAAACAGGGGTATTGAGTCCACCACGTTGTCAAAATAATGTTTGACTCGCAGAGGGACAGAAACATTTTCCTGTCTGCCTTGATCAGCTTATATGTATGCCCTACCCCTTGCGATTTGTAAGTATTACTTAGTAGTGTATATTGGAAATTCATCATCAACACAGAGGTCGTCACTAAAGTCTTGAGTAAAGACAAATAAAAGATGTAGATCTCAGATGTTCAGAACTGACGAATATGATCCTGTGGCAAAATTTATGAACGCATACAAGTCATTGAAAAGACAGAGAATGTGTTTTGAGACAAAGTTCTCTATTTTCTTGGCTCTGTCATTGTTTTCTTTCACAGCCGTAGAATGTATGGAGGCCGTCAAATTAAATAAGTTGGACAAATGTGCTGGTAGCGGATGAGTAAGATGATCAAGCTCAGATTGACATATTGGCGTTCTTGGCGAGAGATGTACTGAAGAAAGTTCAAGAGGTTTGTGTAAGGACACACCAAATGCAATGCTGAGATACGTTTGTCTTGAGGCGTTATATTATTCATGATTATGGACACTCCGTCACCGGCTGAATCAGTATGTATAGGTTATGCAGTGTGTTTTATGAAATTTAATGTTTTATTTTAAAATGGTGTCCCGAAGGTACACTGCTTTTGGGTCATGTTTATTATGTAGAAGACTTACTTCTTTAATTCGTGCCTTATAACCTCGAAATTGTTTTGTATTATGGTGTTAGACATATTAACAGCAGTGGTGAAATTATACTTTTGCCAGATGTATGATGCTTTTTTGGTGTGCCGGATGGGATTGTTTTTGTAATTTGTTTGATGGTTCGTTTGTTTCTTTTTGCTTTTGCTTGTAGGGCTGTGTTTCTTTGATTACATACCCATTTAATCTTACACAGCTGATCGAGAGTTCGATACAGATTTTCAATCTACTATTCCGTTAAAGGTTTCGTATCGCACACAAAGGCTGGAACTACTTTTACAACTAGAATTATTTAATAATAATCCACATATAAAATATCGAGACTGATTTATTGTTATTCACTTAAACTGTTTAGAAATGTCAAGACTCGTTTGTAAGTTTAATAAATGCAGTCATATTAATAGAAAATGGCAGAATATGCCGCTGGTAATAATGGAGGAGTACCGTAGGTAGCAACGAGCAGTTTATGGGCATTTTGCGGTATCTACAAATGATGAATCAAGCAATGAGCAGTATATGGGCATTTCACGGTATCTACCAATGAGGAATCAAGCAACGAGCAGTTTATGGGCATTTTGCTGTATCTACAAATGAGGAATCAGAGTTAGCTAAGGATGACAATAGTTTGGATAGAATGGTTGTCCTCAGAGGAAGATGGTGCGCAAAGTACCATCAAACATGAGAGAGACGCCGAGTACTTAGCCGTTGAAAATCTAGTGCTGAAAGTTTTGAAAATACAGACAAGTTAATGGAGATTCGTGTTAGTCATTTTAAGATTCAATGCATGGTTAGAAATGTCCCCACGTTCTGAAAAAGAACTTTAACCATGTTTAGTTTAGCGCTTTACTTGGTGCCTATATGGTTACTTAATGAAACGAATGGTTCGTACCATGAACAAAATAGATTTAATAGTTAAAACACAGCTATAGACATATAAGTAAAGGATATTATCGACGCCTACATGATTTGAACCTCACATGACTTAAATCATTTAAAATACAAACATGTCTCTGCGGAATTATTGTAATATACTTGAAATGAAGATGTTTAAGTGGAGGAACTTTTAATTTGTCCAATTTTAATATCAAGGATTCGAATTTGTTTAGTAAACCTAAGAATAAAACATTTTCTACATAAAGATAGACGTGTCACAGAGTGGCATGCTGTTTTGATTATGTCGCTAATTTAGAAGAATTACATCTTTCTTGAATGTTGTTGAGACGCATCACTTGATCACAAAGAGTTGTATACTTACTCGCATTTTAAATGGTGAGACAGTTCTTGTAGAAAATGAAGAAAAAAATAGAACAGTATTTAGAATTTTCCAGAAAAACAATATACAGAAAAATATTAAAATTCTAGCACGTTTGTTAAAAAGAGAATGATTCTTAGTTTTCTTCAAAAAATATTGTTATGTATATTTAATTTTGTATTGTGCGTTGGCTTTTCTCCATGACTGTATGCTATGTATACCTATGAATGACCCTGGTCACTAATGTGTTAAGCGGCTACCTGACTAGTGACATTTATTTTGTAAACAATATAATACATAACTAAATGTTTTTGCTACTATTATAGATTAAGTATTCAGTTCGTTATTAATGGAGATAAACATGTTTACTTAGATCTAAGTTTTGGACATTACTTTTTCCCTTGGAAGTTACTTTTTCACTTGGAAATTCATGATCTTGTTGACAATTTGAAGTGTTCTAGATAGAAAGTTGCCCTTCGTCATCCTGAATTTCTTAATGTGTAGTAGCTTTTTATATTACTATTCTTTACTTCAAAATTACTCATTCCTACCTTAACATCCGAAGCTGGATCAGTCTTACTGTTGTGTTCTATTGTTTTATTTGATAAAATGTATTTAATTGTTATTTAATTGTCGGACTAAATCACTCTTTTGAGATTATTATGAATCGGTTCAAGATATTTTGGATTATACTACTAAGATACATCAAGACTGTTGGCACATTAGCATATTCGAGGGTATTCACACATCAGCACTTTCAATATTAGAATATATCCATAATGACATTGGAATTCATTAGGAACACTATACATTTGGACTTGCGACAGAACTTTTAGAACTATTGGGACTTAATTCACTACATTGTAAGTTTTGACTTTTTAAGTGAGTTTTTTAATGTATCATATAGCATTCTAGGAAATAAATTATTTGTTGAATTTTTCGCTCTTTGCCGTCCCCTTTATTTAGACAATAGATTCGTAACAATATGTTTACATATATTTGCCTAAAATATCATCTTTAAGTTAATTGCTTCAATAATTGTTGTATTAAATAAATACTTAAAAATAGAGAGTTTGAAAGTGCTGTAAATTAATTAAATTTTAATATATGCAATCACTGCTGATCTGTGAAATTTGCCTTAAAAGTTGATTGGAAATAGAGCGTGTATATTCCGTAAGTATATTGTAAGAAAACGACTACTTACTGGTCTAAAACTTATGTTCCTTTGGAGAAGTAAGGAAAGATTCCACTAGCCTGTTACTGCAGTGTAAATCCATTCATATCTCCTGTACAACAATTTATTTCCAAATTTAATGCTAAAGAGTAACTTACCATGCCAACAATGCAGAAAGACCGACGACGTATCTACACGGTATATATCTAGGCCTTGCCACTGTTACTTGCCTCACGTGGATTTTACAGTTGGTTGTACAATATGTTTCATAAAACGCTCAATGTCTAACTCATTTTTGTAAAGTACACATTAAAATAAATTGAAAAGAATGTGTGTATGAAATGGAGATATTTAATAAATATAAGTATACAGAAGTGCTTCGTTCCTAGTCTGTGGAAAGATCTAGTTACGGCGTAGGAACAAACGTTTCGGTCCTACTGCATATTCCTACACCGCATCAGTCCCGTTTTTTTTCTTCCCGCCGATACAGAACAAAAACCCTCCGTAGTATATGCATCACACGGTTATTGAGTGATATGACCAGTGGTTTGCTGCTCTTTATTCTTGGGATGTATTTAACGGGCATTCCGCTAATAGCGTTGTGTTTTATTTACCATACTTTGATATGGTGCAATTGCCTTTTCTACTTCGCTCAAGGTTTGGGTAAATTTTTACACATGTTTTGGAGGCCTCAGTACTGAAAACCTGGTTTCTCCATAGGTAGGTAATTCCTGTCTGGATAGAGGCTTGATTTGTGGAAGATCTCATCCGCCAGGATTTGTTTAGTGGAAGTGTAGCTTCTAGAAACATGATGGTCAGGGAAGCTTAGCCCTTTATTATGCTATGCTCGTTGTATTCCATTCTTAAGCTTCCACTTATGGTGATCTCCAGGGTTAGAAAGGTATAAGCGTGGCAGTTTCCACATGAGAGTTTCTCTTTTTATGACGATCCATGATGATCCTTCGGCCCACTGGCACATTGACTTCCTTTTATATGTATGTATGTATGTATGTATGTATGCATGTATGTATGTACGCGTAATTTCCAGCATTTTTGCTCGTTTCTGTTTTCGTATATAATGCCTTATTTCCAGTATTTATCGGTCACGTTTTCTACTTGTATTGAAATCCTGATTTTCAAGTCTGTATCACTCGCTTTGTACTAGTCTTGAAGTCCTGATTTCCAGTCTTTTTCACTCTTTTTGTACTAGTCTTGAAGTCCTGATTTCGTCTTTTTCACTCTTTTTATACTAGTCTTGAAATCCTGATTTTCTAATTTTATCGCTCGATTTGTACTAGTCTTGAAGTCCTGATTTCCAGTCTTTTTCACTCTTTTTGTACTAGTCTTGAGGTCCTGATTTCCAGTCTTTTTCACTCTTTTTGTACTAGTCTTGATATGATATTTTCTCTCCGACTCATAAACATGAGTTTTACACAGACCTTTTTTGCGAAACTACGACAAAAATAACTGACGATAATAAGCGTTAACCCAATTAAGTACGTTTATGCCTACAAGGTATATGAGTCTAAACAAATATACTATCGTAGTTATTTAACTGAAACTGTACCCAAATAATGTTCAAATTCAAACAAAGCACGCACGTCTAAATTATGTTAATGTGACGTCATTAACATGTCTTTGTTCGTTGTCATGCGAGTGAAACTGCACTGGTTTGATGGTACTTCAGGCAAGCTTGTTTGTGGATTTCTTTATTATTTTACAATCCAATTCTTTCTCTCTCTCTCTCTCTCTCTCTCTCTCTCTCTCTCTCTGATGATTTATAGGTACACATGTTTGTATCGCCATTATTAATTTATATATCCATTCATCTATGCAGCTGTTAATATATATGACATACATTGTACTTAATACGTGCTTTTTTGCTTTTACGCATACATCATATAATTAATATCTTATTCTGAATTGTTCTGTGCTGATATTGTAATATCAATCCATCACACTACTACGTAGGAAACATAGCTATTTAGCCAGATGCCACTAAAATTGATGTTTAGATACCTGAAATAGATCCCACGGCCTTTTTTATTATTTTTGTATTACTTTTTTGTTTTATATGGTGACTGCTATATTGTTTTTAATCATTTATTGCAGTTTGCTTATTTGCACATTTGTTAACATTCTGAACACATGTAGAATTTTTATTATTTTTGTGTGCAAAACCTTGAAATACAATTAGGCAAAAAGTACATGAAGCAGAATAATGAAACTGTTATAGCCACCTCTGCAGTGATATTTAGATATCCTGATTAGATTTTCAGGCCATTTTACCACAATATTAAATATTTTTACACATTTCTGAACGTTGTGGACATTTAATTTATTTTTAAACCGAAAGTCTTCAAGGTCTATTAAAAAACATAGCTTGAAGCAGACACTAATATTTAATATTTAACAGGAACATTTGAAACGATTATATTTCCAATCTATCAGAGAAAATGTATTATTGCAATTTTTTAAACGTTCATTACCTGAGGCAAGCTTGATATTAGGATTAGTCAAGGCCACGAATATTCTATGGTTTAATGCATTTCGTTTGCACACATAGCCCTCGATTTCTTTGTTGCATTCTCGTTTACTGTGAAACCTTTCAGTAATCTAACTGTCTGGGACAGAATGTCAAAATGTTACGATTATTGTCCGCCCAGACACGGTTACATTTATTTCAGATAACCATTAACTTTATTAATATATATTCATCGTCATATGGTTATATGCGTATGTAATAACTTTGTAGGAAACAAATGTCAGTAACTTGCAGATGACAGAATTCCGAAAGTCGCAGTTTCCACCAACTTCCGTACTTAATGATCCATTTTGGTCAAGCTTTCAATTGAGAGAGCTACATACGGCGCCGTTAATAAAATTATAACTGTTTAGGCAAAATCATTTAATCACTTCTAGGTAATTATTCTAACTCGATTTCGACCAGTTGGCTGTTGTCTTGATACTACTTGTTTGCAAATTATATTGCAACACCATGCATTGTGCGACAGATGGTGGGAATCGGCTGACACTTTAAAAAAAAAAAACTAGTTTCGAATATAACTTGGGAGGATTTCTCTTGCGAAAAGTAATAACATACCTATATAAATATCCGATGGCATATTCCCTTTTGCTTGGAAAAGAAATTTAATTAAATTTTTTGTTTCATGCAATACTTGGATTTGTACATCACGGGTGATCGAGGGAGGTCTGCCTAACATGTAAACCAATATAAATCAAGTATGTCACCCAATTACTCAGAAATCTAAACGCCTTTGCAGGCGACTTCTCTGACTTAGGTCCCATCTCTTGAATCTGTGATCTTTTGCAACCTCTGTATAAGCTACATCTGTTCATAAATGAAACTTCTCACGATCCATCTCGTGTTCTTCGCAGACGGAGTTTGGAGTGACCATGTTCGCTTTCCTTAGCACTGTTATCGACGTCAAAATGACGACACCGTTATGGTATCATAGTGTCTAAGATATCTTGCACATTAGTGAACATCCAATACTTTCATTCTCTCTGTTCCACAAAATATGAATGAGTGGCCTTAGAAATATATTTAAGGTTACTTAAGCCAAACTTTGGTCAGGACTGCTCCAATTATGTCAGAAATATTTGCCTCACTTAATTATTTCACATTTGACACACAATGTTGCTCTTCGATATTAAAACCTGGGGCGTTCTATGGTATACCTTTAGTATACTTCATTTCATTCAAAATGCTGGTTAATTTAGTTCCTTCTAGCGTGTCTCGGCTCCAAAGTTGAATGCATTCCTAAACACCCCGAGTTAATGTGTGGATAAAAGAAATATTTTCACATAATATAGTTTTTCTGCGTCACGTTGACGTCAGGACATACTCACGTTGCATAAATATGTGTATCCATCCAGTGAATGCGTCCCTTCCTTACAAAAGGCAGGTTACACTAACCAATAGTTTATATGCTTTTGAATATGTTGGTGTTCCTTGTGGAAAGCCTTTTCTACAAGGACTATGGTTCCTAAGATGAAACTTGCAATGACTTGTCCTGCCCTTCTAATTGTATAGTTTGACTAGAATGGGCATTAAGATGTTGATTCATTGCGGTGAATACAAATGTTAGTATGGGGCTGTGGCTATGTTCCTAAATTGAAGCTTGCAGTGACTTATCATGTCGACGAAATTTTGTAAAATTCGCACAGAGTGCTGATATATCGCAATGTGCTTCCCCGTCCCTGGATGTACAGCCATACAATCCCTAAGGTCCACTGTTCGAACACTTAATCCTGTCTTTAAAGTTTGGTGTAACGCATTTGTTTCTTATTCAAGTTCAATGCTTGCTTACAGTTATATATATATATATATATATATATATATATATATATATATATATATATATATATATATATATATATATATATAACGTATACAACTTTTTATAATCTGATGTTATTTAAAGCTTTCGTTCTTTGTTTAATTTTGCCATCTGTATTTTTTTAAGTTGCATTATATGCAGTTTCAATGTATGTTCAATTTTAACGTCTCTGTTTTTATTTTCCTTCCGGCTTTTAGACAGGCTATATGTGTAAAGAAAGATATGATATCGTACTTATTTAAATGAAATTACATCTGAATAAAGTTCGAACTTCAGTCAGGGCACACACATCTAAATTATGTTAATCTGAGGTCTTTAACCCATCTTGTCTTTCTTCGGAGACATGTACATCAAATTGCACTGGTTAGATAGTGCTTCAGGCGTGCGCGTTTGTGGATTTCTGTACTATTTAAATTCTGTGTCTGTGTCTGTCTGTGTCTGTCTTTGATGTTATCCCGTTCATGATGTGAGCTATTTGAAAATGGGTTCAATTTTATTAAATATACCGATCTTATATATATAAAATACGGATTGATTGATTGATTGATTTATTTATTTATTGATCGGTTGATTGATTGATTGATTAGTTGGTTTTAGCAACAGGGGTAATTTGATGTTATCCCGTTCATTATGTGAGCTATTTGAAAATGGGTTCAATTTTATTAAATATACCGATCTTATAGAGAGAGAGAGAGAGAGAGAGGGAGGGAGAAATAAAATATCTATTTTTTGGGAGATTCACTGTCTTCTGACAGATGCTTTTTCTGTATAAGTCAAGTAAACATCGAATCACAATCATATGATAGATAATGGAAATCAACTACGTGATAAGTGTCAGGAAAATATGCAGCAATGAAATAAAACATCAGTGTTGTACTAATTTCAGGACAATACGCATTTCGGATCATTACGACGTTATCTAGCAGTAACACTGTGAGTTTTCTTTCCGTGCATTTTTTTTCTTCAAGGAACAAAGTTTATAGTCACCGATATTCTCTATCTCGTGAAGGAGAACCACATATCGCACGGCACTTCTGAGATAGAATGCTTAATTATAGAGTATTATTTGAATATTGATTTGGATATGAACATTACAAATTCTCCCCAAGAAGGTTTGAAGAGTAGTCGTACAAATATACGCAATACTTGTTGCTACTAAAAACAAACAACGGATTTCGTCATTAATAACCATACGAGTGGAATAGAGGCTTTAGAAAGGGAAAACAAAATTATAAATTATACTTAAGAAAAACCATTTTAAGTTGACACGATACGTATTGATTGATTGATTGATTGACTGATTGATTGATTGATTGATTGATCGATCGATCGGTTGATTGATTGATTGATTGATTAGTTGGTTTTTAGCAACAGGGGTAATTTAGTGCCTAATCGATGAAAATAAAGTGAATTGATCAGACCATGAAACGGCAGCCGATCCATGCCCCTCCGTTTAGTGAAACCTTTTTATATATGAATTGAAGGAAACAGCATAGACCCAGATTTGCTAGCGATGTATGCGATGTCAGGTATGGGGCTGCACAGTTCTCGTTTGTCTCAATGCAATATTGGGGGGGGGGGTAGGGATACGGCTCCTTTTAAAAGTTAGATGCGATAGGAAACGCATAGGGATCAAGATTGTAGATGCTGCATTAACTATTATGTCGGTCTGAAGACTGACCTGTATCGGTGTTAATAAGTATTAAAACTAGTAAAAATGAAAAGAGCGTTTGAAATATTTCATTTTTTGTTAAGATGTGAAAGTTATTTGTGCACTTTCCAAATCCACGGGCTTAAAGCTGTTCCCTATGAATGAAATTTTGTTTGTAACATAAGGTCTCATTTGATGCATAAATATTAAATTCAGATTTGACGCTGTATACAAAAGATCCTAAAATCTTTTTACTTTATTGAACTTACATATTTAGTAGTAAAATTTGAATTAACGTAAGCTGCTGTTTATTGTAATTCCTCGATGGATCACCGTTACTAAATAAACCAATTTTTCTTTTCTAGTGCAAAAGTTAGAACAGAACGCAGGGTAGGGGTAATATGTAAGGGATGGAGATATATGGACGGTGAAACCGACATGCATGCGGCGATAATTACAGATGCAGACGAAGAGAAGACATGACACTCAGTCTGTTATTTCTCCCAACGAACATGTCGCCGCGTACTCTCCTCGGCTTGTCAGACAGTATTGTTGGCATCTTTCAGTCCGTCACAGCGTGGACTCGCTGATCTTTGTCAAGGATATAATACATTGGTGATGGACGCATTTCCGTGCTTAGACACGACTGGATTTCCGTTCATCTGATTTGTAATCAAGCCCTTTTCTAACACGACTATCAACATCCCTGCAGTCTGACTCCATTACAAATCATCTATTATTCTCCCATCAACTATACGCATTGGGTACAATTATCATTCGCTGTCCTCGAGCCGCTCGTGAAGTCAAACGCTTGGATTTATCTTGGTGTTAAACACTTCACATAATACTCGGGGAGAGTAGATGATTCACACGGTAGATAAATTATTACAACCTCTGTGATCAGATTTAAAATATTCGAGTTAAATATTTTCCGTATTTTGCAGGTGTACTTGAACCATGACGTAATAAATAAGTTATGATGTCATGCACGTGTCGGGCATAATCTCTAAGGCAATCCGAATGTAAATTTAGGTCCATTCACTACACTTGTGCACAGTGTTATTGAATACATTAGGTATTATAGATCATGTTGTTATTATTGTGGGTTTAACGCCATTGCTTTCAGCACATGATACGATATGCATGTTGGCAAGTATATTTGGTGGAGGAAGAGCTCAGGAAAGACCTCGGGTAAAACAACAGCTTTCTTACCTACGCACGATGGTCGAGCCCGAGACTCGAACCCACGTGTACAGAGGTGAGACGTGAGTGATCTGTTCACCGTTTGGCCACCTTACAATTTGGATCACCATTTTCATAGCTCACAAAAGAAAGAAAAAATATCTAGTTCGTTTCATACAGTCAACGTGTAATGAACGCTTATTTAAATTAATCTGCTCATTATCCCGCCAACTCACTGCTATCGTTAGTTTGAAGTTTTCGTACTTTCGTAAGGAGCTGTCAAGCTTCTTGCTTCAGGCTGTTGTTAATTAGCACTTCTTTCATTGCACAATTTTCATCAAAAACAAAATCGTCAATTTTCACAGTCAAATCCGTTCAAGGCACTTTTATATGACTAATGAATGCATGTTGTAGACGGGTTTCTTTCTGTCTGTCTTTCTTCTTTCTTTTCTTTCTTTCTTTCTTTTTTCTTTCTTTCTTTCTTTCTTTCATTCTTTCTCTTTCTTTCTTTCTTTCTGTCTTTCTTTCTTTCTTTCTTTCTTTCTTTTGTGTGTGTTTGTTTTGGGGAGGGAAGTATTATTTCTGTTGTTTACTTATGCACACACGGGGACTTTAAGGCAATTTTAGTTGGTCCAAAACATTGTCTTTACACAACAGCAACGATCCGCTAAGAGTGTCAAGTTTGCAGGGGAAAAATGCACGTCAGATTTAGGAGAAGCGATTTCTTCTCAAATTAACAAATATATAGAGTCATCACATTAAATGACGATGATACACAAGGTGAGTGTTAAAGATTTAGATGGGAAATTTAGGAAATAAATAAGTTCGAAATACAACAGTTCGTGTTTATCCTTATGTGTCTGAAGTACTTGTTAAATGTCCGTATATACCAGTCCCTTTTAGACTTTGGCAGAATTTTCTGGTACATATAGTTTGCCTAAGCTGAGCAGGAAGCTACCGAACTGACAGAGAACACATTTAACCCATTCAATTATCATCGCTCTTTCCTTGACCATGGCTTCACTTAACAACTCATGAAGAAAATAAATTGGATTGACTGTTTCTTTGCAAACACATATGGTCATAACTAAATACGACGAACCAACGCTCTGTTTTTATTAGAGAATGCCATGTCAAGAAGAACTATTGTCAATCATTGGTTCGATTCCTTCATCACGAATCTTGTAGCATCTAATGAATGTGTACAATTATTTATTTAAAGTCAGTAAATGGACCTACATAGAATCAGACACAATATCATTACATACAGTTACATCTGCTAATTTTGTGCAAATTTAATATTCTACACACTGTGTGGGGCTATTGAGATAGCTACAGTCGCATCTATCTTTATATTCGTTTGTCTATGTCCACCTTCTGTCCATTCAAATATAGATCTGCCAATATTCTCTCTCTCTCTCTCTCTCTCTCTCTCTCTCTCTCTCTCTCTTACACGAAAAACACATGCGCAAACGCACACACATACACACTATATATATATATATAGCATGCCAGCTTCTGCTCTGCAAACACGTAATAGCACCCGGAGAGAGAGAGAGAGAGAGAGAGAGAGAGAGAAAGAGATATTAACTGTGAGTGCATGGTGGAGTGACTAGACCGATATAAACAAAGAATCAAGACTAAAAAGAATTAAGAGGGGGTGGGGGCTGTACATATATCCGTCTACTGGAACTACAGCTTACCATCCCCTCACTGGAATAAGACCTCTGTCATCGACAATAATAGGACAGTGAAATCGACATATGTAGAGGACAATTAAATACTCCTGATTCTAATTCAAACCCACATGTGCATGATGAAATCAATATTGCTTTGTAAAGATCCACCTTGGTGCATCCTTCCTTATAGGGAAAACCGTGAGTATCCGCATTATTTTGAATTAAATGGTTTTGAAAGATGTGTTTTCAATTCCGCAGTTCTAAACCAGAGAAAATAACTTCTAAGAGTTTCAAACATGAAGACGTTGAGTCAAAGTATAAGAAAATTAGTTATCTTTCTTTTTTGGTGTCGAGCCCCGACTTTCATCTCGTGAGACACCTTCTCTAGTAATTAGTCCTGATTTCCTCCCTATGAGACATCTTGTATATTTCTTTCATATGTTTGTAAGGAATAGTTAATTATTATCCTTTTAATATTTTATGTGGTAGACTTTTTTTCATTCGGCTTTCTTTATCTTTCTAAAATATAATCAGATCATTTTCACTCCTTAACCATACATGCATTCATGCATACATACATACATACATACATACATACATACATACATACATACGTACGTACGTGCTGCGTGCGTGCGTGCGTGCGTGCGCACACACACATACATAACAAGTTTTTGTTTAAATGGTACGTTGCCACTAGTTGTAAGAATGAGTCCAGTCACTCTAGTATGCAAATATGATAATACTAGTTGCTAAAACTTTAATATTTTTTAAAAATCAATCATAGCAAAGGCTTTAATTTAGAGTCGTTATTTATCATCTAAAATATATTACTCAACATCAATTATTAAAATCTTTAAGAGCACCAAAGTTCTGAACGAAAACAATAGCAGAAGAATATTAATGAATGAATGTAATTCATCCATGCCATTGTCAGAGATGTAGTCTCGTTCAACTAGACTCTCGTGAGACTCAGTGGGATCTTCTCCCTGCAAATAACGCATAATCTTGACCATCCAATCTGCAACCTCATAGAGAACCTGTTTAGATTTAAGCCGTCTGAAAAAATACGGTAAAAGTCCATGCGGACTTTTTACATACACAAACTGCATGTTTGTTTTGTTTCCAATCCGTGGAAAGAAAGAGTTTGATACGGGATAGGCGTGGGTCTACTCCGCCAGGTTTATTATATACACACTCTTCTTCACTTTGTAATTACTCAAAGCTTTACAGTGTGAGCAAAAGTCCAAATCAAGTGGGATTTAAACAAGTTCGACTCGGCGCACCTAAGCAAATTCCCTGTGCCTAAGAAAGAACCGGTTGCGGCAATTTAAGTGCGCGCTACGCATAGTTTATTAAAGAGCTCCCACTCGACCCTTTACCGCCTGCATCGCATGCTTATTATTTGACATGTCATGACCAGGCAAAGGAGGAGAAGGTGCCGGAGGAGACTTTGAAGCGTTTTCGATAAGCTACAAGTGGTCCAGAGTGAAATTTTGATGGTTGCGACCTAAACTAAAGAGTGTCATCTTGCACTTGTCTAATTTGGACAATTTCTTTTATAAGAAAACCTCTGTACTTATATTGATGTTAATGACTGTTTAGTAGAGAGTCGGTCCTAAAGCTAAAAGCCTAGTTTTGATCTTATGGTATTTGCAGTCTGAGTCACCTTGATTAACGGGGCCTGTTGGTTTGGGGTATTAACCTCCTTCTTGTGACTACTTATATCGTGGAGTTGTCAGTTTTTTATGTCACTTTTCCATCTGAGGCGTGGGATGTCGGTTGTCAAATTAGAGATCTCACTGTGCGGTGGGCCCTGATGATCTGAACGTTTGACCACCTAATAGTCTTAATACTAGTATATGGCCAGGTTAGTGGCTTCTATGGCAAAGTTGCGTTTAGCGAACTAAGCATTGTCACCGTGTTTGGCGGGGCCTGATAGTCAGGGGTTCGGACTAGCTTATATTTCTAAACATTCTTGGCGATTGAGAATGAGTGCCTGATTGATGGTTATTAACTCGGTACTGTCCTTAATTAGCAATAAATGCTGTTAGAAATGAATGGAGAGCAGGTTAGTTCTTTTAAATTAAATTTAACATGGTGGTTGAAAAGTTTTTTTAAATTTTTATTCCATGTCAATGTGACTGTTCATTGTGACCCTTTTGGTGTATGGAGTGTTGTCATGGTCAGAGCCGTAGAGATATTACCCTGGGGTAAGAAACACCAGAGTTTCTCCAAGTTATTGTTCAAAACAAAATATTTCTTTTATAAAATTGAAAAGTGTTGCTTGGCCCAGGCCCATTTACGGGCCCGGGCCCTGGGGAGACATCCCAGGTCACATCCCCTTGTCGGGCCTGGTTATGATAGCTATTTGTTACTGTTATACTGTGTTTTTAGCTGGGGTTTAAAGTTTCATCTTTTCCCTATGGCAGAAAAGACATTCTAGGATGTTTTTTTTTTTTTTTTGTCATATTGATTTTCTTCGGTACATGGTTTATTTAGTTCTGAGTGTGAAGTGGGGTGGTAAGGAATGGTCGGTTTATCTTGGAATTGTCGTCTTTCGATGTTGTATTTGGGGCAATCGTTATTGATGTGGTGCACGGTTTATGGGGTGGGACAATGTAGGCAGTAAATGCTTGCAGTTTGGTCCCCCGGCAGAAACCGTCTAAAACTGCTTGTGGTAGATTTTTTCCAGTTTTGAGACAAGTTAACACTTTAAGAGTCGTGATGAATCGCCATGATCAGAGCGGGACGTTTCTACGGATTTACTTTTAAATGACATACAGTTTGCAGCCTTTAAAGCTGTTGTCCCATTCTCTTTTCCGATTTTCATTAATGTTTGGCCTAGTGACATCTCCTGGACGCTGTAGTAAATTTGTGATATACAGGAGGTATTTATTTTGTCTCCAGCTTCTTTATCAGCACTTTCTTTTCCATGGACCATAATGAGTGATGCTACGAAAGAGAGTTCTAAATTGATTTGTTTCTTTTCCAAGTTTAGGAGCAGCAATTATAATACAGTCGCAACTGAAAAAAATTCAAGATTCCGGAGATAGCAGCACTCTATGGAATCGCTAATTATAAATCTTTTTTTGGTTTTGTTTAGACCACGCATTTGATGGTTTGATAGTTTGCCCGAAATTCTACAGTGTAGATAGAGCAGCTATCGAATAACTTCGTTCCCAGTGCGATCATTTTCTCCAGAATCACTGCTGATGTTCTCTCGGTCTCACTGGATAGCTTCGTATTTTGACACCCCACTAATTTTTAGGGTAGAAGGCATGAACCTAATTATCACAAGCCTAGCATTTATAAATTCACACAGAAGCTAAATCTGTAATGTGGTTGAGATTTACTTTGAATTAGGCTTGGAAATGGGTTGGCTTGTTGTTGACTGCCTGTCACACATAGACAAGCATTGGAGATCAAATGCGTAACTTGGGCTGCAAATGAGCAGCCGACTTGGCTTACGTATTTACATATGCCTGCTACAGAGGTAAATATCTAAACATCTAGATGGTTGAGGGGTGATGAAAAGTATGCTAATTTGTTATAGTACTAGTGCACTTGATTCGTGCATAAGGCACATACTGATTCTTTTAGCTGCCTTGTCACAGGCAAATATTCAAAATAGCTCTTTCCTGTCAAAAATGAATGTAAACAAAGAGGGGTTGATGGCAGTGTTGGTTCAGTATAAAAGCCACCAGTTGCATAAGGAATTAACTTGATTGCCGCAGACAAAATCTCATATGTGTGCTTTCTACAAAAATCATTAGTTTGTTTTTAATTTTATCTTCAGTGTAAAATTATTCTCATTTTTCTGCAATAGGTCATTGTCAGATGAAAATTCACCAGATAAACTGTCCAGAGAGACCCCAGTGCGAGGTGATTTGGAAACGTCTGTGTAAATTGCGGTACATCCCACAAATCTTTCATTTGTTTCTGAGAGGATTTTGACCCCTATTTCTAAGAGTTGATCTTCTTTGTCATATATGAGGGCATTTAATTTAGTCTTGGAGTTTTGCACATCCATTTTGCTCGGTACGGTATCTTGTGGTTTCTGCTTGACTATTTTGGGTACCATGTTCTTTTTAAGGTGGTGTATCTCCACCACCCCCGATATAACTGGGACTAATTTATGCATGAAGGGACCGCTCCGGTGGCCTAGTGGTTAGAGCGTCTGATTCGTATGCGGGAGGTCGTGGGTTCAAACCCCGGCCAAGTCATACCAAAGACTTATAATAATGGTTCTAACAGCTGCCTCGCAAAGCGCTCAGCATTAAGAGTTAGGACTGGTCGGCCTGATGTCAGGATAATGTGACTGGGTGGGACATGATGCTACGTGTCTGCGGCACGTTGCCCTAGTGCTAGACATCACTATAAACTGCCACACTGGAGACACGATAGCGATATGAATGAAAAATGTTTAAAGCTACATTAAAAATCCAAATCACACACACGCACACGCACACACACACACACACACACGTGTCCGAAGAGTTTGTTACATTTTTCAATGACTATTATGTTGGGGCGCGATGCTTCATGGATTGAGATCCTTGCTGCATATCGCAGAATTAACTCTTCCCGACGTAGCCCGACACCCCGATAGAATTTGTAGCTCCTCCCCTGAGATGTTTTTGAGCTAGAGCTAGAGCTTGGTTATAAATCCGATATATTTTCTTTAATAAAGTGAATTTGGCCTTTGGCGTAAACCTGGCAGGCATGGTCTATTTTCGACCTGTATAATATCAAAAACGTGGACTGACACCCCCCCCCCTTCGGCTCTCTTAACGATTCTTAAGAGGAGTAGGACTCGCCCTCATCTTCCCACTAGCTCAGCTATGTGTTTGCCCATGTTTTGTGCTTATCAAAATATTTATCTATAAGACTTTCGCTACTTTTTCTAATGTTATTTCTTGAGTTGTGTAAGTATAGTTTGGGTGGTTCCTTACGGATTCTGTATTTCAGTGTGAACAGTACACCTACTGTTGTACCTAGGGACATTTTGAAGCCCCACCCATCGGCCTATTTCCCTATCCCGTTTAGTCCCAGATGCAATCCGCTCAATGGAATTGACTGGACGGGCTTTGTGATTCGAAAATACTGATTGAACATCTGTGTCGAATACATGAACCTTGAAATGAGTATGTATTAAATGTTAATCGCATTTCTTGAGCAAGTTTAGACATTATTGAAGTCATGACGTCTTATAATGAAGTAATGACGTCTTATAATGAAGTAATGACGTCGTAAAGAACATTACGTTAACTATGATGTTATGGTAATATTCAGCTTAAATGTATCTTGAACCATTCTTAAACTGAACATTATATTCATCCATCTTGATAACGTGAATTGGCATGCTTTGCTCATGCGAAATTTTGTTAACTTCAGTCAATATAACGTTTCGTTGCGACCCAACAATATTTTAACTGTTTTCTTATTCCGATTGACTGATTCACTTTTCCATTACCTATCAATTAAAGCCGAAGTACGTCGCAAGAGACCATTGTTTGATACATATTACACGAGAGCATGCGAGAGCCTCAGCAAAAACGAATCTGAACAAATTTGGACAAGACTATCAAATTTACTACATTGTACATTGGTAAAACCTAGCAACAATTTTAAAAAGAGAAATTCGTTTATACATGTGTTTTATTTTCAAGTCAAGTTTTGGTGCTTCTTTATGTAAATGAGATTCTTATTTTAAATGAAATTCTTCACACGTTAGCTTAGGTTATTATTAGTATATGATCATAAATTCCATATAGTACTTGAAACACATTAAATGAATTCTTAATTTGTCCGTCATACTATATCTCCTTCCGATTTCTTATTGGCATTGTGATCGTACTTAAGTCCATCCCAGTGTATCCCATCATCCCTCTGTTTGAAAATTATTGTCATAGGGAAGAAAAAGTTCAAAGCCCAGAAATCACCGAACACAGATTTCATATTTCTATTTATAGTGTTTGAACTAATTACTGGACGTTTCTTTGCAACTTCGTACATCGTCTTTCCTTCTATCACCAACGACATTTGAGTTGTGAAGTAAAACATTCCAAAAAGACCAAATAACGGTTCGAGGTAAACATGGATGACAAGAAAACAATTATGTAGTTCTGTGTTGCCAAAAATGGTTCTATATAAGGCAACGGGAGGAATGAGGTCTGTCCAAGACTCCGCCTCTTTTACCCAATACACGTCTTTTAAATACATGAAGGTAAGAAAACCCCCTAGACACCCAACAATCATTGCATAGAAAGTTAACATAATGAAGTAACGTTGATTGTTGAAACCGATACAATTGCCGACCTTAACACAATGATGATCTCGTTTTAGAATGCATCGTCTGCAGAATTTACAGTGATGCGCCCGCGGAGGAATATGTATCTGACACTTGATGCAATATTGCCATAGCAACCCATCCTTTTCCGACATGTCGTAAACTGCATTTCCGTTTTGTTGAACACTCTCCTGAATCAAGGGATTGAACCGATCGGGTGGATTGTCCCAAGCTTTTTGCACTGGAACAAAAGGTTTATCACGTGACATAGGGAAAGATGGATCATACAGCATTACACATAGCCAGTTAGCTATACCATTGATTCCGAAAAACCAACATAAAATACCAAAATAGTACCTTGTCCACTCATCGTCAAAAAGATAGGGAATAATGTAGAACAAAACAACATACATCTGGCTAGGAAATTGGAATAGCATTAACCCACGATAGAAGTATTTTGCCGGCAGCGCACTGGAACCATCTTCTTTTTTTTTCTTCATATGTTCCTTCCATCGCTGGGATTCTTCCTTTACCAGTTGGGTCAGAGTTTTGCCACGATCTTCAGGTGGAATCTGAGGCAGTTTGAAATTAAAGAAGCTGAAGCCTTTTCTTTGCATTTGTTGCCTGCAAATGATAAAAGTGCAGATATAAGTAGGTTTTCATCAACTTGGCTATGATGAGATTTAAATATTTTAAAGACCTCAGTTATTTCACATATATCATAGGGTCATCCTAAAGTCAGCTCCACGTCCTCGTAGTCAGCGTTTATAAGTCCAATTCATACAAACATAAATTCAAACAATCATTCATATGTATGTATGTATGTATGTATGTATGTATGTATGTATGCATGTAGGTAGGTAGGTATGTATGTAGGTATGTATGTATGTAGGTATGTATGTTTGTATGTATGTAGGTATGTATGTATGCGTGTATGTATATGTGTGTATGTGTGTATATATGTGTGTATGTATGTGTATTTATGTATGTATTATGCATGTATGTATGTGCGTATGTGTGTGCGTGTGTGTGTGTGTGTGTGTATGTATGCATGTATATATGCATGTATGTATGCATGTGTGTTTGTATTTAATAGCATTACTCTGACTGGTAGTAGGAAATTATTTGTAAACAAATGATATAAGGATTTAACTAAGGTGTATCATAGTAGCAGGTTTACCAAAATGCATCCGGATATTTTTAACATCAGCAAGTTCACCAACAGAGCCAAACAATGTTTTAAGGGTGAAATACATTCTCGAGTTATATCGCCAAAACACACACGCGTCTGTAACTATAAATGTGAATGTTAAAAAGTAAAACTGAGAGGCGTGAACAAATGTCAAGGCGTTTTTGCATGAGATATGTTGCTTAGCAACAAAAATAAGTTGATAAGTGCAGTAGCCAAAACAGACAACATTTCGTTGAAATGCAGATGGAAATAGGAAGACAGAAGCTTCTGTCCACCCCCACCCCCATCACCCCCACAACGCACACAACCAACATCATCATTATCACAACACCGTACCTTTTACTTCTTCGAAAAAATTATATATATATATATATATATATATATATATATATATATATATATATATATATATATATATATATATATATATATTACATACATATCACACTCATATCATCCCCATTAAGTTTGCACCTATTACATCGGCCCCTCGTGTAAATTAAACTGTCCATTTTTCAAACTTGAATATGAGTTGAGGACGGTCTGAGTGATTGTCATCCCTCTAGACACACGAGTTCGTCTCTGTTAATAGGAATAATGATGCCCATTATTGATCGATTTGCCTTGAATGAATACATCAGTAAAAGATATGAACGTATTTATGTGCGTTGAGGAAGGTGGCGCTGGAAGGGGGAGGGGTGAACTTACGATTGTGATAAGTGGTATCATAAACTGTTAATGCGTTATTCTTCACAAATTCTGTCACTCATCAACACACAAAAGAAACACAACTGACACATTTTTCAAGTGTTTACGGTAAAGCATTATACGCGCATCAGTTATTTATAGACTCACCTGGAACACCTTTCTTCTGTACGTAACAAAATCTTCTTAATTTAATCTTAAAGTCTTTAAAATCGGTATATATCCATATGTATATCACAAGAAGCTCAACAGTACATGGAATTTTCTAATGTAACCAGGCATCCGGCGTCCAACAACGTATGCACGATCTGACATGTACACTGTTTTTACAACGGTTATACATTCTTCATGTATGTTGTGTTCCATGTTGTCAATGACGACCAGGTAAATTGTAGGGTCTTTGTTTAGTCCTATGTACCTTGTGAAATGTATGAGTGTTAAATATGAAATGAACAGATGTCCGTTCAAGTTTGCATACTCATAGTGGAGTACCTGCTTGGTTGAATCGTTATTGGGTGGTTAGATAACAGAATCGGAGTTTATGAATGATCACGGGCTAGAAATGCACTGTCAGGGGACGTAACTGTGTGTGATTCAAAACAGTATATGTCTCTTTAATTCCTCTCATGTGAGAGCGAGAGAGAGAGAGAGAGTGAGAGAGAGAGAGAGAGATGGGGCGGGGGGGGGGGGGGCGGCGATCGTTTTAATTTAGAGTCGGCCCATGTTAAGCCAGACTAAAAGAAGTTCTTTAAAGCTGAATGTACCGTCTATAAAATACTAAGACAAATACTTGAAAGAACACACAATATTAACAACACGTATCACATGACCATAAAACACGGCACATCAGAACAATAAAGATACATATAACAAAGCAATAGTAGTGTACACACACGCATGCACGTACGCAAACACACACGCAAGTAGTAAAGTGGGCCACCCTAGCGACAATGGAAATTAGCATTACAGAGACCCCTGGGCCACTCTAGCGACAATGGAAATTTAACATGGAGAAAAATCGTGGGCCACTCTAGCGACAAGGGAAATTAACATGGGGAATAGACTTTGGGCTTGTCTAGCGACAAGGGAAATTGAACATGGGATTTTTTGTTTGTTTTTTTTTTTTAAAAAAAATTTTTAAAAAAAAATTAAAAAAAGGGGTAGGCAATGGAAAGGCTGTCTCTGTTCGAGAAATATGGCTGGCCCTGAAAAGGGCCTTTGGGTTTATGTTAATATTAATATTAACATAGATGGCATCTGTCACATCTTCTTCTTCTTCTTAAACTCCTTCTAACTGCCGGTCCATACACAAGTACCCTCTTGAGACATCCTTGTCTTTCTATATAAACTCTCCTCATCCATAGACTAGTATCTGTCCTATCAACAACAGTCCACTTGGACCGGACATACATGAGCATGTCCGTCCTGAACATCATTGTTGACACAAGGGTTGAAGATTGAACGTCGGTCCACATCTTGAGGCTCCGAGAACAGGTGAATCAATGCAGTGAACTGCGCTTATTTATAGGGACAGAAAGGATTGAAACGGATTGAGTTCATTCACCAATCCGAACACGCGTTACAAAATTCAGTCAGCCCGCATCCAATCCGAAGAGAGCAGTCTGTGACGTCACGTGGCCTATATAGATTCGCTAGCGCTTGTGTGCAGTCAATCTATGCGACAGTGATTCAACATGACGGAAACTCAGAAAACGATCCATTGGGGTGCAACAACAGGGGAGACCGCCCAAGGGAACCCGGACTTACTTTCAGAAGAGGTGAATTGGGATTTTGTGGATTTTCTCTCCTCGCAAGAATTTGTTCCGGAACCTTCGTTACCTTCTTCATTACCGCAAGTGGAGAATTTTAGACAGAGACAGAAAGAAGAATTGGAAAAATTTATACAACGACAAAAGGAAGCGGAACAAGCTTTTCTCCTACAGCAACAGCAGCAAGAAGAAGAGGTAAGAAAAAAACAACAGCAACAACAGCAAGAAGAAGTAGCAGCAAAGAAACAAGAGGGTGAAAATCAAACGGTCACGGTACTGTTGGACATTTTAGCGGAGTTAAGAAGTCTGAAACAAATGTATCAGACTTCTTTATTACGACCGAAGAGAATACGACCTTCCCGAGCTAAACACGTCAACCCTGTGACTAAGCCTACCGTACCACCCTTAGTGATTTCAACCCAATCATTATCATCATCATCAACATTACGCAGTCCAGAAGTAGGCCTTGGCCGTGGCAAAGGCTTAAGGCAGTTAAAGTTGATTGCTTAAACTCACCCCTTCACCATGAAGAAAAAGGCCCTTTTCAGGGCCACCCACATTTCTCGAAAAGAAATACAATTTCAATTTGCCAATAACTCAAAAAAAACCCAAAAAACAAACAGTCCATTTTACCCCTATAGTACGTGTCTTTGTATCAGTGCGTGAGTGTACGTTCTTATTTTAAAATCAAAACTCAAAGACACTTACCTTATATCATTAATTTATTCTTTTATCCATTTTTTACAATCCAATTCACAATTCACAACACGACACTTTAATAAAAAGTTCATTGACTTCTTCTTTCTCCTTGTTTAGTCTCTCTGTTTTTTGAATTTCTTCACCGTTTTTTCCTCATTTTCTTCCCTTCTTCTTTTCTTCTTCTCCTGTTTCTTTGCCTCTTGTAAATAGAATTGTCTTCTTTTTTCCTCTTCTTCCTCTGAAGAATCCCTCTCTTTTTTGGGCAATCTGGAGACCAATGTCCTTTTTCTTTACAATAATAACAGGTATCTTGACTTTTGTCTTTTTTAGTCCCTGTTTTTGTTCTTTTTTGACGGTCTGGACACTCTGAAGACCAATGCCCTTTCTTCTGACAGATATAGCAAGTATCTTGACTTTTATCTCGAAAGGAAGGAGAGTAGTCCGTAGGCTGGTCTGAAGAGAATTTTCTAATGACCCCTCGCAAAGCTCTGACGAAACGTTCCATCTGGTTAGTCTCTTCCATCGTTGTGCTCGGCTTGAGAGTGAAATGAATAGTGAAAGGACAAGACTCACACCCTTTTTATATACGCTGGTCTGCTATGACTATAAAGTAGCTCATGGTGTTTGAACTTGAGTCATTTGACTTTTTGCTTTCAAGATGAAACGATCTAATTCATTCGAGAAGAAAGAAGAAGAAGAAAGCAAGAGGCAGAAACGTGATCTATCGCCTCGTACCAGAGCTGAAATCTTGGCACAAATTCATGCCAGTGATTTTGAAGAGGACATGAGTGAACCAGAATTTGAAACCTCTAAACCAAGTTCACCACCCTTAGTCAACCCTGAAAAATACTATTCCATTCGAGAGACGGAAAAGCGCTCCTCTAGAAAATTTAGAACCACGGCTTACACCTACACGGTGAAGTTTAAAGATTTCAAGGCCGACGTACCCTTGGAGAAAGCAGAAGGGTTCATCACCGAGATGTGGGATTCTTTGCTCACCGCACTCAAGCGACAATGTCAACCCAAAGAAGACGATCGCTTGACACTATCCATAGATCACGACGGTTTGAAATCCCCTGTTTGGATCGAGTTTAGCAGACCCGCAGAACTAACCCCTTCCAAAATCATGGACAAGATTCAACACGTACAACAATCTAATGACCAGTTTGACATCACCGATGGTAAAGCCACACTGAAAATGGCCCACGTCTCTCTTCCTCAAGGGACAGGACGCAAAAAGATGTTATTGGTGGACGACCTTCGCAACACCAAAACAAGTCTCGTCCGAATTAACAACCCTCAAGACCAGATGTGTTTAGCCCGAGCCATCGTGTTGGGACGAACCTATGCCAACAAGAACGACACGGTAGAATGGAAAAGAACCTGGAAAACTATTCAACGATCCGATCGAGCCAAACAACGAAACGAAGCAGAACTCCTGTTGCAACAAGCCGGCCTGTCCAAAGACACACCCTGTGGCATTCCTGAGATGCAAAATTTGCAAGATATCCTAGCTCCACGCTACACCTTGAAAGTGCACCCTCAGGAAATGCGCGGGCCTCTGTTGTTTCGAGGCCAACATTTTAAGGACGGAAAATACATTCATGTTTATTATCACGATGACCATTTCGATACCATTACCAGTATCACTGGATTCCTGGGATACAGATATTATTGTGAGAAATGTGATTATGGTTATAACAATCGAGAGCAACACAAACATTGTGGATGGAAATGCCCAGGATGTTTGGCCTCTCCACCCTGTCTGAGCGAAGAACCAGTGCCTTGTTCGACTTGTCTGCGCACGTTTGTCAGCCCTACCTGTTACCAACAACATCTGAAGACACAAGGTTCACAGAAGAAATGTGCTTGTCAACTCCTGAGATTGTGCCCTACATGTGGACAAGGCATACTTACCAACAATGCCAAGGCACACGTATGTCGAGGAAAGAAAAAATGTCACATTTGTCACCACATCGTGGACTTGGAACACCAATGCTACGTGCAAAAATACCAACCCCCGCCAGAGAAAGAGGACGGTCACAAGAAGAAAGGCAATTTCATCTTTTTCGATTTCGAATGCATGCAAGAGACCGGCATTCACATCCCTAATTTCTGCGTGGCTCATCGAGCGTGCGAGAAGTGCATTCAAGAACCTATCTTCAGTCATTGCCCTCACTGCAGCAAGATTCCTGGAGGGCGTGAAAAAATCTTTCGGGGACAGAACACGTTAGCCGATTTTGCCCAATGGGTTTTAGACCCCGTCGACAAGACGTGGAGCCAAGAGGACATCGAACGTTACGGAGATTGTCATCGTCATGCCACGGTGATGGCTCACAATTTCTCCGGATACGATGGACAGTTTCTTTTGAGGTACTATACGGAACAAGGCACCGAGCGTCCTAAAGTGACTTTGAACGGAGCCAAAATCATTTTCATGCAAGTGGGACAAGTACAGTTTAAAGATTCGATGAGCTATTTGGCCATGCCTTTGAGTCGAATGCCTAAAACGTTTGGAATGACAGAAATGGCTAAAGGGTACTTTCCACACTTTTTCAATACGGAAGCCAATCAACACGCTGTTCTACCCCATTTACTTGAGGCTCACTATTACGACCCCGACAACATGCGTACCGAACAACGAGAAGCTTTCTACGCTTGGTACCAGGCTCACGCCTCCGACCCTTTCGACTTTCAGGAAGAAATGCTAAAGTATTGTCGTTCCGACGTGGACATTTTACGGCGTTGCTGTGGAAAATTTCGAGAACTGTTCATGGAACACGGAGGGGTCGATCCTTTGAAAGAAGCTTGCACCATTGCCAAAGCGTGTTCCTTAGTGTACCGCCAACGATTCATGCCTGAAAACACCGTAGCTGTCATCAGCCCTCAAACGACCCACTATGTCAAGCGTCAATACTCGGTCAAAGCCCTACGCTGGTTACATTACTTGTGCGACAAGGAAGATAAATGGATTCAGCATGCCCGCAACGGAGGGGGTGAAAAGACCATCGGAACGTATTCGGTCGATGGATGGGACTTAGAAAACCCCAAGATCGTGTACGAGTTTAACGGCTGCTTATTTCACGGATGTCCGGTCTGCTACCCTGACCGTGACACTAAAAATCAGTTTTTACAACGGACCATGGAAGACTTGTACCAGGACACTTGTCAGCGTCGCCTAAAGTTAGAACAGGAAGGATACCAACTGGTGGAAATGTGGGAACACGAGTACGATCACCGTATGAAAACTGATCCCGAGTTTAAACGCCTCGTGGAAAGTTACCAGTTCATGGACCCGTTGAACCCGAGGGATAGTTTGTACGGAGGAAGGACCAATGCCACCTGTTTGCTGTACCAAGCCGACGAAGAGAGAGGAGAAGAAATCAAATACTTGGACGTGTGTTCGCTGTATCCCTACGTGTGCAAATATTGTCGCTTTCCTGTAGGGCACCCGCAATTGTTCACGGAACACATCGACCTGAAAAACATTCGACAATACGAAGGCTTAATCAAGTGTAAAGTTTTGCCTCCCACGAACCTATACCATCCCGTCTTACCTCACCATTGTCAAGGCAAACTGATGTTTCCCTTGTGCCGTACTTGTGCCGAAACGTGCAACCAAGACCAACCTTGTCAGCACAGCCAGGAAGAACGGGCCTTGACGGGAACCTGGGTTAGCGTAGAATTGTTCAAAGCTCTGGACATGGGATACCAACTGTTAGAAGTGTACGAAATTTGCCACTTTCCCAAGACACAACAATACCACAAGGGTGATCCCAGTCAGAAAGGCATTTTCGCCGACTACGTGGATGCCTTTTTGAAACTGAAACAAGAAGCCAGCGGCTATCCTTCCTGGTGTCACACTCCCGAAGACCAAATAAAATTCAAAGAGAAATACTACGAGCAAGAAGGCATCACTTTAGACCACATCGAGAAAAACGAAGGCAGGCGATCGTTTGCCAAAGTGATGTTAAATTGCTTGTGGGGTAAAATGGCACAACGACCGTGTTTACCCAAGACTGAATATTTGACAGAACCTTCCCGCTACTTCCAGATGATTCACGACAAAACCAAATACATGAAACACGTGGACGTCGTTCGAGAGGATTTGATCTTGGTCAATTACGAAGAAGATCTGGACTTTGTACAAGACGACCCTTTTGGAAATGTCATCATTGCGGCTTACGTGACAGCCCATGCTCGCTTAAAATTGTACGAAGCTTTAGAACTGTTAGAAGAACGCGTCCTGTACTTTGACACGGACAGTTGCATTTACATCCATCACCCGATTCAACATCACCCTGACATCGAAAGAGACCGTTTAGGAGCCTGGACAGACGAGCATCCCGACGACAAGATTCTAAGTTTCGTCAGTGGTGGTCCCAAAAATTACGGCTACGAATACCGGGACAAACAAGGAGAAGTGCACACGACGTGCAAAGTGAAAGGACTGACTCTGAATCATCGTACCAGTCGAGTGGTCAACTTTGGGGTATTGAAAGAAGCCTTGCAATCGGGAGAGGATGGAAACTTTAAAGTGACCACTTATCAACCGAACAAGATTGTACGTTTACCCACTCACCACATCGTCAGTCGACCCTTGGAAAAAGTTTATCAAATCGTGTACCAAAAGCGAGTGAGACTGCCCAACCACTTTACTTTGCCGTATGGACATGTTGGTATAAAACATTGGTTGTAAGAGGATAGTTACCCACCAGAAAGATGACTTCGCCACAGCAAGAATCGAGTGAGAAACCCGATGAGAACTCCAAGTTCAAACCCTACCATTTTCCAGTCTTCTTACCTGACTATTGTGATTGTGCCCGTCGATTGGACACGTTTCAGAAATGGCCTACGGATAGGGAAGGATTACCTTCTTCGCATGTTTTAGCTAGAACAGGATTTGTCTACTTGGGACCTGAGTCAGGATTGGGATACGAGGTACAGTGTTTTGCTTGCGGACTGAAGTTACGAATGGATCTATGTATCTATAAAGATTCAGCTATTCTGGAACATACTCGATGGTCTCCGCACTGCCCTTACCTTTCTATGGCCTTTCCACCCATCACACTACGGTACAATGTTGACGGTACCTTAGAGACGGTACCTTCCAGAACAAGACATAAAAAACGTAAAAAAGGAAAGATGTACAAGCTGGAGACTGCATTGAGACTAGTATAAAAAGGGGGCTATGGTCAAGATCGATAGTTCATTGTGACTACCAAGACCGAGCGAACAAGATGAATACTTTGAAAGAGACATCGTTCCAGTTTGGGGATTGTAAAAAAGTTGTATCTTCCTCTAGTGTGACTAATACTGGATGGATAAGACCCAGGCATTGCGACGGAAAATGTCCGGAAGGAAACTGCGATTGTCCATGTGGTTACCATTGTAATTGCGTAACGGAGTTTGCAGACGAGTGCGATTGTGAGCCTTGCGATGGATACGATGCTGTACCTTGTGACCTGAGCGATGCCGTAAAGCGTCATGGGAACTTTGTTCTCACTGCCCCTATCATGGAAAGTGATGCTGTGCGTGTCAAACCTGAGGGATGCGAAAGCGATGCCGCTCGTCCTCTTAGACATTTTACCGGGTTTAAAGGGGAATGTCGACCTTCACGTTTACCTCCCTACGGATGTCATCCAGCCCTGAGCAAACTCCTGCCCATGTTACTCAACCCTCATCGAAACGAACCTGTGAAAGACGAATATTCGTTTCCTGTGCGTTTGTCGGAATACTGCGACTTTGAAAATCGTCTTCAATCGTTCAAAGGAAAATGGCCAAAGTATCTGGGAGGACCGACCCCCGAAGAATTAGCCAGAGCCGGATTTTTCTACTTGGGCGAAGGAGATAAAGTCAAGTGCTTCAGTTGCGGTGTGTCACTTCACCACTGGGAACCGCAAGATTCGGCCTACGTAGAACATGCTCGATGGTCACCGAATTGTCATTACTTACCCTTAGTGGGACCGAGACATTGAAGTAACTTCTTACCATAATAATCTGTTCATGGATACTTTACAAGAGAACATTCGTGCTTTGCCTGTGGAGTTGAGAGAACGCATTTATCGAGAGCTGGTCAAAATACAAGTGAAACGTAAAGAACAATTGCATCCGTTACGTCACCGGTGTTTGAACCACTGGTACCTGAAGGCTATACAAGGATTGATTCAATTGAAAGTGTTCCATCGGACAGACATTGATGAACGATCCTCTAGTTTTAAAAAGGATTGGTTTGGTATGGACGATTCTACCTACATCATTGTAAACGTACTGCATCGAATTCCAGAGGAAGAGTTAACGAATTACCAACATCTTGAACACAATGTCAACTTGGTGAAAGAGGAAACTTCTGAACGAATTGTAATGTGTAGATTAGTGACTCAACGATTTAAATTCGACACTGAAGTAAAACCATGTTTGTGCAAACAGTACATTTCTTGTGTCAGACCAAAGAGGATTTAGTATGACCTATTCATGGATACTTTGCTAGAGAACATTCGTGCTTTGCCTGTGGAGTTGAGAGAACGCATTTACCGAGAACTGATCAAAATACAAGTGAAACGCAAACTCAAAGTGATTCGTCCGTTTTTAAATTATGCTATGTTCCAAACTACAAGAAGACTGATTATGAGTGGATATTACATTAGGCACAAAGGTAAACGAGGCTATTGGACACCACCCAACGATTCCAAAAACAGTGTATATACTTATGGATACTTTACAAGAGAACATTCGTGCTTTGCCTGTGGAGTTGAGAGAAAGGATTTACCGAGAGCTGGTCAAAATACAAGTGAAACGTAAAGAACAATTGCATCCGTTACGTCACCAGATCTTTAACCACTGGTACCTGAATGGTATAAGAGAACTGATTCGTCAGAAATTCTTTCAATGGTCAGACATTGTTCAACACTTTGAGGTCGCTAATGATCGACATGTTCATAATTATGGTTACTTCGAGATTCACCTACAGCAATACATTGAGGAAGACAAGTTAAAGGATTACCAACATTTGTTACGTGGAATCTACTTAGCGGAAGAGGAAACTTCTAAACGAACTCTGACGTTTCGGTTACAGTATGCAAGATTTAGATTCCCTACTGGAGAACGAAGATCTCTGGCTAGAAAGTACGTGTATTGCATCCAAAAAAAAGAGAATATAAAAACAGGCTGCCATGCCACGGTTTATGTCACATGTCATCCAACAGATTCCGTGGAAGGAACTCAATGACCATATTCAAACCGTGGATCATTACCATCAATTATTACAAGAATTTTATCCATTCAATTTGGGACGACAAGTGGTGTGTGTCTTAGTGACTTGTTTTTCGGGATTTCGTTTACCAGCCGATTCTTTGTGGACTCTTTACGATCAGTACTTACCACCTCAATGGCCTTAAATGGTCACGAAAAACTCCTTTTGCTCAAAGCCTTGCGTTTTCATCTGGATACTTCTCGACCTCAACAGGAAAAAAAGATTCGTCAACTTTTAGCTACCCAAGACGTGTATGACGATGTGTGTGTAGCTTGTGACTTACATCCCCATTGGACAGATGTCCGTGCCTGGAAAGAATGGGGTTTTGAGGCTTGGACCCAAGAAGTGGCCCAGTATGCACGAGAGTTGTTCAAGGAAAAAAGTTACTTTTCAACCCGTGTTCGTGACGGTGCCAGAAGAACCCGTCACCCAGGACAGGACTGTCGTGGACAGACCTGAAAGACCCTTTCGGGAGGACACTTGTGTGACCTTACCCCCTACTATAGAACTGGTTAGAACATTACCCAAAACATGTTGTACAGACACTTGTGTTTATTCCACGTTCATCGTTATCATGTGCCTTTTATCCTTGTACTTAAGCCTTTGGCTTTTATGTATTTTTGTCTTTCGTATTCATGTTTGAAAAAAAGAAACATTCAATAAACGTGTTCTGAAAAAGTATATAAACTCTTGTCTTGTTTGTTTTCGTGTCACAAGTGACATTTCTCACACCATGGCTACCTCTGCTGTCTCTGCTCCCTCTTTCTCTACTGTCAAAGTCATCGACGAACACTTAGATCGTGCCAGTTGGGAGGCTTTGTATCTTCGCCATCCCTTTAACATGCTCATTGCTGGACCTAGCGGTTCAGGCAAAACCGAATTCGTCAAACGTTTGATCGAACATAAACATCATTTGATCGATCGGCCACCTCAACGGATCGTGTGGTGTTACAAAGAGTGTCAATCGGCGTACAACCTCTTGCGAGAAAGTCAAGGCGATTCCATCGTGTTTGTGGAAGGCATTCCTAAAGAAGACGACGGCATCGTCTCTGACTCCCGTCAAACCCATTTGGTCATTTTCGACGACATGTTAGGAGAAGACGAAGAAGAAATTAAATTGTGGTTCACGCGCAAAGGGCATCACCGTAATGCCAGTGTCGTTTACATCACCCAAAATTTGTTTCAACAAAGTAAAGCCCATCGCACCATCAGTCTCAATGCTCATTACGTGGTCTTGTTTAAGAGCCCTCGAGATAAATCGCAAGTGCCAGTCTTAGCCAAACAGTTAGGAACGCCTTGGCTGACTCAGGCGTACGACGATGCCACTAAAACACCACACGCCTATTTACTCGTCGATTTGAAACCTACGACCCCCGAGGATTTGCGATTTCGTACCCACTTGTTTCACCACTGGTGCCAAGACGGAGGGCCTGTCCTGTACACGTCTCCGTCTTCGACTTCATTTCACTCCCCATGAAAAAATCTATAAAAACCTCAGACCCTTTTTCGTCTGTCTCACACAGTGTGAACATGACGCCCCTTCAGTCGCATCTTCCCGTCAAATTGATTCGTGCCTTGTATGGCATCAGTCGAGAAAAAGATCCACAAACACGAGCTCGTGTCTTAGAAGCTAGTCTCAAAGAAGTCTTACGATGGTTCACGGTGACGGCACATCAATTACTCCAAGGAATCATTCAGATTCCTCATCAAACCAAACGCTTTTTCGATCGAAACAAAGTCGCTTTGGTCCAACTGGCTGATCCCCGCATCGACACTCAAACCAAAAAACAAATCATTTTGAAACCTGGAGAGAGCGGTACTCTAGGAGGGGTCATCATTCGCTCACTCTTAAGATGGGATCCTAATGCCCCCAAAGTTATTCCCAAGACAAAAGTCCAACGAAGCCCCAAGAAGAAAAAGAAAAAGACCAGGTCCCCAAGAAGAATAACTTCTCCAGTGGCAGGACCCTCCTCTTACCAGACACCACCACCCCGGAAAAAGAAAAGAAGCCCCCAGAAAAAGAAACAGAGAAAAAGTCCTCAGAAAAAGAAAAGTCCACAGAAGAAAACTAGTCGCAAGAGAGGCACTTCGGCCAGGACGCAACCTTACACTCGCAAACCACGACCTGCCACAGCGGTGACTGCGTCTCCGGCAGCCTCACGTTTATCCACTTCTCCGTTGATGTCACCAGGAACTGAAGAGTACTTGGAGACGTTGATCACACCAAGAACTTCTCCGTTGATGACCCCCAAAAGAACTTCCCCAGTGGCAGGACCCTCCAATTTAGTGGCAGTGGCTGCTGCTCACAAAGTACATTCTCCCAAAATCAAAGTCCATGAAAGATCGGGCATGTTACAAAGTTTACTGGATTTGTCCAAGCAAGAACTGGCTCGATTTAGTCCGTTACGTACCCCTGCACGACGTGTCATGCCTGTCCTCAAACTGATACGCCGTAAAGACAATCAGTGGCGACGCGTTCCAGTATAAAAAAGGCCTGTGACCGAGTAGGGTATCAGTGTTTTTTAGGTGCTCCTAAAGACTCAAAGATGTCACCCTCCAGAAAACCCCAAGGAAAGAAAAGGAAAGGACTGCCACCACGTTTAGCCAAACATGGGGACCTGTTATCTGTCCTGTCCAAAGCTTCTCCACCCCTACGAAAAAAACTCATTCAAACGGCCTCCAAAGAGGTCATCGATACCGTGTGCGAATGTTGTTTGAACGTTTTGAAAGGCACGATCCCTTTGTCCAAACACCAGAAACAATGCTTAAGCAAACATCGTCACGTTCGTCGCCAAATGGTTCGAAAGAAAATTCCCATTCGTCAAAAAAAGAAGATGTTAGTGCAACGTGGAGGCATTTTGCCTCTCTTGCTAGGCCCCATACTGAAAGGAGTCTTGGGAACCATGTTGGGAGGACTGGTGGGAACAAGATAAAAAGGCCTTCGAAAGTCCCAAGATCTCAGAATCGACCCCTGACAACCCCATGGAAGGACGAAAACTAGCTTTAGTGCCTTACAAACGATGGATGGAATACCATCGGTGGCAAGAACAACGCACCCCGCATTTACCTCCCAATCCCAAATTTGAGCGAGATGTCCCAGTTAAAACACGAATTGCAGTCCTTGATGGATCGCCAAGATTTGTCCGAAACAGAAAAATCGCAAAAGTACGGTCAACTCTTGCAACGACTGCAACTCTTTCACCAGAAAGCTTTAAACGAAACAGCTCTACCCACTTTGAAAGATTTTAAGACCTTGATGAAAAGTCCAGCACCATCACCAGTACCAGCACCAGTACCACCAGTACCCGTGACCAAGACAGAAAAAGGAGAAGAAGAGGAAGGGTTTCAAACTCCACCAGAAAAAGTACGCAAGTTAACAACACCACCTACCTCCAGAATTGGATGGATTAAAAAGATGATGTCCACCCCTTCTTCCTCACAAGAGAAAAAGAAAGTGAAGACAGAAGTGAAGACAGAAGTGAAACAAGAACCGATATCCCCCGCTCAGACATCCTTCTCCTCTTCGACACCTATTGCCGGCCGCACACGCAAAGCATTGCAATCCAAGAAAGTACCCCAAGAGAAAAAGAGTAGCATCCTCCAAGAGTGGGTGTCTTATTAACACACCAACCAACACAAAAAATGGAAAAAGTCTTAGCCAGCATTTATTACGATCCCTCCCATCCTGCAGGTTACGCAGGAGTTCAAAAATTGTATCGTGCTGCCAAAACTCGACTGAAAAGTCTCCGTTTACCTCAAGTGCAACGATGGTTACAAGAACAAGCTACCTACACTTTACACAAACCCATTCGACGCAAGTTTGCCAGAAGTCGCACCCGAGTGGAAGGCATCGATCATCAATGGCAAGCCGATTTAGCCGATGTCTCTCACTTGGCCAGCTACAATCGTGGTTACAAATATTTGTTTTGTGTCATCGACGTCTTTTCCAAATTTGCCTGGGTCGTACCCTTGACTTCCAAATCGAGCAGCGAGTTAGTGCGAGCCCTGCAACGGGTGTTGAAACAAAGCGGTCGTCACCCTTTTCGATGGCAAACGGACAAAGGCACCGAATTTCTGAACCAAGCTTTCCAAAAAGAATTAAAGAAACGTGACATTCATTTTTTTACCACCGAGAATCCCGAAACCAAAGCCAGCATCGTGGAACGTTTTCAACGCACTTTGAAAGAACGCATGTGGAAATATTTTACGCATCACCACACTCTGCAGTACATCGACATCTTACCGCACCTGGTGCAAGCGTACAACCAATCTTACCATCGAAGCATCGGACGTGCTCCGCAAGACGTGACTCCCGACAACGAAGAAAAGTGGAGTGTTGGTCGTAGGAGATTGGGTGCGCATTGGCAAAACCAAACGCACTTTCGACAAAGGTTACTTACCTAACTGGACGACCGAATTGTTTCGCGTCACTGGACGAGTGCATGGCCGTCATCCTGCCGTCTATAAATTGGAAGACATGAACGGAGAAGTGCTCAAAGGAACGTTTTATTTGCCCGAGTTACAACGTGTCACCAAAAAAGAAGACGACGTGTACGACATCGAAAGCATTCTCGAACGCAGAACCCGTAAAGTGGGCAAACGACGTGTCAAAGAAGTCAAAGTACGTTGGAAAGGATATCCACCCAGTTTCGATTCTTGGATCGACGCTTCGCAAGTCATCGACTATAAAAAGAAGAAGTGACCATCATGCCCTTTCACACAGCAGACGCAGCTACGTCGACCACTCCTTCTTCACCCAGTTCTTCTGTGCAAGATTTACAAAAACAACCCTTGTGGGTGTGGTGTGGAGAACGTGTGCCTAAAACGCAAATCGTCTTTTTCTGCCAAATCTTCGTGGTGTATTGTGTCATCGGGGCAGCCATTGCCAATTTGAGTTTGCAACAAGGAGACAAACAATTGTGGACCATTTTATTGAGCAGTTGCATCGGTTACCTGCTTCCCAATCCCTCCCTGAAATTCTCCTCGAACGGGAACGTTGTGTCCAGTGCCAGTGCCAGTCACCACTCCAACCACAATCAGAACCCCATTTTGGGCGGAGACACGCCTCTGACGTCCATTAATAACCCCTCGGACAGCCACAGAACTCTGGAATTATGAGTCACCAAAACCAATTTTACTTAACCTTACCCAGTGACAGTTCCATGGAGGTGTTTCCCCACAACACGTTGTGCTGTTACACGGCCAAATTACCTCAGACCATCCCCTTAGATCACGAAGCCCATTGGGAAGTGGCTTTAGTGGAAATGATTCACCCGACCCAAGTCCTCAATGTCCTTCCCAATCAAAATGTTTTTGATGAGGAAGTTCATGACGAACAATTGCAACAGTACTTGGATACCTATGGCAAATATGACAAGAAAACCCCTGGCACAAAAAATCAAAAGTACACCACCTATCACTTGTTCATTCCCCCAGGGTATTATTTTAGTGGTCAACATTTGGTGAGCACCATTACCTCCAGGTTTAATGTCGTGTTTCTGAAAGCTTTGGAAAGTGTCAAAAAAAGTGTCACCATGGAATACCACAAAACAGCTCGTCGCTTCTTGATGAAATTTGACGGGAGTAAAATCCTGTCCATTTTACTTTGTCCTGAATTGTTTGACATGTTGGGCGGAGACATGGACATGAGAATGGCCATGATGAAGAAAAACGAATCACCCATCGTTTACGACAACGAGTCTTTTAGCAAGTTATTTCGTGCCCCGGTAGAACTGAACCAAGGACTGAATTTGATGTTTGTGTACTCCGATGTGGTGGAGTATAACGTGGTGGGACACACCTCTGTACCGTTACTGCGTGTCATTCCTTTCAAAGTGGATTCTGCCACGATCGCTGACGAGGAAGGTGGAAACACTTATCACGTCCACCGCGAATTTGTCCATCCTCACTATTTGCCTGTCAGCAAGTCGTATTTGGACACGGTCAACATTACTATAAAAGGAGATTTGGGACAAAATATTCCATTCACCAAAGGAAAAGTCACGGTGAAACTCCATTTTCGAAAACGGTTCTCTCACGATTCGTAAGTAAGTCATGTATCCAGTGTACCGAGGGGTTGCTCGACAGCGAGGACACGGTTTAGGAGACATGCTGAAATCGGCCTTTCGTTCGGTGGCTCCGGTGTTGAAACCGATGGTGACACGCGGATTGCACGCCTTGAAAGATGCGGCACTGACGCAAGGCAAAGAATTTCTCCAAAATGTCATCATCGACAAACAAAACCCTAAAGAAGCCTTCATGAGGGCAGGCAAAAATGTCTTGCTGCAAACGGGTAAAGACATTTTGGGCCGACGAGACACACCTATAAATGCCCTGCACGCTACCGAGTCAGGCATTCAGCAAGGACAAGGCAGAAAGAGACGACGAAGAAAACACCCTTTCACCAGACTTCAAGCGAGAAAGGCCAAGAAAAGAAGAACCGTTCGAGACTTAGACATTTTCGATTATTGAGAAAGAGAAAAAAATGATGCACCGAGAGTCTTGCGCTTGTTCCAAGACGGAACTGGACATGTTTGCCATGCCCCCCACCATGATGACCATGCAAGAATCCCAGTGGGTGGAATTTCATCCCGTCTCCTCTTTGACGGAATCAGCTCCCATCGAGTTTGAAATCAAAGGACAACCCGAAGATTACATCGATCTGAATAGCAGTTACCTGTATTTGAAAGTGAAAGTGATCAAAACGGACAACACCAATCCAGGAGGCGATGCTAGAGTAGCTCCTGTCAACAATTTCATGCATTCCTTATTTAGCGAAGTGGACTTGTACTTGAATAACAAACTGGTCAGCAGCAGCATGGATACTTACCCATATCGTGCCTACTTGGAAAATCTCTTGACGTACGGAAAAGAAGCCAAGAATACTCATCTGGATGCTTGCGTGGTATGGAAACCTGACACAGCAGGTGTAGGCACGTTTAGCGACACAGTACTGACAGAAGATGACAATCCTCACAATGTGGGGTTTAACGACCGTCGTAAGAAAATTCTGCAAGGGCGAAGTTTAGAACTGATGGATCGTTTGCATTTGGACATGTGGTTACAAGAAAAGTATTTGCTCAACGGGGTGGATATCCGTCTGAGACTGAATCGTAGCAGAGACACTTTCCATTTGATGGCCCATGCCAACGAATACAAAACTATCATTCAAGAAGCCCGGCTTTACGTGCGTCGTGTGGAAGTGTTACCTAAAGTGGGAAACGACGTCAGTCAGACGTTGAGCAGAACGACTGCCAAGTATCCGATACGACGCGTAGAAGTGAAAACGTTCACCATTCCTGCTGGACAGCGATCTATGATCGAAGATCATCTGTTCCAAGGACAGTTACCCAAACGTTTGATTGTTGGTATCGTCAGGAATTCAGCCTTCAACGGAACCCACGATCAAAATCCTTTTGAGTTTCAACATTACAATGTGTCCAAGATCGAAGTCAGTCGCGACGGCAAGACCTTGTGTACCCGACCCTTTGAGCCCAACTTTGGTGTCGCAAAGAATTATTTGAGATCGTACTTGTCCCTGTACGAAGCCACGGGACAGTTAGGAACCAACACCAGTCACGGTATTTCGTACGACGATTATGCAGGAGGCTATGCTTTGTGGGCTTTTGATTTCACTCCAGACCAAGGCAGCGACGAGGGACATTTCCACCCTATAAAATCAGGCCAGATTCGTGTGGAACTTCAGTTTGCAAATCCACCTCCAGATCACACAGTGAACGTCATCCTGTATGCAGAATTTGACAATACCATAGAAATCAACAGTTTGAGAGCTGTCATTCTAGATTACTAGAAGTCATGGAAGACTGTTATCCCTCTTTACCTAGTGGAGAAACTTTGGACATGAAATGTGAGGAGACTGTGGAACAAGAAGAAGTGATCATAATGAAGTCGAGATGGCCAGAACAAGAAGCCCATTTAGTCTCCTGTTTTGCCAAACACTTGGTCGATAAAATGACGGAATTGATCAAGAAAAATTGCTATGGATGTCAAAACGATCATCCCAGTCAAATTCAACACGATAAATGCCTAATGTTACGTCAAGAAGAAAAATTGGACGAGTATCTGGACGAAGCTTGGAGTCTCATCTCGAACAAAGACGTGTTGCACCAGTGGTATAAAGACTTGCGTGAACATTCTTGTCCGCCATTAACCACTCAAGAGATCCATCGTATCGAAGCTCTCCTGAATCAGAGTGAGGAAACAGAACGAATAACCGTTTATTCGTCAGACATTTTCAAGCAAAAAGTCAGGATCGAATTGACGACTTATTATTACCTGTGAAGAAGAAAACACAAAACAATGGATACCTGGGAACTTTATTACCTTTTGAACCACAGTTCGTATACGGCTTCTTGGAATCCTGTCGTCTGTGCTAAAGATGAACTCCCTCATCGCAAACCTAAAGACCATCAAGCTTACGTGATCAACACGGACGACAGTCATCTCCCAGGAACCCACTGGGTAGCCGTCTACTTTCCTCAAGAAGGATGTGTGGAATATTTCGATTCGTACGGATTGCCCCCTTTGGAAGACGATATCATCGACTTTATGAGAAGAAATGCTCAAACCACCCGATTCAATAATGTGAAATTACAAGGCACAGATTCCTTGGTGTGTGGACAGTACTGTGTGTATTTTCTGCATCTTCGCAGCCTGGGCTATTCCTTAGAACATTTAGTGACTCATTTCGATCCTCGTTCTTCTGCTAGAAACGATGTGAAAGTAGATCGATGGTTTTGTGACCATTATGCTTATCTTTTGTCTCAAGCTAGGAAACGTAGTGTCCATCAATGGCCTAATGATTTCCAACAGTGGAAATCACAATTTCATTCACAACGTTGTCAGCCCTGTTTAAAGTAGGTTGTAAAATGAGAAAAAAATGTTTGTGATTTGAAAAAAATTGTTTGATGTTATAGTGTTGGATTATTGTTAAAAAAATGTTAGAGTTGTTGTTGTTTAGTGTTAAGTGATTTTTGAATAAAAAATGTTGTGTTTTGAAAAAATGCTTTTGTCTTTTGTTTAGCTATAAGAATGTTGGATTGATGCTCTTTCATTTCTTACTATCCCTCTCATGAACGTTGCGGCTCGAAAAACCGTGCGGGGGATGTTTTCCTTCACGTCCGCGCTTTGACTTTAAGAACCGGTTTGTTCCCAGTCTAACCATTCATTGTCGACTCATCCTCCTACGAAGATGTGCTCCAAACTAGCTAAGCTCAACGAAGCCTACGTGAATTTGCATAGGGTCAGACACAGTCTGATACCGAAGCCAGAAGAAATAGAGAATGTGAGAATGTTAAAAATCACTGAAGACCTGATAGAAGAGCTCTTCAGAGAAGAAATGAACAGGGAAAAAGAAGAATGGACAGAGAAGTACAGACTTCAGAGAGAGCAGCAACAGCAGCAACAGCAGCAACAACAACAACAGCAGCAACCTGAAGCTGACAGAGGCTTTGTCGATTGCCGTATCGACACCAAAGAGTTCTTCTTCTCTTTCCGAAGAAGCAGACCTATCGCCAGAAAGTCTATCCTCAGAGGACATCGCATTCTTAGAAACTAAAAAAGAATGCCATAGCAAACAAAAAAAACAGCCCTTTTCAGGGCTACCCAATACTCTAGAAAAGAAATAACTATTAATTCGCCAATGTGAGTAGGTAGAGTAGTGTGAAAATAAACACTAACTCTTTTATAAAAAATGTGAGGGTATGTGTTTGTGTGTTTGTGTTTGTAAGAGCTAACGTAAGTTGGTGTGGATAGTAGATTAAAATGATGTCTTTTTGGTGTTTGAGGTGTATATTTGGGGTTAGATTGGATTGCTTTGCTTATGTGGATAGTCTATTGAAGTGATTTATAAAAAATTTTACAATAGTGATGGGTAGCATAAAAAAGTGAGTGAGTGTTTCTTTTAGGTCCGCGCGTTGTTGTTGTTTTTTGGTCATGATCTAGGTAAGATGAATTTTATGTTTTTAGGGGATGTTTTCCTTCACGTCCGCGCTTTCAGTATAAATTGAAACTCGTTCGGCAGTCCAGCTACCCTTGTTGATTGATCAACGCCAAAAATGAACACGAGACTGGAGAAACTGTTGGAACTTCATGTGCATCTGGAATATGCCAGGCGCATATTAAATGAACTGGCCGCGGAAGCCATTGTCGAGGAGGGAAGGATAAGAGAGGAGGAAAGAAGAAACAAAGAAGAGGAGGAGAGAAGATATAAAGAAGAAGAAGAGGAAAGAAGATACAAAGAGGAGGAGAGAAGATACAAAGAAGAGGAGGAGGAAAAGGAGAGAAGAAGAAAAAATTTCAGAATCCCAGAAACCGAAAATTGGGATTCTGAAGCCACATATCCTGCCTCTGCTCTCTCCCCCCAAAAGGTAAAAAGTAACTGGGGGATAAGATGTGTATGTGGCGCCAGGCCTGGAAGGTGCCACCATTAACCAGGTGTCCATGAAGTTCCAAACAAAACAGCCCTTTTCAGGGCTACCCAATACTCTAGAAAAGAAATAACGATCGATTTGCCAATGTGTGTAGGTAGAGTAGTGTGAATATAAACACTAACTCTTTATTAATAGTGGAAGTGTATGTGTTTGTGTGTTTGTGTTTGTAAATGCTGAAGTAAGTTTGTGTGAATAGTAGATTATGGGTTTATTTATTGATTCTTAGCGTATGTAGAGAGTATAGTTGTGGTTATATTATATGAAATGAGAAAGTAGGGGATGTTTTCCTTCACGTACGCGCGATGTTAGGTCATGATCTAGGTAAGATCAATTTTATGTTATTAGGGGGATGTTTTCCTTCACGTCCGCGCATTCACTATAAGAACCCACAGTGTTCGTTGTTCAAACCATTCTGCAAAGAATAAAAAGAAGATGGCGTCAAACCAAATGGACAAAATACAAACCTTGCAAGACGTTTTAGACAACTTAGGAATAATGGAACAGATGCTAATAAGACTCGTTGAAGACCATTATTCCTATAGTCCCCATCGTGTAAAGATGGAAATTAATAACTTAAGAAAAGCAAAGGACAAGATTAGTGGTGTCATGAAAGAGATAAAGGAGGAGAAAAAGGATGAAGAGGAAAGAATAAGAATACGCAAATGGAACGAAAAAATTGAAAAAGAAGAAGAAAATGAAAAGAGGAAGAAAGAAGAGGAGGAAGAGAAGAAAGAAGAGGAGGAGAAGAAAAAAAAGAAAGGGAAGAAGAGTGTAGGAGATAAAATAAGAACTTGGTGGAGAAAAAGAAAAAATTAGAAGAAGAAGAAAACCCAAAGGCCCTTTTCAGGGCCAGCCATATTTCTCGAAAAGAGATAGCCTTTCCATTGCCTACCCCTTTTTTTAAATTTTTTTTAAAATTTTTTTTAAAAAAAAAAAAAAACAAACAAAAAATCCCATGTTCAATTTCCCTTGTCGCTAGACAAGCCCAAAGTCTATTCCCCATGTTAATTTCCCTTGTCGCTAGAGTGGCCCACGATTTTTCTCCATGTTAAATTTCCATTGTCGCTAGAGTGGCCCAGGGGTCTCTGTAATGCTAATTTCCATTGTCGCTAGGGTGGTCCACTTTACTACTCACGCACACACACGCATACATGATTACATGCATACACACACATACATGCATGCATACATACATACATACATACATACATACATACATACATACATACATACATACGAGATAGAGAGGGGAAGGGGCAAATACAGACATACAACCCTAAGAAGAGAGTGAAATGAAAACGCTGGTGAAAATGGATGGAAAATTTGAACATAATCCTCGCCAAAAAACAGCAATGAGCAAATGTTTGAAATTCGAAGAAAGGGTGTTTTATCATTCTAATTGTATCTTCAGACAATTAACCTAAACAATGTTATTTTATGAATTTAGAAAAATTAAGTCAGCAATATCCACCCTAACCGACCATGTTTTAAATGAATTATTACTTAATACTCATTACTGGCATTCACACCTGTCCCCATGCCAATCATTTTGTCAATATTCAACCTTGGTGACCATCTTGGAGACACAATTATTGTCTTATAGGTTTTGTACTTGTCATAATAATTTGTTTTCGTCAGCGACATAAAACTGAATATAATTTCTTAATTATGCAGCATAGAATGTACACAATTGACAGTTGTTACAGATTACGGTAAAAAGAACAGCATTTATGTGTCTTGTAATATTTTGCCACTGAATCATAATTCCTATGCCGTAGAGATTCAGTGACAAAGAAAATGGCATTTAAGCGCTTTGTGATTTCTTTTAATGATACAGTTCTCACACGCAGTCATATCATAGGAATCAAGTGATTCACTAAACACTTGAGACTTTATATGAAGTTATGGCACATGGCGCTAGTGTTAAGCTTTGTTTATATTAAATTATACCACATGACGCAAGCGCAGGAAGCGTTTTACAGATTTTGTTATTCAAAAATGTCAAATTATTCAAAACTGTCGTGCAGTTACTAATGCAGTCTTGCGTTCTTTCCAGATGGGGACCTTTCTTAAAAGTAGCCGGTAGTCGACATGAGCAAATTTTGTCACTTGTCAGAATATAAATGAAAGAGTTATCTTTGAAATATGCCGTTCAAAACGTATTTGAAAAGAGCTTTTAATAATATCGCTTTTGAAAGCTATTAAATAAAGCTCTCAAATTTACGTCTTCGTATTGGACGTGATTAACCAACGTTGTCAAGACGTTAAGCATTTACCATGACTAATTATGTTACATTATTTTAATTTACATAAAATAAGTTATTGTTCCAGGACTGTTTTATGATGGCATCTAATCCTCTGAAAGGACTTTACGTTACCTGTCAGATTATGTTAGTACAATACAGGAAAACCGGAATGCACAAGAGATTATTCTTTTCCCAAATCTTACGAATCTCCGGAACCGAAACAAACGTGTCTAACAGTCATCATAACATCGTCTTTAAAACCAGTGTGTTCCTTTTGGCAATTATAGAGCCATGTGGTCAGTTGATATTGAAGTATTCACGCAAATTAGGCGATAAATAATAAAATACTATTATTGCAAATTTAATTGATATATGTTACATACTGCAGTAAGAAAACAAGCGTCCATGTACTTAACCGTTTGGACAGTAATCGTAGTCGTCCTCGAAGTCAAAACAAATGTTGATCACACACTGCCCGAAACAAGATCGGCTAGCGGCCAAGTTGGGATTCCGTAAACGCCGCAATGGACTGACGGCAGACGGCTAGCGAACAATGGGAAATCGAATACACAGCAACTGATTTACACCTTTTGTCATCTAGGTGGAACTTGGGATTTCGTCAGCTACACCGTCAGTTCTCCCAGTTGCTTTGAAATTGCTTTCAAATACATACATACATGCATACAGACATACATACATACATACATACATACATACATACATACAGACTTACATATATATAGATAGATAGATAGACAGACAGACAGACAGACAGACAGATAGATAGATAGATAGATAGATAGATAGACAGACAGACAGACAGACAGACATAGATAGATAGATACAAAAAGATAGATAGATACACTTAGGCATTAGGTCCAGGTTTAGACATGCAGACAATTGTATGCATTGTTTCCATTAAATAGTTTGTTATTCTTATTCTCATTGCCGCAATACAGTTATTTTTCGGAATGAAGTTCCCTTTCTTCTATGTGTGTTTCTTTGCGTATGTCCTTTTAGTTATCTCACCAAACAAAACCTGCTCAGGATGAAACGCTGGTGAACTTTGCTTTCTCCAACAGTACACGGCTCACTAAAATAATTAACCACAACCCTTGAAATATTTGTCTTCCCAGCACCCACATACATGCATACATGCATCTTGATATACAACAATTAACAACCCTGCCTTGATAAAGGTGAAAGGATCACGACATTTCTGATAAAAATTCATCATCTTTTAATTTTGTACTTGTCATATGATACTAATCAGAAGTCCGTTTATGCTATAGCTTTACTGTAATAAATCAGAGAGAACAATACAAAGAATACAGACATCTAGCGGAAATAAATCATATGTATTTTCAATGTACTTTAGGGTAGAGTTTGGTGTTAGATGAATAGTATTCGATAATTGCTTGATATGAACGATTCTTCATTGCTGTGTCAGACGTAAAAATCTTAAACATGCGTGCAGTCGGTGCCTTGCTTGTTTGCTTGTTTATTTGATTAACCGATTTAGACCATTCCGGTGGCCAAGTGGTTTAAGCGTCCGCCTTGGATGCGGGCGGTCGCGGGTTCGAACCTCCGGCTGAGTCATACCAAAGACTTATAAAAAAAAATGGAACTAACAGCTGCTTCGATAGGCTCTCAGCATTAAGAGGTTAGTGTTAGGTCTGGTCGGCCTGGTGTCTGGATAATGTGGGTGGGACATCATGCTACATGTCTGCGGCATGATGTCTGGATAATGTGGGTGGGACATCATGCTACATGTCTGCGGCATGATGTCCCGGTGCTAGACATCACTAGAAACTGCCACACTGAAGACATCGTGGCGATATGACTGAAAAAGTGTTAAAGCTACGTTAAAATCCAAATCACACACACACACACACACACACACACACACATTAACCGATTTAATCTTTTGACGCTTTTACACCACCGCTGAGAAGTAGGTGTAACTGTCTATACTAAAACATTCTTTAATATGATTAAACTTTATTTTTCCTTTCGACCAAAAGAGAAAACGATAAAGAGAAAGGTGGTAAAAAAAGGGTGGGAAGGGATACTTTTGTGAAATGTACGTAATTAATATAAGGTAAATTATTTATCCCTGTGCATGAAACATGGAGCGTTGATGAGAACGTAGTGAATATGGACAAAAGACAGAAATAACTGCAAGAGCTTTGATGAGAAGGAAGTGAATAGAGCCAAAAGAGAGACAGGAGGGATGGCCAGTCCGATCAATAGTTTGATCAATCGATCAATCAATCAGTTTGATTCACGTAATTTGGATTGAATTTAACCACCACTGATTTCAAAAATGTAATATATGTACGTAGACGCTTTGTTACATGAACGCCAAAATGTACCGTGGACTCGTGCGGCATTCATTTAAACAGTTCACAAAACCAGTAAAACACGAACATATTAGCAGAATTAAACAACACGCATTTTTCTTTAAAACTTTAAGTATATAAACGTTTGCTGTAAATGTTAGCAATTAATTATTTTTTTAAATATTGAGACATCGGACCTTAACCCTTATTTCATTAATAATCGGTTCTTATTAATATTTTCTTTTCTTAATACATACCCAATTAATATTAAATGTTGATATGGAGTTTGATGCACACACACACACACACACACATTACATATTTCCCTATTCTAGACTGAAACTATTTAAGTGTTTTCACTGACCACGCGTCGACACGAATATGAAACTAAGTGTTTTCACTGTGGTCCACGCGTCAACTCAAACATTTCTAAATCAAAAGTCGGCGATATCGACGGCTGTAACAAAATTATAAATGATAGTGGAGTTAAAGTTCAAGCTGAGGATGCTACATTTCTTAACACAGTAATACCACAACTTGAAGTCTGCTCAACCAATTTCTAATTGGCTTGTTTGTTTAGAAACTTTGTCAATTGATAGGTTTTCCCAGTTTAATTAACATGGCAGATTCTCATTTTATGTCTCGTTATGTAAGTGCGTATTGCATCGGTTTGATATCGTTTCGTTTTGTATGGCTTTGCTTAATATAACGTTTTACATTGAAAATAATGAGAACAGTTCTTTGCGTATGCTATCCAGTTTAAGCAAGGCTTCTTAAAATTAATCTTTGATATTAAAAATTCAGATATAGAAATATCACTTTGATATATTATACAACCCTTTGCTTAGAAACTATTCAGGAATGTTCCCTTTCGAACAGAAGCCAGTGATATACTCAATCAAATAATGCAGTCTCTGCACTAAAAATTAAATTTTATATTTTTTTCAAGTTCATACTCATTTGAATCCTTTACCCAGCACAACCATCTAAATCCGTAAATACGCAAAGTTATCTGAAAACAGTGTTGATCCAGTTCTGTCTTCGTTTCTAAACGGGAAGATCTGCAATGATTGAAAATTGTGCGGATTATATGCAAGCAAGTGTAAGACAGAGAGTTGCACATATAACCATCACTATTAAAACATAAGGATGGTTCATCCATAGTAGTGAATGGGGCCACCCTACGTAGAATGGGAATTAGCATTACTGGGACCCCTGGGCCACTCTACGTACAATGGAAATTTAACATGGCGAAAAATCGTGGGCCACTCTACGTACAAGGGGAATTGAACATGGTGAAAAATCGTGGGTCACTCTACGTACAAGGGGGAATTTAACATGGGGGAATATAGTTTGGGTTTGTCTAGGGACAAGGGGAATTGAATCTGGGATTATTTTTTTTTTTTAAAAATTTAAATTTTAATTTAAATTTAAATTTAAATTTAAAAAAAGGGGTAGGCAATGGAAAGGCTATCTCTTTTCGAGAAATATGGCTGGCCCTGAAAAGGGCCTTTGGTTTTTCTTCTTCTTCTGCTTCTCATTTCTTCCTTTTCTCAACCAACTTCTTATTTTCTCTCCTACACTCTTTCTCTTCTTTTCTTTCTTCTTTTTCTCCTCCTCCTCTTCTTTCTTCTTCTCTTCCTCCTCTTCTTTCTTCCTCTTCTCATTTTCTTCTTCTTATTCAATTTTTTCGTTCCATTTGCGTATTCTTATCCTTTCCTCTTCATCCTCCTTCTCCTCCTTTATCTCTTTCATTACACCACTTATCTTGTCCTTTACCTTTCTTAAGTTATTAATTTCCATCTTTACACGATGGGGAATATAGGAATAGTGGTCTTCAACGAGTCTTATTAACATCTGTTCCATCATTCCTAAATTGTCCAAAACGTCTTGTAATGTTTGCATTTTGTCCACTTGGTTCGAAGCCATCTTTGTAGAATGGTTTGAACGACGAATACTGTGGGTTCTTATACGAAAAGCGCGGACGTGAAGGAAAACATCCCCCTAAAAACATAAAATTGATCTTACCTAGATCATGACCAAACAACGCGCGTACGTGAAGGAAAACATCCCCCTACTTTTTTCATTTCATATAATAAAACCCAAACTATACTTTATTATTTCATATAATAAAACCCAAACTATACTTTCTTATTTCATATAATAAAACCCAAACTATACTTTCTTCTTTCATATAATAAAACCCAAACTATACTCTCCACATACGCTAAGAAACAATAAACAAATACATAATCTACTATCCACACAATCGTACGTGAGCTCTTACAAATACAAACACACAAACACATGCGCTAAGAAACCCATAATCTACTATTCACACTAACATACCTGAGCTCTTACAAACACAAACACACAAACACATACACTCTCACTAGGAATAAAGAGTTAGTGTTTATATTCACACTACTCTACCTACACACATTGGCAAATGGATGGTTATTTCTTTTCTAGAGTATTGGGTAGCCCTGAAAAGGGCTGTTTTTTTGAACTCCAGATGCACCTATCTAATGGTTGCACCTTCCTGGCCTGGGACCACACATGCATCTTCTTCCCCAATCTCCTTTCACCTTTCTTCTGGGGAGCGCAGAGGGAGGATGATTCGCTTCAGCACCCCAATCCTCTGTCTCGGGAATATTGTACGACATCCTCTCTCCTATTTTCTTTTCCTCCTCTTCCCTCGGTCTTCTCTCCTCCTCTTCGTTCTTCATTCTTTTCTCTTCTACTATAGCCTCCGCGGCCAGTTCATTTAACAGGCGCCTGACATATTCTAGATATATCTGGAGTTCAAGAAGTTTGCTTATTCTGCTATTCATTCTTGTGTTGATCAATCAACAAGGGTAGCTAGACTGCCAAGCGAGTTTCAATTTATACTGAAAGCGCGGACGTGATGGAAAACATCCCCCTAAAAACATAAAATTGATCTTACCTAGATCATGACCTAAAACAACAACGCGCGGACCTAAAAGAAACACTCACTCACTTTTTTATGCTACCCATCACTATTTTAAAAATTTTTATAAATCACTTCAATAGACTATCCACATACGCAAAGCAATTCAATCTAACCCCAAATATACACCTTAAACACCAAAAAAAGACATTATTTTAATCTACTATCCATACCAACTTACGTTAGCACTTACAAACACAAACACACAATCACATACCCTCACATTTTTAAGAAAGAGTTAGTGTTTATATTCACACTGCTCTACCTACACACATTGGCAAATGGATTGTTATTTCTTTTCTAGAGTATTGGGTAGCCCTGAAAAGGGCTGGGGTTTTTTTTGTTTGCTATGGCATTCTTTTTTAGTTTCTAAGAATGCGATGTCCTCTGAGGATAGACTTTCTGGCGATAGGTCTGCTTCTTCGGAAGAACTCTTTGGTGTCGATACGACAATCGACAAAGCCTCTGTCAGCTTCAGGTTGCTGCTGCTGCTGTTGTTGTTGCTGCTGTTGCTGCTGTCTTTGAAGTCTGTACTTCTCTGTCCATTCTTCTTTTTCCCTGTTCATTTCTTCTCTGAAGAGCTCTTCTATCAGGTCTTCAGTGATTTTTAACATTCTCACATTCTCTATTTCTTCTGGCTTCGGTATCAGACTGTGTCTGACCCTAAGCAAATTCACGTAGGCTTCGTTGAGCTTAGCTAGTTTGGAGCACATTCTTAGGAGGATGAGTCGACAATGGATGGTTAGACTGGAAACAACCCCGGTTCCTAAAGTCAAAGCGCGGACGTGAAGGAAAACATCCCCCACACGGTTTTCGAGCCGCAACGTTCAGTGAGTGTCATGAGAGGGATAGTAAGAAATCAAAGAGCATCAATCCAACATTCTTATAGCTAAACAAACCACAAAGGCATTTTTTTTAAAACACAACATTTTTTTATTCAAAAATCACTTAACACTAAACAACAACTCTAACATTTTTTAACAATAATCCAACACGATAACATCAAACAATTTTTTTCAAATCACAAACATTTTTCTCAATTTTACAATCTACTTTAAACAGGGCTGACAACGTTGTGAATGAAATTGTGATTTCCACTGTTGGAAATCATTAGGCCATTGATGGACACTACGTTTCCTAGCTTGAGACAAAAGATAAGCATAATGGTCACAAAACCATCGATCTACTTTCACATCGTTTCTAGTAGAAGAACGAGGATCAAAATGAGTCACTAAATGTTCTAAGGAATAGCCCAGGCTGCGATGATGCAGAAAATACACACAGTACTGTCCACACACCAAGGAATCTGTGCCTTGTAATTTCACGTTATTGAATCGGGTGGTCTGAGCATTTCTTCTCATAAAGTCGATGATATCGTCTTCCAAAGGGGGCAATCCGTACGAATCGAAATATTCCACACATCCTTCTTGAGGAAAGTAGACGGCTACCCAGTGGGTTCCTGGGAGATGACTGTCGTCAGTGTTGATCACGTAAGCTTGATGGTCTTTAGGTTTGCGATGAGGAAGTTCATCTTTAGCACATACGACAGGATTCCAAGAAGCCGTATACGAACTGTGGTTCAAAAGGTAATAAAGTTCCCAGGTACCCATTGTTTTGTGTGTGTTTTCTTCTTCTTCACAGGTAATAACAAGTCGTCAATTCGATCCTGACTTTTTGCTTGAAAATGTCTGACGAATAAACGGTTATTCGTTCTGTTTCCTCACTCTGATTCAGGAGAGCTTCGATACGATGGGTCTCTTGAGTGGTTAACGGTGGACAAGAATGTTCACGCAAGTCTTTATACCACTGGTGCAACACGTCTTTGTTTGAGATAAGACTCCAAGCTTCGTCCAGATACTCGTCCAATTTTTCTTCTTGACTCAACATCAGGCATTTATCGTGTTGAATTTGACTGGGATGATCGTTTTGACATCCATAGCAATTTTTCTTGATCAATTCCGTCATTTTTTCGACCAAGCGTTTGGCAAAACAGGAGACTAAATGGGCCTCTTGTTCTGGCCATCTCGACTTCATCATGATCACTTCTTCTTTTTCCACGGTCTCCTCACATTTCATGTCCAAAGTTTCTCCACTAGGCAAAGAGGGAGAACAGTCTTCCATGGTTTCTAGTAATCTAGGATGACTTCTCTCAAACTGTTGATTTCTATGGTATTATCGATTTCTGCATACAGGATGACGTTCACCGTTTCATCAGGGTCTCGGTCTTTAAACTGAATTTCCACACGAATCTGGCCGGATTTTATAGGGTGGAAATGTCCCTCGTCGCTGCCTTGGTCTGGAGTGAAATCAAAAGCCCACAAAGCGTAGCCTCCTGCATAATCCTCGTACGTAATACCGTGACTGGTATTGGTTCCTAACTGTCCGGTGGCTTCGTACAAGGACAAGTACGATCTCAAGTAATTCTTCTTGGTAAAGTCAGGTTCGAAAGGTCGGGTACACAAGGTTTTGCCATCGCGACTGACTTCGATTTTGGATACGCCAAAGTGTTGAAAGTAGAAAGGATTTTTTTCGGCAGCTCCGTTGAAGGCTGTATTCTCGACGATACCAACGATCAAACGTTTGGGTAACTGTCCTTGGAACAGATGATCTTCGATCATGGATCGCTGTCCCTTGGGAATGGTGAAGGTTTTCACTTCCACGCGTCGTATGGGATACTTGGCAGTCGTTCTGCTCAACGTCTGATTGATGTCGTTTCCCACTTTAGGTAACACTTCCACACGGCGTACGTAGAGTCTGGCTTCGAGGATTTTGGTTTTGTAACCGTCACTATCAGCCATCAAATGGAAAGCGACACTGCTACGATTCAGTCTCAGGCGGACATCCACCCCGTTCAGCAAATACTTTTCTTGCAACCACATGTCCAAATGCAAACGATCCATCAGTTCTAAACTTGTGTCGACTCCCGTGATTCTCTTTCTTCGTTCTACAAATCCGTCATTGTTGTCTTTCTTTTCTTCAGTTTCCAAATTTTCAAACTTGGTAGGTTCGTCAGCTTCCCATACCACACAGGCATTGAGATGAGTGTTCTTGGCATCTATTCCGTACGTCAAGAGATTTTCCAGGTAGGCACGATAAGGGTAAGTATCCATGCTGCTACTGACCAGTTTGTTATTCAAGTACAAGTCCACTCCACTGAACAAGGAATGCATGAAATTGTTGACGGGAGCTACTGCTTCATCGTCTATAGCACCTCCAGTCTTATCTAGAATTTTGACTTTCAGGTACAAGTAACTGCTATTCAGATCGATGTAATCTTCGGGCTGTCCTTTGATTTCAAACTCGATGGGAGCGGACGGGATTCTTGCATCGTCATCATCGTGGGGGGCATGGCAAACAGATCCAGTTCCGTCTTGGAACAAGCGCAAGATTCTCGGTGCATCATTTTTTTGTCTCTTTTCTCAATAATCGAAAACGTCTAAGTCTCGAACGGTTCTTCTTTTCTTGGCCTTTCTCGCTTGAAGTCTGGTGAAAGGGTGTTTTCTGCGTCGTCTCTTTCTGCCTTGTCCTTGCTGAATGCCTGACTCGGTAGCGTGCAGGGCATTTATAGGTGTGTCTTGTCGGCCCAAAATATCTTTGCCCGTTTGCAGCAAGACATTTTTGCCTGCCCTCATGAAGGCTTCTTTAGGGTTTTGTTTGTCGATGATGACATTTTGGAGAAATTCTTTGCCTTGCGTCAGTGCCGCATCTTTCAAGGCGTGCAATCCGCGTGTCACCATCGGTTTCAACACCGGAGCCACCGAACGAAAGGCCGATTTTAACATATCTCCTAAACCGTGTCCTCGCTGTCGAGCAACCCCTCGGTACACTGGATACATGACTTACTTACGAGTCGTGAGAGAACCGTTTTCGAAAATGGAGTTTCACCGTGACTTTTCCTTTGGTGAATGGAATATTTTGTCCCAAATCTCCTTTTATAGCAATGTTGACCGTGTCCAAATACGACTTGCTGACAGGCAAATAGTGAGGATGGAGAAATTCGCGGTGGACGTGGTGTTTCCACCTTCCTCGTCAGCGTTCGTGACAAAATCTACTTTGAAAGGAATTACATGCAGTAACGGTACGGAGGTGTGTCCCACCACGTTGTACTCCACCACATCGGAATACACGAACATCAAATTCAGTCCTTGGTTCAGTTCTACCGGGGCACGAAATAACTTGCTAAAAGACTCGTTGTCGTAAACGATGGGTAATTCGTTTTTCTTGAGCATGGTCTTTCTCATGTCCATGTCTCCGCCCAACATGTCATACAATTCAGGACAAAATAAAATGGACATGATTTTACTCCGTTCAAATTTCATCAAGAAGCGACGAGCTGCTTTGTGGTACTCCATGGTGACACTTTTGTTGACATGCTCCAAAGCTTTCAGAAACACGACATTAAACCTGGAGGTTATGGTGCTGACCAAATGTTGACCACTAAAATAATAGCCTGGGAGAATGAACAAGTGATAGGTGGTGTACTTTTGTGTACGGGTTTTCTTGTCATATTTGTCATGGCTATCCATCCACTGTTGCATTTGCTCGTCATGAACTTCCACATCAAATTTATTTTGATTGGGAAGGACATTGAGGACTTGGGTCGGGTGAATGATTTCTACTAAAGCCGCTTCCCAATGGGCTTCGTGATCTAAGGGGATGGCCTGAGGTAATTTGGCCGTGTAACAGCACAACGTGTTGTGGGGAAACACCTCCATGGAACTGTCACTGGGTAAAGTTAAGTAAAATTGGTTTTGGTGACTCATAATTCCAGAGTTCTGTGGCTGTCTGAGGGGTTACTGGACGTCAGAGGCGTGTCTCCGTCTAAAATGGGGTTCTGATTGTGGTTGAAGTGGTGACTGGCACTGGCACTGGACACAAAGTTCCCGGGGTCCCCGTCCGAGGAGAATTTCAGGGAGGGATTAGGAAGCAGGTAACCGATGCAACTGCTCAATAAAATGGTCCACAATTGTTTGTCTCCTTGTTGCAAACTCAAATTGGCGATGGCTGCCCCGATGACACAATACACCACGAAGATTTGGCAGAAAAAGACGATTTGCGTTTTAGGCACACGTTCTCCACACCACACCCACAAGGGTTGTTTTTGTAAATCTTGCACAGAAGAACTAGGTGAAGGAGGAGTGGTCGACGTAGCTGCGTCTGCTGTGTGAAAGGGCATGATGGTCACTTCTTTTTATAGTCGATGACTTGCGAAGCGTCGATCGAAGAATCAAAACTGGGTGGATATCCTTTCCAACGTACTTTGACTTCTTTGACACGTCGTTTGCCCACTTTACGGGTTCTGCGTTCGAGAATGCTTTCGATGTCGTACACGTCGTCTTCTTTTTTGGTCACACGTTGTAACTCGGGCAAATAAAACGTTCCTTTGAGCACTTCTCCGTTCATGTCTTCCAATTTATAGACGGCAGGATGACGGCCATGCACTCGTCCAGTGACGCGAAACAATTCGGTCGTCCAGTTAGGTAAGTAACCTTTGTCGAAAGTGCGTTTGGTTTTGCCAATGCGCACCCAATCTCCTACGGCCAACTCTCCACTTTTCTTGGGGACAGCCCTCGTCCGGGACGTACCAAACAGACGCTCGAACACCAGCACTTCGTTGTCGGGAGTCACGTCTTGCGGGGCACGTCCGATGCTTCGATGGTAAGATTGGTTGTACGCTTGCACCAGGTGCGGTAAGATGTCGATGTACTTCAGAGTGTGGTGATGCGTAAAATATTTCCACATGCGTTCTTTCAAAGTGCGTTGAAAACGTTCCACGATGCTGGCTTTGGTTTCAGGATTCTCGGTGGTAAAAAAATGAATGTCACGTTTCTTTAATTCTTTTTGGAAAGCTTGGTTCAGAAATTCTGTGCCTTTGTCCGTTTGCCATCGAAGAGGGTGACGACCGCTTTGTTTCAGCACTCGTTGCAGGGCTCGCACTAACTCGCTGCTCGATTTGGAAGTCAAGGGCACGACCCAGGCAAATTTGGAAAAGACGTCGATGACACAAAACAAATATTTGTAGCCACGATTGTAGCTGGCCAAATGAGAGACATCGGCTAAATCGGCTTGCCATTGATGATCGATGCCTTCCACTCGGGTGCGACTTCTGGCAAACTTGCGTCGAATGGGTTTGTGTAAAGTGTAGGTAGCTTGTTCTTGTAACCATCGTTGCACTTGAGGTAAACGGAGACTTTTCAGTCGCGTTTTGGCAGCACGATACAATTTTTGAACTCCTGCGTAACCTGCAGGATGGGAGGGATCGTAGTAAATGCTGGCTAAGACTTTTTCCATTTTTTGTGTTGGTTGGTGTGTTAATAAGACACCCACTCTTGGAGGATGCTACTCTTTTTCTCTTGGGGTACTTTCTTGGATTGCAATGCTTTGCGTGTGCGACCGGCAATAGGTGTTGAAGAGGAGGAGGGTGTCTGAGCGGGGGATATCGGTTCTTGTTTCACTTCTGTCTTCACTTCTGTTTTCACTTTCTTTTTCTCTTGTGATGAAGAAGGGGTGGCCATCATCTTTTTAATCCATCCACTTATGGAGGTAGGTGGTGTTGTTAACTTGCGTACTTTTTCTGGTGGAGTTTGAAACCCTTCTTCTTCTTCTTCTCCTTTTTCTGTCTTGGTCACTGGTACTGGTGGTACTGGTACTAGTGATGGTGCTGGACTTTTCATCAAGGTCTTAAAATCTTTCAGAGTGGGTAGAGCTGTTTCGTCTAAAGCTTTCTGGTGAAAGAGTTGTAGTCGTTGCAAGAGTTGACCGTACTTTTGCGATTTTTCTGTTTCGGACAAATCTTGGCGATCCAACAAGGACTGCAATTCGTGTTGTAACTGGGACATCTCGCTCAAATTGGGATTGGGAGGTAAATGCAGGGTGCGATGTTCTTGCCACCGATGGTATTCCATCCATCGTTTGTAAGGCACTAAAGCTAGTTTTCGTCCTTCCATGGGGTTGTCAGCGGTCGATTCTGAGATCTTTGGACTTCCGAGGGCCTTTTTATCTTGCTCCCACCAGTCCTCCCAACATGGTTCCCAAGACTCCTTTCAATATAGGGCCTAACAAGAGAGGCAACATGCCTCCACGTTGGACCAACATCTTCTTTTCTTGACGAATGGGAATTTTCTTTTGAACCATTTGGCGAAGAACGTGACGATGTTTGCTTAAGCATTGTTTCTGGTGTTTGGACAAAGGGATCGTGCCTTTCAAAACGTTCAAACAACATTCGCACACGGTATCGATGACCTCTTTGGAGGCTGTTTGAATGAGTTTTTTTCGTAGGGGTGGAGAAGCTTTGGACAGGACAGATAACATGTCCGCATGTTTGGCTAAACGTGGTGGCAGTCCTTTCCTTTTCTTTCCTTGGGGTTTTCTGGAGGGTGACATCTTTGAGTCTTCAGGAGCACCAAAAAAACACTGATACCCTACTCGGTCACAGGCCTTTTTTATACTGGAACGCGTCGCCACTGATTGTCTTGACGTCGTATCAATTTGAGGACAGGCATGACACGTCGTGCAGGGGTACGCAACGGACTAAATCGAGCCAGTTCTTGCTTGGACGAATCCAGTAAACTTTGTAACATGCCCGATCTTTCTTGGACTTTGATTTTGGGAGAAGGTACTTTGTGAGCAGCAGCCACTGCCACTAAATTGGAGGGTCCTGCCACTGGGGAAGTTCTTTTGGGGGTCATCAACGGAGAAGTTCTTGGTGTGATCAACGTCTCCAAGTACTCTTCAGTTCTGGGTGTCATCAACGGAGAAGTGACAAACGTGAGGATGCCGGAGACGCAGTCACTGCCGTGGCAGATCGTGGTTTGCGAGTGTAAGGTTGCGTCCTGGCCGAAGTGCCTCTCTTGCAACTAGTTTTCTTCTGTGGACTTTTCTTTTTCTGGGGACTTTTCCTCTGTTTCTTTTTCTGGGGGCTTCTTTTCTTTTTCCGGGGTGGTGTCTGGTCAGAGGAGGGTCCTGCCACTGGAGAAGTTCTCCTTGGGGACCTGGTCTTTTTCTTCTTGGGTCTTCGTTGGACTTTTGTCTTGGGGATAACTTTGGAGGCATTAGGATCCCATCTTAAGAGAGAGCAAATAATGACCCCTCCTAGAGTACCGCTCCCTCCAGGTTTCAAAATGATTTGTTTTTTGGTTTGAGTGTCGATGCGGGGATCGGCCAGTTGGACCAAAGCGACTTTGTTTCGATCGAAAAAGCGTTTGGTTTGATGAGGAATCTGAATGATTCCTTGGAGTAATTGACGTGCCGTCACCGTGAACCATCGTAAGACTTCTCTGAGACTAGCTTCTAAGACACGAGCTCGTATTTGTGGATTTTTTTCTCGACTGATGCCATACAAGGCACGAATCAATTTGACGGGAAGATGCGACTGAAGGGACGTTATGTTCACACTGTGTGTGAGACAGACGAAAAGGGTCTGAGGTTTTTATAGATTTTTTTATGGGGAGTGAAATGAAGTCGAGGACGGAGACGTGTACAGGACAGGCCCTCCGTCTTGGCACCAGTGGTGAAACAAGTGGGTACGAAATCGCAAATCCTCGGGAGTCGTAGGTTTCAAATCGACGAGTAAATAGGCGTGTGGCGTTTGAGTGGCATCGTCGTACGCCTGAGTCAGCCAAGGCGTTCCTAACTGTTTGGCTAAGACTTGCACTTGTGATTTATCTCGAGGGCTTTTAAACAAGACCACGTAATGCGCATTGAGAATGATGGTGCGATGGGCTTTACTTTGTTGAAACAAATTTTGGGTGATGTAAACGACACTGGCATTACGGTGATGCCCTTTGCGCGTGAACCACAGTTTAATTTCTTCTTCGTCTTCTCCTAACATGTCGTCGAAAATGACCAAATGGGTTTGACGGGAGTCAGAGACGATGCCGTCGTCTTCTTTAGGAATGCCTTCCACAAACACGATGGAATCGCCTTGACTTTCTCGCAAGAGGTTGTACGCCGCTTGCCACTCTTTGTAACACCACACGATCCGTTGAGGTGGCCGATCGATCAAATGATGTTTATGTTCGATCAAACGTTTGACGAATTCCGTTTTGCCTGAACCGCTAGGTCCAGCAATGAGCATGTTAAAGGGATGGCGAAGATACAAAGCCGCCCAACTGGGACGATCTAAGTGTTCGTCGATGACTTTGACAGTAGAGGAAGAGGGAGCAGAGACAGCAGAGGTATCCATTGTGTGAGAAATGTCACTTGTGACACGAAAAACAAACAAGACAAGAGTTTATATACTTTTTCAGAACACGTTTATTGAATGTTTTTTTTTCAAACATGAATACGAAAGACAAAAATACATAAAAGCCAAAGGCTTAAGTGCAAGAATAAAAGGCACATGATAACCATGAACGTGGAATAAACACAAGTGTCCGTACAACAACCACATGTTTTGGGTAAAGTTCTAACCAGTTCTATAGTAGGGGGTAAGGTCACACAAGTGTCCTCCCGAAAGGGTCTTTCAGGCCTGTGCACGACAGTCCCGTCCTGGGTGACGGGTTCTTCTGGCACCGTCACTAACACGGGTTGAAAAGTAACTTTTTTCCTTGAATAACTCTCGTGCATACTGGGCCACCTCTTGGGTCCAAGCCAAACCAATCTGGTTTCTTCTTCGTCAACGACATGGTAAGTTACTTCAATGAACAATGAACTATCGATCTTGCCTAGGGTTCCTTTTTATATACAGACCAATACCGACGTGACCGTACGGCAACGTAAAGTGATTGGGAAGTCGCACTCGCTTCTGGTATACAATTTGATAGACTTTTTCCAAGGGTCGACTGACGATGTGGTGAGTGGGTAAACGTACAATCTTGCTCGGTTGATAGGTGGTCACTTTAAAGTTTCCATCCTCTCCCGATTGCAAGGCTTCTTTCAATACCCAAAAGTTGACCACTCGACTGGTACGATATTTCAGAGCCAGTCCTTTCACTTTGCACGTCGTGTGCACTTCTCCTTGTTTGTCCCGGTATTCGTAGCCGTAATTTTTGGGGCCGCCACTGACGAAACTTAGAATCTTGTCGTCGGGATGCTTGTCTGTCCAGGCTCCTAAACGGTCTCCTTCGATGTCAGGGTGATGTTGAATCGGGTGATGGATGTAAATGCAACTGTCCGTGTCAAAGTACAGGACGCGCTCTTCTAACAGTTCTAAAGCTTCGTACAATTTTAAGCGAGCATGAGCTGTCACGTAAGCCGCAATGATGACATTTCCAAAAGGGTCGTCTTGTACAAAGTCCAGATCTTCTTCGTAATTGACCAAGATCAAATCCTCTCGAACGACGTCCACGTGTTTCATGTATTTGGTTTTGTCGTGAATCATCTGGAAGTAGCGGGAAGGTTCTGTCAAATATTCCGTCTTGGGTAAACACGGTCGTTGTGCCATTTTACCCCACAAGCAATTTAACATCACTTTGGGAAACGTTCGCCTGCCTTCGTTTTTCTCGATGTGGTCTAAAGAGATGCCTTCTTGTTCGTAGTATTTCTCTTTGAATTTTATTTGGTCTTCGGGAGTGTGACACCAGGAAGGATAGCCGCTGACTTCTTGTTTCAGTTTCAAAAAGGCATCCACGTAGTCGGCGAAAATGCCTTTCTGAGTAGGGTCACCCTTGTGGTACTGTTGTGTCTTGGGAAAGTGGCAAATTTCGTACACTTTTAACAGTTCGTATGCCATGTCCAGAGCTTTGAAAAATTCTACGCTGACCCAGGTTCCCGTCAAGGCCCGTTCTTCCTGGGTGTGCTGACAAGGCTGATCTTGATTGCGCGTTTCGGCACAAGTACGGCACAAGGGAAACATCAGTTTGCCTTGACAATGGTGAGGTAAGACGGGATGGTATAGGTTCGTGGGAGGCAAAACTTTGCACTTGATCAAGCCTTCGTATTGTCGAATGTTTTTCAGGTCGATGTGTTCCGTTAACAATTGCGGGTGCCCTACAGGAAAGCGACAATATTTGCACACGTAGGGATACAGCGAACACACGTCCAAGTATTTGATTTCTTCTCCTTTCTCTTCGTCGGCTTGGTACAGCAAACAGGTGGCATTGGTCCTTCCTCCGTACAAACTATCCCTCGGGCTCAGCGGGTCCATGAACTGGTAACTTTCCACGAGGCGTTTAAACTCGGGATCGGTTTTCATACGGTGATCGTACTCGTGTTCCCACATTTCCACCACTTGGTATCCTTCCTGTTCTAACTTTAGGCGCCGCTGACAAGTGTCCTGGTACAAGTCTTCCATGGTTCGTTGCAAAAACTGATTTTTAGTGCCACGGTCAGGGTAACAGACGGGACATCCGTGAAATAAGCAACCGTTAAACTCGTACACGATCTTGGGGTTTTCTAAGTCCCAGCCATCGACCGAATACGTTCCGATGGTCTTTTCACCTCCTCCGTTGCGGGCATGCTGAATCCACTTGTCTTCCTTGTCGCACAAGTAATGTAACCAACGTAGGGCTTTGACCGAGTATTGACGTTTGACATAGTGGGTCGTTTGAGGACTGATGACAGCCACGGTGTTTTCAGGCATGAATCGTTGTCGATACACTAAGGAACACGCTTTGGCAATGGTGCAAGCTTCTTTCAAAGGATCGACCCCTCCGTGTTCCATGAACAGTTCTCGAAATTTTCCACAGCAACGTTGTAAAATGTCCACGTCGGAACGACAATACTTTAGCATTTCTTCCTGAAAGTCGAAAGGGTCGGAGGCGTGAGTCTGGTACCAAGCGTAGAAAGCTTCTCGTTGTTCGGTACGCATGTTGTCGGGGTCGTAATAGTGAGCCTCAGGTAAATGGGGTAGAACGGCGTGTTGATTGGCTTCCGTATTGAAAAAGTGTGGAAAGTACCCTTTAGCCATTTCTGTCATTCCAAACATTTTAGGCATTCGGCTCAAAGGCATGGCCAAGTAACTCATCGAATCTTTAAACTGCACTTGTCCCACTTGCATGAAAATGATTTTGGCTCCGTTCAAAGTCACTTTAGGACGCTCGGTGCCTTGTTCCGTATAGTATCTGAGAAGAAACTGTCCATCGTATCCGGAGAAATTGTGAGGCATCACTGTGGCATGACGATGACAATCTCCGTAACGTTCGATGTCCTCTTTCCTCCACGTCTTGTCGATGGGGTCTAAGACCCATTGGGAAAAATCGGCTAACGTGTTCGGTCCTCGAAAGATTTTTTCACGTCCTCCAGGAATCTTACTGCAGTGAGGGCAATGACTGAAGATAGGTTCTTGAATGCACTTCTCGCACGCTCGATGAGCCACGCAGAAATTAGGAATGTGAATGCCGGTCTCTTGCATGCATTCGAAATCGAGAAAGATGAAATTGCCTTTCTTCTTGTGACCGTCCTCTTTCTCTGGTGGGGGTTGGTATTTTTGCACGTAACATTCGTGTTCCAAGTCCACGATGTGGTGACAAATGTGACATTTTTTCTTTCCTCGACATACGTGTGCCTTGGTACTATTGGTACGTATGCCTTGTCCACAGGTAGGGCACAATCTCAGGAGTTGACAAGCACATTTCTTCTGTGAACCTTGTGTTTTCAACTGTTGTTGGTAACAGGTAGGGCTGACAAACGTGCGCAGACAAGTCGAACAAGGCACTGGTTCTTCGCTCAGACAGGGTGGAGAGGCCAAACATCCTGGGCATTTCCATCCACAATGCTTGTGTTGCTCTCGATTGTTATAACCATAATCACATTTCTCACAGTAATATCTGTATCCCAGGAATCCGGTGATAGTGGTAATGGTATCGAAATGGTCATCGTGATAATAAACATGAATGTATTTTCCGTCCTTAAAGTCTTGGCCTCGAAACAACAGAGGTCCGCGCATTTCTTGAGGGTGCACTTTCAAGGTGTAGCGTGGAGCTAGGGCATCTTGCAATTTTTGCATCTCAGGAATGCCACAGGGTGTGGCTTTGGACAGACCAGCTTGTTGCAACAGGAGTTCTGCTTCATTTCGTTGTTTGGCTCGATGGGAACGTTGAATAGTGTTCCAGGCTCTTTTTCATTCTGTCTTGTCGTTCTTGTTGGCATAGGTTCGTCCCACCACGATGGCTCGAGCTAAACACATCTGGTCTTGAGGGTTGTTAATTCGAACGAGACTTGTTTTGGTGTTGCGAAGGTCGTCCACCAATAACATCTTTTTGCGTCCATTCACTTGAGGAGGAGAGACGTGGGCCATTTTCAGTGTGGCTTTACCATCTTTGATGTCAAACTGGTCATTAGATTGTTGTACGTGTTGAATCTTGTCCATGACTTTGGAAGGGGTTAGTTCTGCGAGTCTGCTAAACTCGATCCAAACAGGGGATTTCAAACCGTCGTGATCTATGGATAGTGTCAAGCGATCGTCTTCTTTGGGTTGACATTGTCGCTTGAGTGCGGTGAGCAAAGAATCCCACATCTCGGTGATAAACCCTTCTGCTTTCTCCAAGGGTACGTCGGACTTGAAATCTTTAAACTTCACCGTGTAGGTGTACGCCGTGGTTCTAAATTTTCTAGAGGAGCGCTTTTCCGTCTCTCGAATGGAATAGTATTTTTCAGGGTTGACTAAGGGTGGTGAACTTGGTTTAGAGGGTTCGGATTCTGGTTCACTCATGTCCTCTTCAAAATCACTGGCATGAATTTGTGCCAAGATTTCAGCCCTGGTACGAGGCGATAGATCACGTTTCTGCCTCTTACTTTCTTCTTCTTCTTTCTTCTCGAATGAATAGGATCGTTTCATCATGAGTGCAAAACGTCAAATGACTCAAGTTTAAACACCATAGACTAATTTATAGTCATGGCAGACCAGCGTATATAAAAGGGTGTGTGTCTTGTCCTTTTCACTATTCATTTCACTCTCAAGCCGAGCACAACGATGGAAGAGACTAACCAAATCGAACGTTTCGTCAGAGCTTTGCGAGGGGTCATTAGAAAATTCTCTTCAGACCAGCCCACGGACTACTCTCCTTCCTTTCGAGATAAAAGTCAAGATACTTGCTATATCTGTAAGAAGAAAGGGCATTGGTCTTCAAAGTGTCCAGACCGTCAAAAAAGAAAAAAAAAACAGGGGCTAAAAAAGACAAAAGTCAAGATACCTGTTATTATTGTAAAGAAAAAGGACATTGGTCTCCAGATTGCCCAAAAAAGAAACAAGAGGAGTCAGAAGAAAAGAAGGATTCTTCAGAAGAAGAGAGGGATTCTTCGGAAGAAGAGAGGGATTCTTCAGAGGAAGAAGAGGAAGAAAGAAGACAATTCTATTTACAAGAGGCAAAGAAACAGGAGAAGAAAAGAAGAAGGGAAGAAAATGAGGAAAAGACGGTGAAGAAATTCAAAAAACAGAGAGACTAAATAAGGAGAAAGAAGAAGTCAATGAACTTTTAATTAAAGTGTTGTGTTGTGAATTGTGAATTGGATTGTAAAAAATGGAGAAAAGAATACATTAATGATATAAGGTAAGTGTCTTTGAGTTTTGATTTTAAAATAAGAAGCTACACTCACGCACTCATACACAGACACGTACTATAAGGGTAAAATGAGTGGGGTTTTTTTTTGAGTTATTGGCAAATTGAAATTGTATTTCTTTTCGAGAAATGTGGGTGGCCCTGAAAAGGGCCTTTTTTGGTGTAGGGGTGAGTTTAACCAATCAACTTTAACTGCCTTAAGCCTTTGCCACGGCCAAGGCCTACTTCTGAACTGCGTAATGTTGATGATGATGATTGAGTTGAAATCACTAAGGGTGGTACGGCAGGTTTAGTCACAGGGTTGACGTGTTTAGCTCGGGAAGGTCGTATTCTCTTCGGTCGTGATAAAGAAGTCTGATACATTTGTTTCAGACTTCTTAACTCCGCTAAAATGTCCAACAGTACCGTGGCCGTTTGATTTTCACCCTCTTGTTTCTTTGCTGCTACTTCTTCTTGCTGTTGTTGCTGTTGTTTTTTTCTTATCTCTTCTTCTTGCTGCTGCTGCTGCTGCTGTAGGAGAAAAGCTTGTTCCGCTTCCTTTTGTCGTTGTATAAATTTCTCCAATTCTTCTTTCTGTCTCTGTCTAAAATTCTCCACTTGCGGTAATAAAGAAGGTAACGAAGGTTCCGGAACAAATTCTTGCGAGGTAAGAAAATCCACAAAATCCCAATGTACCTCTTCTGAAAGTCAGTCCGGGTTCCCTTGGGCAGTCTCCCCTGCTGGTGCACCCCAATGGATCGTTTTCTGAATTTCCGTCATGTTGAATCACTGTCGCATAGATTGACTGCACACAAGCGCTAGCGAATCTATATAGACCACGTGACGTCGCAAACTGTTCTCTTCGGATTGGATGCGAGCTGACTGAATTTTGTAACGCGTGTTCGGATTGGTGAATGAACTCAATCCGTTTCAATCCTACCTCTGCCTATAAATAAGCGCAGTTCACTACATTGATTCACCTGTTCTCGTCGCTTCAAGATGTGGACCACAGTTGAGTCATCCACCCTTGTGTCTTCCATGATGTTTAGGACGGACATACCCATGTATGTCCTATCCAAGTGGACCGTTGTCCACAGGACAAACACCAGTCTGTGGATACGTAGGATCTACGTTGAAAGACAAGGATGCCTGAAAAGAGTGCTGATTTACGGACCAACAGTGAGACGCAGCCTAAGAACAAGAAGAAGAAGACCAATGCGGTGCCCTTTATGTTAATGGATACATTAACATAAACCCAAAGGCCCTTTTCAGGGCCAGCCATATTTCTCGAAAAGAGATAGCCTTTCCATTGCCTACCCCTTTTTTTAAATTTAAATTTAAATTTAAATTTAAATTTAAATTTAAAAAAAAAAAAAAGATCCCATATTCAATTCCCTTTGTTCCTAGACAAACCCAAATTCTATTCCCCCATGTTAAATTCCCCCTTGTACGTAGAGTGACCCACGATTTTTCACCATGTTCAATTCCCCTTGTACGTAGAGTGGCCCACGATTTTTCGCCATGTTAAATTTCCATTGTACGCAGAGTGGCCCAGGGGTCCCTGTAATGCTAATTCCCATTGTACGTAGGGTGGCCCTATTCACTACTATCCATTCACCATCTGTCCACCACCACACCCACCAACTCCAACCATCTTCATCCATCTGTCCATCTCTCTAAATGTCCTATTTCGATATGAAGCCTCATAGGAAGGGGGTTGCTGGTCTGAAGATATATATACAGCCAAGGTCAAGGAAAGTATACCTTGATCGCAGTCAGTCTACCTTGATTGCAAATTTCCGTGTAATTTTTGAAGGTTCGTTTTACGTATATTTCTTTTGAAACTGAAAGTCATTATTGCCATAATTCTTTTTTGTTTTTTTCCATCTTGATCTTACCCACACATATGCACTCAAGTAATACCATTATATGTTGTTCTTATACATGCATGTACTCAAGCAGACTTTTCAATGTTGTTCTTATACATACATGTACTCAAGCAGACTTTTCAATGTTGTTCTTATACATACATGTACTCAAGCAGACTTTTCAATGTTGTTCTTATACATACATGTACTCAAGCAGACTTTTCAATGTTGTTCTTATACATGCATGTACTCAATCAGACTTTTCAATGTTGTTCTTATACATACATGTACTCAAGCAGACTTTTCAATGTTGTTCTTATACATACATGTACTCAAGCAGACTTTTCAATGTTGTTCTTATACATGCATGTACTCAAGCAGACTTTTCAATGTTGTTCTTATACATACATGTACTCAAGCAGACTTTTCAATGTTGTTCTTATACATACATGTACTCAAGCAGACTTTTCAATGTTGTTCTTATACATACATGTACTCAAGCAGACTTTTCAATGTTGTTCTTATACATGCATGTACTCAATCAGACTTTTCAATGTTGTTCTTATACATACATGTACTCAAGCAGACTTTTCAATGTTGTTCTTATACATACATGTACTCAAGCAGACTTTTCAATGTTGTTCTTATACATGCATGTACTCAAGCAGACTTTTCAATGTTGTTCTTATACATACATGTACTCAAGCAGACTTTTCAATGTTGTTCTTATACATGCATGTACTCAAGCAGACTTTTCAATGTTGCTCTTGTACATATATGTACTCAAGCAGACTTTTCAATGTTGTTCTTATACATATATGTACTCAAGCAGACTTTTCAATGTTGTTCTTATACATACGTGTACTCAAGCAGACTTTTCAATGTTGTTCTTATACATACATGTACTCAAGCAGACTTTTCAATGTTGTTCTTATACATACGTGTACTCAAGCAGACTTTTCAATGTTGTTCTTATGCATACATGTACTCAAGCAGACTTTTCAATATTGTTCTTGCCCACACATATGCAATCAAGCAAGACCTTTCAGTGTTGTTAAAGACCTTTCTTACAATTTGGACTTTCAAGTCACTTCTTAGTTTATGACTAATAATAAATTAAACCTGGCTTCTTCAGCTCCAAAATGTTATTTACTTAAAGCACGTATTTTGCACGAGCTTACCACATTTTATGCATTATATACATTTGGTAATGCCTTTCTGGGCGCACTCGACGTAAATCCAATCAATCAATCACTATACATTTGATCACACATACACCACACACACATATGTATGTATGTATGTATGTATGTAATGTATGTATGTGGGTATATATATAGTGATACGATATATGATCCCCTTCCTGTTATGGTACTTTGGCTATTGTTATCTAGGTGATGCTTGACCACGGTTTTATTGCCCGGATCGAGTACTTCATAACATAAAAGTATGAAATTAATGGATTGAATAACAGATCTGAGCAAAGATATATAATAGAACAATACAATGGTAAATATAATAATTTAATCAATTACATCAACAAAATCAAATTGAACATAACTTTTGAATCATGTACTTGCTCTTAGAAATAGAATTACAAAATCATGCGAAATGAAAACATCCGTACTGTTTTACTGATAAAACAAATTTCATTACATAAGCGAGTGAATGATCGAACTAAGATATGTGACACTTACTTGAGAATTATGAGCATACAGATTTTTATCTTGAACTTCATCATTCAACAAATTGTCCTTGAAAAGTTTAATGGAAACTATTGATGAATATGGCTATATTTGAACACGAAGAGACTGCTTGGCGGGACGGAATAAATAGACATCAGCATTTGTTTACAATTTCGACATCTACAAGTACACATTCGCTTATCCCATCTGTACTACTTTGCGAAGACCAACTATGGACATCAATTGGTCATGTTTATAGCATCCCGTTGGGTACAAAAGCCAGGTCTTCAGCATCCCTTCGGGCAATAAAGCCAGGTCTTCAGCAACCCTTAGGGTACCAAAGCAAGGTCTTCAGCATCATTTTGGGTATTAAAACCAGGTCTTTAGCACACGTTTGGGTACCAAAGCCAGGTCTTCAGCATCCCTTTGGGTAATAAATCCAGGTCCTCTGCATCCTTTTTGGTACTCAATACAGTTTTCAGCTTCATTTTGGGTACCAAAGAAAGATCTTTAGCATCCCTTTGGGTAATAAAGCTACGTCTTATGCATCTCTTTGTGTAACAAGGCCAGGTCTTCTGCATCCCTTTGGATAACAAAGCCAGGTCTTCTGCATCTCTTTGGGTAACAAAGCCAGGTCTTCTGCATCTCTTTGGGTAGCAAAGCCAGGTCTTCTCAATCTCTTTGGGTAATAAAGCTACGTCTTATGCATCTCTTTGTGTAACAAGGCCAGGTCTTCTGCGTCCCTTTGGGTAATAAAGCCAGGTCTTCAGCATCCATTTGGGTAATAAAGCCAGGTCTTCAGCATCCATTTGGGTAATATAGCCAGGTCTTTAGCATCCATTTGGGTGAAGAAGCCAGGTCTTTAGCATCCCTTTGGGTGCCAAAGCCAGATCTTCAGCACCTTTTTGGATACCATAGACACATTTTTAGTTTACCCTTGGGCAATAAAGCCAGGTCTTTAATATCCCTGTAAGTATAAAGGCCAGGTCCTCTGCATACCTTATGGGTACCAAAGCATCATATAGGTAACATAGTCAGGTTTTCAGCATCCCTTTGGGTACAAAAACCAGGTCTTTAGCATCCCTTTGGGTAATAAGGCCAGGGTTTCCGCATCCCTTTGGGTAATAAAGGAAGATCTTCTGCGTCTCTTTGGGTAATAAAGCCATGTCTTTAGCATACATTTTGGCACAAAAGCCAGGTCTTCAGTTTCCTTTATGGTAATAAAGCCAGTTCTTCTGAATCTCTTTGTGTAAAAATTATCCAGATCTTCAGTATCTCTTTGGTACAACAACTAGGTCTTCAGCATCCCGCTGGGTAATAAAGTCAGGTCTTCAGCATCTCTTTGGGTAACAAGGCCAAGTCTTCAGCATACCTTTGGGTGATAAAGCCAGGTCTTCAGCACCCCTTTGGGTACAAAAGCCAGGTCTTCAGCATCCCATTCGGTAATAAAGTCAGGTCGTCAGTACCCCTTTTGGTTAAAAAGCCAGGTCTTCAACATACCTTGGGTTCTGTCAAAACTATGATCAGCTAAATACCAACCTGTTTTCGCATGTGATTGCATGGCGTCTATTAACAAGAAAAAATAGTGTGTGTCCGTTGACTTTACATTGTCATAATAGTACAAATTTTTTTCCCATATTGTACCGCTTCGTATTGCACGACACGTGTGTCTAAAGATAGAATGGTTTATTAGGAGCTACCGTGTAAATTAACCATGTACACTCATGTAGTAGACAATTTAGGTTTTAGTTTATTAGACTTGTTTGTGGATGAACAAAAGAAGCCGTTTCGTCTACTTGAAAATAGAATTGATAAAGTGAACGATGTGGACGAGTTCACTGCGATGTAAATGAGCTTTCAAACAACCAAACGTATAAACGTGATATTCTCGATATATGCAATAAACGTGAGTGGCGAAGTATTGAAAATGCTATTTTGATCATTTAAACTGTTAATTAGGGGCAATGTTCGTAAATGGAATGGTTTAGACTATGACCAGTGTTCTCAGCGGTAAATGTGAATAGCACAGAAAAGCACACCGAGGCCAATGGCTACCTCTTATATATGAGATACGTATCTTTTTATACGTCAAAGTACTAAAGTCGGAAAAAAAGGCTATTGAAGGTTTTGGTAGAAAGTAAGAGCCTCAGAGTCAACAAGCAAAGACGATGAAGAATTCTAATTTCCGCTGGTTGAATGGACTGTCACACACCAGCTGTTTTGCAAATTTATACATTAACATTTTATACAATGTTTCGGACTTGGCCTAGCGATAGGAGCCACACTACAGTAGAAGTCATTACATTTATAGGGTCCCTACAAAGAGCATGCAAGTGACAAGGCATAAACATGTCTTGTTTTGCTGGTAATGAGAATGAGAAAATATATGCTTATATTTTGGAATCTTGAGTTTCCTCAAAATGTATTTTCTTAGTTCTGCACATCTGAATTACATCAGTTATATGTAATATATTCTAAAACGTGATTATACACCGCAACATTGTACTGTAATTTCGACTAAATTTCAAACTGCAATCACATTCTCCTTATTGCAATCGAAATGAACGTAAGTGATATTCCATGGCGTCTTTTTGATGATTTCATTTGAAAAAGTTCGTGGTTTTCCCCACAGTATGATTCCAAGCAATCAATGACAGAACAGAAAAACGCATGTAACGGATTCAAGTCAGTTCCCTCCTTACTCTAATAAATGAAAATTAGTAAGGATTGACGCACCTGATAAATCATCTCCATAACAAGCAGACAACCAAAATTGAGTAGAATCGTCAAAAATATTCATTCATTCCATATCAACTGGCAAAGTTGTTGCAATATACAGTCATTCACAATATGACTCTAATTATTTCAATTTTAAGTAGACCAAAATGTTGATTTCTTTTTTAAACTAATGTCGAGTGGGCGACGAAGTTCAAAGGTCGCTGGGCGGTGCTATGTGCGCATTAACATTATTAGTGTGTACTGAAGATTCTACGGTTATGTATTTATTTTGGAATACAACATAAATTCAATTACTTTCTTTCCTGTATTGTATTTTTATAATTAAGCCTTAGGTAGAAAAGCAACATTAGTATATAATAAAAAGGTTACTGCATTTATATAGGAAAATATGACCTGGATTTTGTTTTTGGAGTAATGCTTCACTCCAAGAAACTCGTTCATATTATCCAACACAAATGCATTAGCTAATATTTGGTACACATCTTCATAAGCTCAAGATGTGGACCAAAATCAATTTCAAATGCAACTCAAAGTTTTCTGACAACTATTGATAAAAAGTTATCAAAAAAAAACCTATCAACCATATGACATTTTAATGATATCGTTCGGCTACAACATACCTAATATGATGTGTATGATGCTATACATAGAGCAGGTGGATTAAATACATAATACCTGGACAATTAGAGTGTGCTGGAATTATCCAGATTATACGGAAACTAACCACCTAATGAAGGTCATACAATCTTTTGTTTTGTATAGGAGAATTTTTTTTTCAATTAAAGCGCATTTCTCACATGAATGCATCATGTTATTAAAATGGTACAGCTGCCCCAATCTTCATTCTTACTTGCCGGTTTTATTTATTAATTCATTACCTGAGTGTCTTCTATAAAGGAGAATATGCTTGTCATGGGGTAGTTATCCGGGTGGTGGGTAAGTAATTGTCCTTCCACCAACGCGATACTTGTGGGCCAGAAAGAAAAAGCGATAAATTTTAATCAATCGGCTTGATGGGTAAAGAATGTCCAATGTTGATATCTTCTCTATTGAAGAAGGTGTGTTAATGCAAAGATGTTTAGAAGAGGTTGCTGTTTATGTTCTCATATAGGCTCTTGGGCTCTCCTTGCCCACGCTCTAGTATTGGTTTGCAACAAAACACTCTCAGATTTAAGTGTTTACATACAGTCTAGACGAAGTTGAAACGACGGAAGCTCATTCTCGTATATCAAAAAAGTTGTATAGTCTGATCAGAAACCCACGGAAATATTTTTTTCCTGCACTGATCGAAGAGATGACTGGATACAGCAATTAATAACTGACGTGTTCGGTAAAATAATTGGATTTGAGAATGAAAGAAATCCAATTATGTAAAACCATTATATCATGACGTAACCGTATGATATCACCTTATATATATATATATATATATATATATATATATATATATATATATATATATATATATATATATATATATATATTTATTTATTTATGTGTATGTGTGTGTGTGTGTATCTTGGCGCTACGGTTTTCCTCACTAAATATAAATATCTTAGGTATTGTTAAAAGAACTTTTAATTCCCTTACTTCAGATGTGTACTTATCATTTTCGCCTCCTGGACTTCAGAAGTAAATTGTAAAAAAATGAGACGATAACTTACTTACATTTGAAATATTTGGTACTTTGTTCATTGCACTTTCAGAAGCTGGTATTGTCCTGTCTGGCAAAATTATTTTTCCCTATTTTAATAACTACTAAATATAGCGTACTTTCGACAAATTCAGGCTGATTTATCGAGCACATGGGATCAGTCAATTTGCCTAGCCGTGTACTCAGATAATGTACACTTTCCACAAGTACAAGATCTATAGAATGTCAGTGGCAGTACATGAAAGTGGCATGGATTTATGCCAACATTATCTCTGTAGTGCATGTTGCAAACGCAAACAACTTCACATGGCAAGTTGGTAACAAAGCCAGGTCTTCAACATACTTTGGGTACTGTCAAAACTATGATCAGCTAAATACTAACCTGTTTTCAGCATGTGATTGCATGGCGTCTATTTACAAGAAAAAATATGATATGCCCATTTTTTTATCTGGGTACATAATTATCTGAACACTGAACCTATATTGGAGATAGATGGGCCATCTTGTTATTCTCTCGCTATTATAACCAGAGGGATAATAGTTGTTAACCTTTACATTTGTAACGCTACTTCGGACTTTTGAAGCTTCTGTACTTATACAGAAGACTAGCTTAAATGAATTCACTGTTCAGTTCAATGAGAAATTAGACGTGCACTGTTTATTGATGTTTTTTGGTGCTGTATCTAATTTGCAGATGGGATGGAATTACATGGAACGCAGCCTTGAAAGAACTGATTGAATGAAAATCTGTTCTGAGATAGTTTATACGTTATTAGTGATACATTTTAATTATGTTATTGTTACAATGCATTATCAGAACACAGTCTTATAGATATTGACAGTAGTTTATGTTTGTTTTATTGCCCCTAAACCCCCCAACGCCGATCCCCATTCATAAATAGTAAACATTTACTCTTTTCGTAACCAAGGGATTTGCACAATCACTTGGAAACAAATTGTTTAAGTCAAACAAAAATATATGCTTCAAACATCTACTTCATATGGTAGATTGGTAGCCTTCACATCGGTCATTTACAATTCGAGACGGTAATAAGAAGTCAGTATTAAAGCCGCACAGTCTACAAGTCGGAAAGAAAATTGATATGTTAAAATTGAACGAACAAATGAAAGCTTAAAAAATATATATTCAAACTAAATAAACAGAGAGTTGTTAAAACTGAACTAACAACGAAAGCTTTAAATAACCGTGAGAGTACAAAATGGATGTCTTAGTGATTAACTATTCTTCATATATAATATTCACTCTTTGCAGACATTGGACTTCCGGAATAATAAACAAATTAGGTGCCGCTTGCACCAAACATCAACTGCTTGAAAAGCGGACCTTAGTGATGATATGATTGTATTTGCAGGGAACGGTGAAGCACATTGCAACGTATCAGCACTCTATGCAAACTTTGCACAATCTCGTCGGCATGTTAAGTCACTCCAAGCTGCAATTTAAGAAACAAAGGCATAGAGCGTAACTTACGGTGCAGATGTAGTCCCCGGAAAGGAGGAACATGTTAAGGTATAAACTCACTCTGGTTAAACTTTACCACAAGGGCATGAAAAGTCACTGCAAACATCAGTTTAAGAACCATAGCCCTTACAAAAAATGTTTCCCACAAGAAACTCCAACATATTAAAAAACATATATACTTTGGGTTATTGTAACCTACTTTGTTTGTTAAGTAAGGGATGTATCTACTGGGTGGATACACATATTTATGCAACGCGAGGACGTCATAAACGCCACAGTATCCACATTGTTTCCACATATTAACTCAAGATGTTTAGGAATACATTCAACTGGAACGGCAGCCACATTAATTGCATAATTATGCGTTCATCACCAAGAAGGTTGTTGACAGTAAAAGCATATCTCTTCAGTCCTCACAGTGACATTGATGTCATTCATTGGATCCGATACATGGATGGAAAGAAAAAATAAAGCATATTGAATGAAAGTTATGGGTGTACAATAGAATGTCCCTGGTTTTAAGATCAAAGAGCATCATTTAAGTAAAATTTGAAGTAATTAAGTGACATACATATTTATAATATAATTGGAGCAGTCTTGACCTAATTAAATATGTTTCTAAGGTCACTAATGCATTTTTGTGGAACAGAGATAATGAAAGTATTGAATGTTCACTTGTGTGTAAGATATCTTTGACACTGTGATGATGAATGATGTCGATTACAGTGTTAATGAAAGCGAAAGTAATTACTGCAAAACCTGTCTGCGAAGGACATGCAATGCACCTCGCGACTTTTCATTTATGGACAGGTGTAGATTATACATATCTTTAAAAGGATCATACATTCAAGAGATGAGGACCAAGTAAAACAAATCGCCCTTTAGAGCAGATATCCCTAAATGTGTCTGCAAAGGCGTTTAGTTTTCAGAGTCATTGAGAGACACAATCGATTTATATAGCTTACATGTTAAGCAAACATCCCTCGTCCGCCTATGATGCACAAACCCAAATCATTTTATGTATTCGTCCCTGAGCAGAGTAAACGCAGATTCACACAGTGAGAATAAATCCGAGTGCATTTGTTTCATCCTTAATGAGCGTTTATGATTCAAATTGTTTAGAGTGTGGCGTGCATCAGTTATTATTACCCAAATGCCCAAATAGCTCTACTTGTCGTCTCTCTAGAACATGTTGCAAAGAAACAATTTCGTTCATTGAAACAGGTGCCTGTTGTAATCCAACCCATGGCCCCCAAATTCTTAATTGTGTTTGCATTTACAGGGACAATGCTTTGCAACGAAAGGGTCGTCTTGATATTGGGAAAGACCGAAAGATTATTTCTCGATGACCTATCGTACATCTTTATACGTCATAAATCTGAGAAGTTAGGAGACAGAAAATGTCAAACTTTTTGTAATGTTTCGTCTGGTCGGGCAATGTTTCATCGCCGCGGGTCACCGGTATGTTCAAGACCAAAGTTTTATTGACACATTCCCATGCCAAAGGGAAGATGCCATGATATATTTAGATAGGCATGTTATTATTTTTCGCAAGAAAAATTCTGCAAACATATAATCAAAATTAGTTTGTTAGTGTCTTAGCCGATTCCCAACTTCCTTCACAAAATGCATGTTTGTTTGGGTTTTGTTTTTGGCAATATCAGTAGCAAGCAGACAATAGCCGATTGGTCATAATCGAGTTTTAGTACTTATCTAGAAATGATCAAATTATTTTGGCCAATCAGCAATCTTCCTATTAAAGGCGCCCGTGTGGAGCTCTCTAGAATGAAGGCCTGAAAAAATGGATCATTTAGAACGAAAGTTGGTGGAATCTGGGACGGTTGGAATTCTGTCAAATGCAAGTTACAAACAATTGTTTTGTGAAAAATAATTACATACTTATATAAATATATTCTGGTGCTTTTAGTTTGGCATGAAAACATATTAATAAAGCTACACAGTTTTGTAAATACTGGTGATCTGGGACAAACGAAATCTTGTTTTGGGCAGAAAAAAAATCATAACATTTTGACAATCTGCTCCCGACAGCTAAATTACTGAAAGGATTCACCGTGCTAATATTACAAAGCAGCTGTGTGCGCAACAGCAATTACTCGATCTACAAATCTTGTTATATTTTTATCTGTGGAGCCATGCATTAGAACATAATATATTCATGGCTTTGACCCAGTTTTAGTATCTAAGAGTGCATCAGGTACGTTAATGAATGCGTAAACAATTGCAAAATTTATTGGCTACAATAGATTATGTATTGTTGCAAATATTCTCATTAAATATTATTGTCAGTTTCAGTCGACATTTTTTCGGTTTAAAAATAAATTAAAGGTCATAAACATTCAGAAATGTGTACAAATTTTTAAATTTGTCCTGAAATGGCCTGAAAATATAATCAGAATATCTTAATATAACCGTTGATACCTATAAAAAATTTTGTCCTTCAAATCTTTGTTATTTTCGCTTAATTGTATTTAAGTTTTTTGCACACGAAAATAATTTTAAAAAAAATATAAGTTCAGAATGTTTACAAATGTGCAAATAAACAAACTCCAGTAAATGATTAAAAAACAATATAACAATTACTAGAACAAACATAGATGATTTATTTAAGTTATTTAAACACCAGTTTTAGTCTCCGTTAGATCAATATATTCTGGTCTATGATTCTTACAAGGTAGTGTGATGGATGGATACCAATAACAGAACATAACATAATATAATTGTATTGATATGACGAATGCAAAAGAGTACATACTCAATACAATTTATATTATGCATTCATAGTTGCAAAAATGAATGAATAACATGAATAAATATGTAAATGAATAATGGCGACACAAACGTGTACACATAAATCATCGGAGAGAAAGAGGGAGAATCAAGTTGGAATGCATTATACATTATTTTAAAGTTTCTAAATTTTCATTTTTAAGTAATTGCAGTAGTTTATACATGCTTTGTTTCTGCCAAAAATAAGGATCAATATGGGATTTGCTAAGTGAGAGATATGGAGGACAACAATAGTATTCATCTTTGATCTCATTATCTACACAACGTTTTTCAAATTTCCTTTCATGCCGTTCGTTTCCTGCAGGTCTACCAATCTCGATGTGTCATGCGTGTGATGAAACCCATAATTTACTTCAAACATTGTTGTGGCTCGCATTAGCAAATATTTTCTAAGATTAGCAACCGTTGTATGTCTTTTTAAATGCATACATGTCTTTATAAATGCATACATGCTTTCGAAGCAATGAAATATGTCTTTTAGTCTTTCGTTAAAAGCGATGAAAAGGAAGATATATCGAATGAATAAGACCTAATCATAACCTCAGTTTGCTGGTTCTCAAATAAAACCCCCGTTTTCTTAAATTTTTTCTTTCGCAATCGGTCATTATTAATTTGCATATTTTTCGAGGAATATAAATATTTATTTGTGTTTAGCAATTTGAACCAGCACCTAGTGATGTACCAATATCCATTTAGATGTGGATATCGGAACAACTCTCCAGATACAAACATAATGATGGTAGAAAGATTAACATCAAGTAAACACTTACAAAATCAATATGTAGAACTGCCTTGGATGGGGAAGTGAGTGGGGGAGCAGAGACACCGCCGTGAGTGCAGTGCATGTGGGTGTTTGGTCCATATATGAAAATACTTAATTACTTTAACCCTGAAAATAGCTCTCAATTATGTTCATATATGCCTGAGCAACAATTAAGTCTTGTTTCTACTGGAGCAAGAGAGTTACAATATTACTTACCACATATGATCGAAGAATGAGGACAGAATGAAATAAGTGCTATATGTCCCCCACCCTCATGAGACTAGTGTTCCAGGAAAGATTTTGGAATAAAACAACATATTTGCCATATATATATATACTGAGTCTATAAAGTGTGCCGTGCTTGAAATTCCTGGCAGTTACTTGGATCATACGTATCTGTTTGTTTATTTATTTATTTATTTATTTATTTTATTTTTTTAATTTTATTTTATGTATAACTTCTGAGGAGGTATTATCTCCCATTTTCTGTCGGAGGTGGAACACATCATCTGTCAGCGAATGTCTCATTATTATTATTATCATTTTTATTATTAACATCATCATCGTATTCATATTCATCATCATTATCATCGTGGTTGTTGTCGTAATAATAATCAGCAGCAGCAGCAATAGTAGTAGTAGTATCTTAAACCATCGAGTTAAGAAATTCACAAAGATATGTAACACTTATTTTGTCCAAAATTTTAGACTAAATAAAAAAAACATACGTCATGCTACGATTCATGGCTGGACATAAGTCATCTAAGCTTATACATTGTTCAGAAATAGAATCAATGCAAAGAACATAATGGGAATTGTCGGCCAGACCATTCATGGGGGCGTTGTTTTACGTCTATATTGGTTTTCCTTAGTGCTAGTTGTACGAGAATTCAATAGCAAAATTTGTCTGATAACCTAACGTCCAGCTTGAGAAATGTGAGATTCTAGTATTCGATAGTGTATCACCCACCCCTCCTTTTAGAAGAAGAGGTATTTGCTACAACATGTTTGCAAATTTGGAATAAAAGTGTTTTAACCGAAAACAGCCCCAATATTTAAAAGAGTTACGATTGAATATATATATATATATATATATATATATATATATATATATATATATATATATATATAGAGAGAGAGAGAGAGAGAGAGAGAGAGAGAGAGAGAGAGAGAGAGATGCACACCAAACAGAACGGAAAGTGACATCAGTGGATTCTATATGAGAATGATTATTTTGATATAACAACCAAATTTTTGTTAAAAATAAGTATGAATAAATAGTATTATCATACAGGTTAGAAAATTTTCATCTGAACTTGACGGAGATTCGAGCCTGGATTCGCAGAGGTAGAAGGCACCATCGCCTTGCATGTAAGTGCCGACCCATATAACATCTCGAGCAAGCACACACATCGCCAGTAAATAATGTTACACAATCGGTGGTATTTACATCCGTACGTTGCAGAAACACCCACATGTACTAGGTAGATAGATATAGACCATACACACACACACACACACACACACACACACACACACACACACACATACATACATACATACATACATACATACATACATACATTGACTTACAGTATAAAGTTCTATCCACATGTCCATGAGGACAAATATAACACTAATAAAGTAGTATACTAGTATATGCTTGAGCTTTGACCGCAATTGTTAATGAAACGAAATAGAAATCTATCATGATGCATAATACATTTTTAGCTTGACCTCAATAGGGGAGTGGCTGGAATGGGGCAGATTTTATATTTGTGAGGTGGCTAGTGTGTGCTCTTTCACCATACAGAACATCAAAATAACAACTGACATAAAGCCTTAAATTTCTCCTTACGAGTCAGCATTGGATCAATACTGACCCCCCCATATATATATATATATATATATATATATATATATATATATATATATATATATATATATATATATATATATATATATCTGTGTGTGTGTGTGTGTGTGTGTGTGTAAACGTAAAAGTTTTGAACTTATGATGTTATTGCTTGTGTGTTTGCCTGTTAGGAATTCACGTATGTAACAGGTGGAAAGGAAAAAGATGTCTAAGATCAGTAAATTGTGCATGTAGTCCGCAATGCCCATAATGCCTCAGTTGAAATCATCCGTTGTGAACAATAATGGGGCTTATGAAATGTGGATGTCGTCTTTAGAGCTGAATGCCAGGTTATCACACATCAGTGACTAAGCTAATGTGGTCGGACCCTCAAAAATCCCAAGTTGTGTTGTTGCCAAAGACAACAATACTCACCTCCAAAACTGAAGAGTGTACAACGGAAGAGCTCGAATAAGCATGAGACATATCATGTTTTCAAAAACGCATTTAACATATAAGAATTTTTCTTTCTTCAAATTACAATCAAGATATATCAGACTGATCTTATCTAATCAAATCATCACTACAAGCAAATTAAAGCGATCAAGGGCTGGGGAACTATTTTGTTAGACTTTTAACAAACATAGATGTCCGTCTAGGTAATCAGCGAATGGATAATATCCAACATTGTTAAGTGAATCGCCAGGTAGCAGAGACGCTTGCTTAGCAGTGGTGCAGAGTTGGTCGCACCCTATTATTCTACAATAAAAAAATTATTTAAACTGACAAATGTCGACAAGTACACTCCGGTGAATACATGCAAAACGAATGCCATATATTATACACACCAAGAGGGACTGTAAATGCAACAATTATGGATTTCATTAACTTAAGATAGATTTCATGGCAAAATAGGTATTAATAATGAACTAATATTTTTTTTCACTGCATCATTACGCATTTTCTGAAAATGTCACACGATGCATGACGCAGTCCTGTGATACTGTATTGTGCTATATGGTTCATTGAGTTTTAGATAAATTGCAATCGTTAAGTAACCAAAGCGTTGTCAGCCTGTGCCTGTCCATCTTTGTGTCTAGCACTATCCAAAAAGTAAAAAGCCATTCAAATCACAAGAAGCAGCCCTTTTCTTAATGGCTGCTCTGTTTTGTTTAACTCAACACAAAATATAACCCGCTTCATAGTAATGTCTTGGCTTTTATTGGCTTAATACAAATGTCCGCCATATTGGATACAGTGTGTACTCATCGAATAATTGTATTTTGTGATAGACTTCTTTCCTTATTTGTGTCTCTTGGGGGGGGGGTATTTTATTTTATATATAGTTTACTGAAGACCATGAACATCATCGAGAGAGTAATAATCGGAAGTCGAAAAGAGACTGGTTCACGTCTTATCAAACCCGACTACTGTATGATGCATTGCACGTCATTTCTAGCTACATAAAACAAATGATAACCAGCAGAGATGTCAGTAGATATATGTGAATCGGCTGGATTCAATAGCGTTTTTAGGAAGGAAAATTTTTATGTACATTTTACAGGGTCTCTGATGGAACGATAATGCATCCGGAAAGAACACATCAATTTCCTTTCCTCTCTAACGAAGGAATTAAAAGGTGGGTTAACAGTATCCAATGACCCATTCTAGAGATAATCCGGAAGCAGTCTCTGTCACATTGAACTGGACGAAGTCGACTTTATAATGGACATTGATAAGTGCTCTTGCATCTGTCAGCCTTGACGTCATGTCCTCCCCTCACTTGGTGGCAAATCCGTGTAAATTCATTTGATGTAATTTATTCCAAAACGGCGACAACTTCGCCCACATGTGCCATAATGCCAATAATCGTTTGAGTAAAAATCTATTGTAAAAACATGACTGAAGTTCAGTGGATTTTGTCGAAGTAATAGAAATATACAAATAGGGAAATGCCTTTTGTTTCGTTCCAACAAGGACAGCATACAAATATAAATATCATGTCACTGTTTATTTGGACTATGAATAGATGTATATACGAAAATTGCATATAGAAGCAACGATACAGAATTTAAACAAAATAAATCAATGTGTATTCATATGCATTAATTGTTATGTATTGTGCATACATTTCTAATTCGTATGCAGACTACTGTCAGTGTCCTTTAAGATAATATTGCTTGCTTTAAAAACCATTGCTTTCTAAGTTAAAGTCAATATTTCCAAATTCCACGCCTTCCCTACTCTGCACGCACAGGAAGCGAAAAATGGGGACATCACATCATGATTAAAAATAGATCTTAGTCGCGTACTCTGCTTATTTTGTTCGTGAGAGGCGGGTACACTATGTATATGTTATAGCATAATTTTGTATTGCATCAAAATGCGAGCGTTAATCCAGTGTTGTAGGGCACACTATTACATGTACAACGTACCTTAGGGGTATTCCTGTTTGCTATTATGGGTATACGTTTTCTATCAAGATAAAAGAGACGGTCAAATAAGGAATTAATATTTTAATTCAAGAAAGAAAAACATCCCCAAAATACCCTGATGTAAGAAAAACTCATCTAAGTAATATAGAAGAAAAGACAATGTAATCATGTACAAGCAGAAAGGGCAATTTCTTCTATTTTCATGCTAATGATGGATTCCATCTTTCTTCACTTGTACTGTCATCCTCAACATATCTTGCCAGATGTGTGTTAGTACAGCTATAGAAAATATATTGCGTAGACTTAGCTTTAACATGATCTCAGAGAAAATAAACACCAGATTACACATTGCTGCGTTATTTAACTATTTAAGCCTCTTTATTTTTTTTCCTGAATAACACCACATTCAGCTGGAAAAAAATCAGCGACACTCGCCGATGGCATTTTAATATTTTTGCCTATATAAAAAAAAACAATGTTGTAAGATTAATCGGATCCGTTGCAAAATTGTATTCAGCAATTAAGACATTTGTAAAATTCTCTGAAACTAATATTTTGCTCACACTTCATGAAAGCAGGGTTAGAACAATCATATGTAAGAAATTCATGAGAAAATGTTCAGCCATTTTATTAGCACTAAAATGAACTGAATTGTTGATACATTGCTGGGGTATTATTGGCCTATTGGTGACAAATTATTGACCTACATTTTGAATGCAATAAATGATATTATTGACTGGGAAGCAAACACCGCTGTACTGGTGGCACTTTGCTGACACGACACACACGCCTCCTCGCTGACTGTTGAATATTCTGGCCAGATTTTATAAGAGTTCTATCATTAACAACTCAACTAAAATGAAACAAAAACATGGACTTTTGTGACTTCTAAGCATTGAAAGTTCTCTTAGTAATAAGTTAATGTGTGATCTATGGTTTGCAAAGCTAACTGATCATCATCAGCCTTTCTTTTACAAGGAAACGCTATTAAGAAATGAAGGTCCTTTCTAAACTGTGTTTATTTCATTTACTTTAGTTGCCTGATTGTAAGACTGATTGGCGTGAACAAATAAGGCACGTGAGTATGTTTTCGAGTAATGTCCGGTAAATACACTTATACCAAAAGGGAAAACAGTATGACAAGTCCATTTAGACCTATTTTAGACTTTTCTGCATAAATTAAAAAAATTCAGTCCGTTTTAGCTAAAAGGTTTCTGAAAATCAGATCCTCACAGACAAGAGAAAACTAGCTGAAGCTAGTATCTAACAGTCTTTCGTGCACTGCATTTTGTTTCCACAAAACATTAGAAAATGTGAGCCACAAATTACATTGAATCGAATATGCTTCTAAACATGGCGGCGTCCAAATAGATGCAAATATTTTGTCTATAATTTTACTGTAAGCAATGTTTCGCATTGTTAAATCACGTGATCCAATTTCAGGACATGAATTCAAGTCAGATGCCATGCTGACTTAGTTCCTAATAGTATGTATTAAAAAAGTTGTTCTGTTTACTAACAGAGTGATTTCGAAATGCCATGGGTGTGATTCATTCAAGCCTCGTTATCCATTCTATATAACGCGTTTGGTAAATAGACGATCGCAGCCAATGAGCATATAGAATACTGCACAATAGTTTCATGGGCTTATTTGGACCAATCAGAATTACATAAACTGATATGTTCATATGTTATAATGTCAAGAATATGAAACTGCACACACTACAAGTAAAGTGGCAAAGTGTACCGACAATGTGATAATATATATATATATATATATATATATATATATATATATATATATATATATATATATATATATATATATATATATATATATATATATATATATATGTGTGTGTGTGTGTGTGTGTGTGTGTGTGTGTCGTAGAATTGTACATTCTTTAGAAGTACCGACAGTCTTAGAATCTATATTGAGAGGACTCGTTTATTTAGTTTACTCATTCGTTGGAACTGCAAATATGGATAATTACTATCTGTCTCGGAAATACTGTTAATTAATTTAAGAACATTTAGAAGCATAGCTATTACGGAATTACTATGAATTTATTTTAAAGACATTTAGGGATTATAACATACATCATTACAATACAGACCTTCATTAGAAATACCTTTGGAAGTCATTCTGATTGCTCGATACTTTATAAATTAATAGAAAATTTAGTGCATTAGGATTTCTTTTACCATAATGTAAGTTAGTTTTAATTCTTTCTGTTTATATCTTAGGGAAATAAATTATATTTTCAAATTATGCAAAACGTGCTGATTTTGTGCTTTCTTGTTACTCGTTTTATGACCATATACACCTTAGAATGTACAACAGCCGTAATTTCATCATTGTGAGTACTTGTAATTACAGTGCTTTCCGCTAAATGACGTTCACCCCTACGTTCGTGAAATGGACACTTCCTCACACGTAAACCAGTGGGGTTCATCGTCCAGTCAGCACGTTTACGACAATAGTATAAGTTGTCAAACAGGGGTACACTCCCAATTTCTAAGCGCCACTTTTTGCTCGAATGTATTTTGATTAATCAGGATCGCGTTTTCCTACACTTGGGGTAAGATTTCTAAGCCAGAAGCAACATTGTTTAGAAACGTGTTCTGACGGCAGGCGTTGGACTCGCATTGTAGACCCATCATCGTAACGTTTTACCTTGACATGAAGTCGTTTATTATAGCTAACGATTACAAGCACAGACAAGTTCATGTCAATCGGAATAGGGGCTCTAATCTGGTCAAAAAATAATGAAAACCATTGGTACAATATCCTAAATAATATTTGTTATCGAAAGAAAACTTAATTTCTATATGTGTAGCTAATTGATTATATTTTCCATGATATTGATATACAAATATAGTAAGTCGACGCACAATCCCTTCTTGTAAGTAGCCGTATCAATATTTCAGTTTCCGAATGTGCCAGTTATCGATGCATATTTCTAATAGGCCACTGTTAGGGTGCACTTTGTGTGTATTAGTTGGGATTCAGAATACGGACACGTGAACAAGATATGTCATTTGTTTATCACAACCATATATTGTAAATTCTATATATGTACCCTTTGAACGCTAACGGTGAGATCCCCTACCGCAGGGATCGGCAACCTATTTTACATAGCGTGCCACTTTTCCAGATTAATTACAAAATGAATGAACTCAGTAAGAGCGTAACACTATTAAAATCGAGATATTTGGCTGCCCTTCGCGTGCCACACAAACCCTCTTGGCGTGCCACCTTGTGGCACGCGTGCCGTAGTTTGCCGACCCCTGTCCGTATAGTTTCTATAATTTATTCCTTAATTTTATTTTATCTGTTTATGTTGTTCTATAAATACTTTTACTCCATACTGTCTTTACTGTAGAACCAACATACTGGAAAATCAAGACATTGCATTCACTTTTTTCTCGACGGCGACTTAAAAACAGCTGGTTAATAATTGTCATTTACTTACATTTCCTAAAAGCCAGTGTGTATTTTGAGATAAAGAATCGTGAGTTCTAATTGCTCACCCTTTTGACCTTGGTAGTCAAGGTCACAGACATGGAACATTTTCATCAAGGTTCATTCCTGCAGCTTTTGATTGTCTCATGACTTTGAATTCATTTTGCTCTCTAACCTTCAAATATATTTCATTCATGCTTATAATGTCTAGTTATGAAGGGAAAACGGATTCATTTTACAAAGGTGTTAAGATTCTGCCTGAAGTTAATTATTCACTTAGAACTTCCACTAAGTCCATCAAACCATTATTTTCAACCTTTGAATGCTCATAATGAAACAAAGACAATTCATTCTGAAACAAGCAAACTTTATTTATATTAATCAAATTTAAAATTTATCATGAAATACTAATAGTCGTACATGAATTCTTTGAGCCCGAGTTATACATGAATCCCATGGTCATATATGCTTGTCAGCCAGAAGTTTTCTTCAGTTTAAAAAATAGTCAATCGTTCTGATATATATAATCTCTTTTTTATATATATAATAAATTCAAGTTATTCGCACTTAATTAGCTATATGTCTCTTAAATGTCAAAATGTCGTTAATGACGATAAAACAAACTACATTCCGTAAAGTTCCTCAACACCGATACTGAAACATTGATCCCGTTTCGTGAACCACGTTACACAGATAAGGCATTTGAGCTAGCCTCACATAAACTTTACCGTTGACCTAAAGTAAGTAATGAAAGATGGGATTCTTTTTGGAGTTACACTAATCAAATCTTAATATTGTTTCACTCTATAGATGTTTCATAAATTATTTCAATAGTAGGTTGCAAACTGTACCTATAGACAGCAAGAGAAAATTCGTGCTTAAACAACATCCCAGTATATTACGAACTCGATCTCTGCAGTTCAGAAAATTTTAAAAAGAAAAATAAATAAATAAACCACTCAAACACGTTTAACGGGCAAATGAATGTCAATTTCAGTTTTATACTATAATTTATTGCGGACTACGGCAGACGCGGCATTCCCGTACACAATCGATCATTCCTGCAAATTATTGTTCCTGATTTTCTGTCAGACATTATGTAATTATGCCTGGTATTCGCCTCAGATTTCTTCTTTAGAAGATATTTGTTATTGCTTGGGGGTGGGTGGTCTAGTGTGGGTATCGGTTTATCACAACATGCCTAGTACGATATAACAAACAATGCCCAAAATGACAGGCTTGTACTGGGATTTCTGCTTCAACCGTGCGCAACTATAAATTATACTTCTAACTGAAATTGACATAAATTTTAAGCTCAGAAATAACTGAACCTTTGTACTGTCGATGTTAAGTAGTAATAATTGTTAACTTGGTTTGGTATCGTTTTGCAACTAGAAGAGAAGTCCTGTTATTTCATATTGAAATGGACTTAATCTTGTGGAAGCCTTGACAACCGAAAGATGCAATAATTCATCAATACTTTCTTAAGGTTTCTAGATTATTAAGACTTCTTGATAAACTTCAAACAGTGTATATGGGTACATTATTACATTTTTCGCTTAAATATTGAGGATTTAAAAAGAGTAAAAATTGTTTTAGTAAAATCACAAGTTATATTTGAAGTATATTATGCAAAGAATGACAGAGACATGCCTAGACATATGACGACATATTACATGCAGACTTGTGTTATCTATTAAAAGGTTAAAATACCTCCTTTTAAAATAGCACTTCTTGGTATTGATATTGGTTTGTGTTGTTGTCGTTTTGTTGCTTTCTGTTGCTGCTGCGTTTGTGGTTGTGTTTGGTTTCTTTTTACCTAAGTACATTAGTGTAAATAACGACACCATGGTATAAAAACATTGTGTTCATGATTAAAATGTCGAAACTTCACAATACAATGATGATTGCATACTTTATCTATGTGCACAATTGATGCTATCTCTCTCTCTCTCTCTCTCTCTCTCTCTCTCTCTCTCATGTAACTAGGAAAAGGCTTTCAACCTTGATGTCTAGATTTTCACCAGCTCTTCAACAGAAAGCATACTGTATGACAGCTTCTCCACTTCAAGGGTAAAATTGATATCACTATCTCAGTTACTTCCGTATTCAGATGTTACCAGATTTCAGGTGTTACATACTAGACCTGCCCTTGTTTAATTACGTGACACCTGACAATGAGAACCATTGATGTTTATGATAATGGAATGGAGATGTGTTGCAAAAGAACAGTTTTTTTTTTTAAAGTTCAATCTTTACATTTTCATGAAAATTTAATTTTAATTCCAGTTTTTATATAAAAACATGTATATTTTAAAAATGAATGTTCTGTGAAAGTTTAACAGCCAAATTTTATTTCTAGTAATTTCCAGAAATGTGTTAAGACTTGAAACTAATTACAGTATATTTCAAATATTTATCTTGATTGATAAAACAATTCACCATTGCACTTTTAAGTTTTGTGCATTTTAGACAGTCGGCCATTTTGAACTTGCGTGTGTTTCTGACACAATGGTGTGAGATAAACGCCTCTAAATATCATATCCATTAATCCAATTCCTTGAAACTTTGCGTTAGTATTTCAGGCACGTATTTTATCAAATAGGAACGATTTTTGCATTCAGGTTAAACTTTCTAACCCTGTTAGGAATCGGGTCACAGTTATTAGTTTGGGTTCAGTACCCACGAATAATGTCCCAGTCTGCATATAGAGGATTTTGTTCCTCTCTCATTTTGATTCAGTTAGAATTAGGCATTCTTGTTATTGATTTAAAGGTATCTTTTATTCTTAGACAATGATCATTATGGTGTGGTTATATACGTGCATTTTGGCGACAGTGCACAGCGAGTAATGGCGCATTGATACTGATCCAGAAGTGAAATATGCGATCCATTGCACGTTAATTTATTTAGAGTCCAGCCATTCAAAGAAATGCCAGACAACCTACGACAAGAGTCCATATGCGCCACTATACACTGATATCTGTTCTTAACATCAAACGATCCATTACGACAAATGAAATAATCGGTTGAGTATACGTACACCTTCTAACACATAGCTTTTTTAAAGCCCTTACAGTGTCCCTGCTGGCACACAAGATGCAGCCTACGTACGATTGACGCCTTTCGTAATGCTGTTAGAAAGATATCTCTTTTGTACAGACAGAAAAGAGAAAATGCCTGTCTCGATTTCTTTCATTTAGTAAGCTGATGTAGCTAAGTGTTATTTAACACAATCTTCAATGAATTTATTCGACTTAAACTGAGACATGTACTAGTAATTCATCGAGGTACTGTGTCATTTATTGTACAGGCTCCCATGAGAACAAGAAGACTTTCGCATGTAGAACGCTGGCGAAAGTATTTTAGGGCCAGTCTAAGCACAGTTGCGACTGAAATATTTACGTTTTACATAACTTGGATATGTCGACAGGTACGTTTGCATGATTATGTACAAAACATGTTTCCTTGCATGCAAACACGTTCGTTTTATCTTAAACAAAGAACAGCTTTATGGGGGAGCTATATTGTGCATCATGCGATGACCGCACGTGAACTAAGCGACTTATTTCATGCAAGGGTGAAACATATTTTTGAATTTCGACCCGTAAAACAGCATCTTTTTTAATTGATCTCGTGAGATTCAGAAACATTTCGAAATGATAACATCTACTCTAACGCCAGTTGTCCACTCATCGATAATATATAACAGGAAGGAATATTTAGCATGCTATGGTCACACAATTTTATCGTCAGGCAGGAAAGCATGACCATTGAACAATTGAACAAACTTTTCTTTCTTTGTTGTCGAGCCCATGTTATTGGGAAGCGAGACTAAACCGACATTTGTACGGCGGCGAAGACGTCATTGTCATCGTCAACTGTTACGCTTTTTATTACAATTTTTAATTGACATATATTTCCTAAAATTCCTTAATAGATTCACATCAAAACTTGGCATGAATTAGTATCATTCGCAGGCTCCATGACAATCTTCTTACTCCTATGACCTTACAGACAAAGCCACGGTCTTATCAACTTCTACTAAGGTTTTGGTTTATTATTATTTGTTTATATTTGCTTGTATTTTCTAGACCTCATTCTGAATTTTCTTTATAACATTCAACCATTAAACCACTAAGACAATCAATTAATTACTGGGGTCAAGGCCACTATCGTTTAAAATTTGTGACATGCTTGCTCAAACTTTTGACCTTGCGATCAAGGTCAGGCGCTTTAAAGTAACTTGATAGGAAGATAAAAGTCCGCATTGCAAAAGATTTCTTCACACAATACTCGCTAGATAATGGCACACCACAGGGAAGTGTGATTAGTCCGACATTATGTAACATTATGATAAGCAATGTGGAAGAAACTAGTACCCCACAATACCTCGACCTATCACAATTAGCCGCTCATAGAGGCATATGGTAAGCTGGGAACTCCACAAGCAAAGAAGTAGCCAATCAAGTACATAAAGGGCTAAATGGGATTTGAAAATGGGCAGGTAAGTGTGAATTTAACTTGGCACCGCAAACACCGGTAGGCATAGAGATCATTCCAGGATCCAGGAACCACCCACACCCACCCCCACCAAAATTATTTATCAACCAAGTAGATATAAAATTTTAAAAACAGTCAACACTTTTAAGTAAGATACTCGATCAAGACATTGCGTGGTCGACCCTCATAAAAAGTGCCCGTTAAACGGTGCAATCGAGATATCGACTTGCTTCGCATGTTCAGAGGCGCAAGCGGGGGGGAGGGTCGCTGTCCAAAAGACCTTCGTGACACTCTACAGAGCGTTAATACGAGCTAAACTTTACCCCGGCTGTCAAGTGTCCTATCAAAAGGGCATAACGGAATACAAAAATGCACAACAACACAAGAAGCCCAAATATTAAAAGGAGAGCCCCCACTAGACCTACGGTGCAGGGAAATTATAATCCGGTACCTTACCCAAGTATCAATGCACGGCAATAATCAACTTACGAGCAATGCCCTCACAAACTGTGATAAACGATTCTGCAAAAAATGAAAATTAAAGTTCCCAGAGAGAATATAGAGGCAGACATAAAAAGACTTAAAGATCTCAGATATTAACCCAGAAAACATACGACACCAAGATCCCCTTTAGACCTACCAGCCCAACACCCCCAATTGACTATAACCTCAGAGGAACAGGGAACAAACAGGATGAACCAATAGGCTGAGGGACACAATATTAACCTAATTAGCTAACAAGTACGACGCCTGTATCCAAATATACACAGACGGATTGAACATTTTTATTATTTTTAAAAAACCCAAATGAAACAACAGGAGTAATGTTCCCAAAACTAGGTATCCCTTTTGAAAGAAGATTGCCGGGCACGACCACGATGGATACAGTAGAACTTATGGCGATATTAGTAGCGCTAAATTACATAAAAACAAGCCCAATAACTGTATCAGTAATTCTTAGCGACTCGTTCTGTGTTCTCCAATCCTTGGCATCCGACCAATCAAAGAGTAGATCCAATATGATAAATCACCCAAGATATCTGCTCAAACAATTAGGGCAAACCATTAGAAGACTATATTTACTATGGATCCCTTCCAACATCCTAAATCCGGGAAACGGAAAATAAACTTCAGAAGGGAGAAACAGTCTCAATGAACCCATAGTAAAAAGGCGTCGCTTACAGCGTCACAGAAATAAATAGCACATCCGTAGCAAAATTAACGCAAAATAGCAAGAACTTTTGACCGCCACACAAACATGTCAAATTATTAGTTTTAGCGCAAGATGGTACCAAGAACGAATACCTGATATACTCACTGAGCAATACTGATGTTGATATTTTAAGGAAGAACATGTAATCCTGCATGATGCTCGTGCTACATGGAAAATAAGCTGTCATACATATGTTGATGTGTTTGGGGAATATAGGGCAATCAACATCGAGACAGAAGTGTGTGAGTGCTTGACGCCATAAGAGGGCTTCGCCGAACATTTTGGCTGGTGAAAAGGAGATTCGAAAATATAGCAAGAAAGCAGTTATATAATTTCGAAATCTACAAAAGTGACTACTGTTCAGATGTGGCCACGTTTAAGTATATTTTGGTGATTTATGGATGCAAAGACTGTGTAAATTCCTGGAGCCAATCTTTGGAGTGATATTCAGATCAGTATATAATTGATCTTTAGTTCCTGATATAATACAATGATAGAGCTGTACAATCAAAAGAGAGCTGAATAACAGGACTTTAATCAGTTTATATTATTCTTATGACATTTCACATATTATTATCGCTTGAGGTTGTGTTAGTGGGAATCTGTGAGTGTGTACATTATTAGTATTATACGTCAATGACTGTAATTTATGTATGTTACGCTGTTTGTCTTCGTTCTTTGAGTGAGTATTGCCTGTCCCAAACAGTCACCCTCCCCTGTCTTATGTATCTGACTACGTTTAGGCAAGTTTCTGACATCGACCACAAGTAGACAACTATACAGAAGAGAAAACAAAGCAAATATGAAAGTAAAGTACTCGAAATACATAATCCATATGAATTAATAAATAGGATAAGGACAAGCAGAACGATATTGGCATGATGTGCAGGAAGATGTAATTTACAAAAAAAAAAACACTGCACGGCTTCGGTAACTGTGCTGAACACCTACCCTATTTATGATCGATAACGGGCAGAGTTACAAACCTAACAGGAAAATATCGGAGAACGATGCCCTTACCCGGAGTAACTCGAGAGAAAAAAACAGAAAACTAGAGAGGGCATAGAATAACATCATGGAATTCATAATTAAAATAGCAAAAATATGGGGGGGGGGCATATTTTAAACATCATAATAGATAGATCCCTAACAAGAACTCAACTTCAAATAAAACGAAGATATAACAACCGTAGCAGAGTAAAGATATATAATCGACTTGCACCCAAACGACAGTCGTAAACGGTGTACAGGGCTACTTTATGGCAACGAATAAAAAAAAAAAAAAAAAAAAAACGCGTGGCTGGGAGCAGGGCAAAAGTAAATATACCAGCTACAACTAGAGAAAGTCCTAAACGTCGTACGGGACTGCTTTATAACAACGTCTTAAAAACAACAATGGCTGGTGCCATAAACAAGGCCAATATAACAAAACATAACGACTTTCCCTCCGACGCACACAAGGTACACGAAGCCCAAATTATCATGATGAAATTTCAATGATCCAGGGGAAGGTATAAAATGACCAATATAAGAAATAATATATTTAGAACAAACGGAAAAATACATACGCATAAAATCTTAAGGGAAAAATAACATAATAATAACAATAAAGTAAAGCAAAAGAAATCAAAATGGCAAATAGCGATAGATAACCAAATGATCAATCGGGTAAGAGATATTAAGATAACAAGAATGCAGAAAAGGGATCCCGCTCAGCAGATAAGAGCAGAATCAACGAAGACCAGGAAAGAAGCAGAAAACAGCAACAAAACGCAGGGAATTGGGTGACATCATTGCCAAAAATAGAAGAAATAAAGATCAGGAACAGAAGGCGAAAACAACAACGCAGACTGGAAAAAGTAGCAGACATTAATAAAATCAAAAGGGAGAGATAGAGAGTGTGCGTGCGTGCATGTATGTGTGTGATTTGGATTTTTAACATACCTTTAATAATATTTCAGTCATATCACTACGATGTCTGCAATGTGAGTTTATAGTGATGTCTAGCACTGGGGCATCATGCCGCAGACATTTAGCATGATGTCCCATCAAATCTTATTATCCTGATATAAGGCCGAACTGTCATAACACCAACCTCTTAATGCGGAGCGCCTAGCGAGGCAGCTGTTAGTACGAATTTTATTAGTCTTTGAAATGACTCGGCCGGGGTTCAAACCAGCGACCTCCATCAACCAGGTGGACGCTCTAACCGCTAGGCCACCGGTGCGGTTCATGAAAAGAAATCAGAAGGACACAAAACACGATTAATTTTACTATATATCATCTACATTTGTTTCTCAGTACTGGATTTTCCACTGTGTGACAATCAATATAAATCATATATTAATCTAAAATACATTCAAAGATGATTTCACGGTAAAGTTCTTGCCATAGTTTGAACGGCATTTCTTTGAGAGGCTGGACTGTAAACAAACCAACGTGCAATTGAATACAGATTTCACTTCCTGATGATCATAAGCACCCTATTACTCACTGTACACTGTCGCCAAAACACATACAGACAACCATAAAATAAGTTCATATTCTAAAAAATAAAAATTACATTTAAATCGATACCAAGAATACCTAAATCTAGCTCTTGTATCACCACCAAAACGAGACAGGAAAAATGCTCTAAAAATAGACTGGGACTACATTCGTGGGTACAGAACCAGAACTATTGGGAAGAAAAAGAGAAAAGAATACAAAATTGCCACACACAAACACACACCCACACACACACACAAACAAAAACAACAATATATACACACAAGCTGGTTTGTACTGAAAAGAAACACAAAAACAAATTAGCACCCCAACTCCAGTCCAAAGGAACAAGCATATTCATCTATAGCATACATCCAATATACCATACATAAATAGAGAGCATCTATAAGTTGTACACATTATAGCATCACACACCACCCACGTCTCTCTAGAAAAGCACAGACAGCATTTACCATATAATGCTTTCATTCTGACCCAAGAAATTATTCTTTAGACAAAAACATATTTGGCCCTGAAAGAATACTGATTGGTTTGTTTTACAAACAAATGGCGTCGAGACACCCGAACTGAGATCGCGAAAATCGACGGTTACTGTAAGTCAAAGAGATCTGGCAAGTATTTTAGAAAGTGCAAGTACGCAGCATACACTAAAAAGAATAGTATATGGTAGGAATATTCACAACATAGGAAATATTCGACTTGGCTGCGACCCGCATATGTTTGGCGGTAGGTTATAGACCGACAGGCACATACAAGGAAACGAACATACATTTGAAATAAATACACTAAATGCTGCTTGTGTGAAAGGTCACTGCCTTTGTCAGAGGCCGACGATTGGGGTTATTCGGGGCGCATCTTTTCTCTGCGGCTTGTTCTGACGATTAATCGCACGAGTTAAAAGTAGTGCGCAAACGCGTACAAATTAACGTGTCGCACATGCCAAGAGCCGACAGGAATCTACTGATTGAACGAATAACCTGTTTACGTCTACATTCGATAGCATTCTTGCTCAAAAATATTTGGACCAATCAGGACTGTGCTGTAGTACCCTGGGAATAAGATCTCCATGTCTAGTAATCTGATTATCACTTCTATGTTGAATAAAGTAGTTTTTAAGGATGACCCGTAATGGACACAGTGCATTCATCGTCTTAAACATTCACCTGGCGCAACAGGTGCAAGGACGTTGAAGAGGAGAGGGATCATAAGTCTTATATCCTAAATACTGTTTTCTGTGATAATACCATACAAAAACTGGTTATGAATGGTACCTAGCACGTCGATACACAAACCATAATCTTAAACAGACATTTGAGTTCTAGGATACGGAAATTATCGGTGTAAGTTAAAAATTTTAAACCCCACTGTTACTAACCACGGGCGAATCAAAAAACGTATTTGTTGGGATTCAGAACACTAAAACGAGAATAAACAGGCATGCGCAGTTAAACATCGGTTTGTGTGTTCTTATCCACAAGATCCCCTGCATAATAGTTTCTGTAATTTATTCTCAGTTTTTTTGGTTACTTCTGTATATTTTTCTATAACTACATTTACTCTTGCCATATTGTATTGCGAACTCACGTTTTTGGAAAGCATGGGATTGCGCCATGCTACGCCAACAGTTTTAAGGCTGTCGTTAGTGATTCTGATATAACGTATTCTGAGACACGTGCTCCTTTCGTCTTTGTATCAAGGGCGCAGCCAAAGAATATCTGCGCCAAATTTGATTTGATTGTTTGGTTGATACATGATTAATAATTTCTCTTTACCTCTAGATAGATTGTGTGCATACTCAGAATGTTTCAAGATGAACGTAGAATGGGCTCAGTCTGCAACACAAGCCCTCTAATTTATTTGACCTTGCTGTCAAGGTCACATATATAGAATTTTGTGTTATGGTATGGTTAACGTTTCTCATTTGCTTCTAATCTATTTCAAGCCCCACATTATGTTATGTTCACACTTAGAACTCTTTTGCTTTATCAAGCAAAAGACAATTCAACCTCCGAAACGCCAACTATATTTAAATAAGTTACATTAAATAGTTATAGTATAGATTGCAAATAAGAAACAGCAGGCTTGAAAGAATGTTTTTGGACTAGAGACCGATATGAAGGTCATGGAAAGGACTTTGTTTAATATGTATATTAACCTGTTGATATGAAAGTCATGGTCAGAACTTTTGTTTAGTGTGTCTGCTAACCTGAGTTCAATCCGATGACCATTGTCACCACTTTTGTTTAATATGCCCATTAACCAGAACCTTTTTCACTTTTATGTAATTTTTTGTTCTCATCTTGTAAACGTCTTCTTACCTTTAGAATATTTGAAGTTAGTCTCGTTGAATCAAATGTTTGTCACAGATGTCAGATGTCCGTGAATTAATAAATTTGATAAATGATGAGGTACTTCTTAATATAAAAAACCTTCACGAATACAGAACGCTTGACTTTTTCACACCTACCACAGTGGCGGCATAACAACCCTTAACGTCACATTCGATCATTTCTGACTTACATTCTGATGGAGTTAAATGATTACGAGAAACGAAAATGAAAGAAGACAATAAAAAGAATACATGCAATCAAAGCTATGAAAAGAGGAAAGAGATAGAAAAGAATAATTCAACTAAAAAAAACATGATGCCAAACTATATCATTAGAAAACGAGGTGCCATCTCCATCTCCTAACTAGCAGTGCTAGGGGTAGGGGATGTCAACAAAAGTATAAACTTTGTAGCTCTTAATAATGTTACTTCTAAACACGAATTTTACTCGTTTCGTCAACGGTTTCATACGTTGGCTGCACTGATATAAAATCGTATGTCTTTAAAGCGTGTATACGTTTGTGTAAGTTCGTGATTTTCGTTGACACTGAAATACAATTTTGGGACAAGCAGCATTGATTGCAGAAAGCGAACTTTTTTCATACGAGTTTGAAGAATTTCCCGTACTTTTTGGGAGAGTTTTAAAACCTTATTATTCCAGATTAATTTATTTATTTATTTATTTATTTATTTATTTATTGTCTATAATACAAACTGAAACATCATGAGTCTACATAGAGCTGTAATGGAAATAATGTAAAAATTAACGGATTACATGCTTTTATTTGAGCTGCGTAATTACGTACAGAGATCGGTTTAAAGAAACGTCAGAGAATAAAGGAATTGGAACAAATCTGCTACAAACACTATCAATTTTAGTTCTTATCCTGGAATGGGCAAGTTCATTAGAACTTAATGGTGTATTTAGGCTGGTGACTTCCTGTCTGATAACATGTTGTTCAGCCCTTTCTGACCTAGTTTTAAGCTTGAATTCACTAATCTCACTTTTGAATGATGTTTTATTTGATTTGAGTTGTTGTTTGACGTCATTGGAGTTGAATGGTTATAACATTTCTTTTCTTATACTAATTTTACACCTCAGCACGGTTCGTACTCGTTTCTTCAACGGTTATATCGACTTCAAGTGTTTATAAGTGTTGGTAAGTTTAAGGTGTTGACTGAAACTGTAATTAAAGTTAGGGGCATGTACTGTTGATTAAATATAGTGAACTGTCGATAATAAATTCAAGCATTTTCCAAGCCTATTTTGTGTGTCAAAACCTTATTATCACATATTTGCTTTATTTATTTATTTATTTATTTATTTATTTATTTATTTATTTATTAACCTATTGTGTGTGTCAAATCCTTATTATCACATATTTGCTTTATTTATTTATTTATTTATTTATTTATTTATTTATTTATTTATCAAGAAATAATTTTGATCCCCATAGTATGAACTATATTTGGCAACATATTTTACACAGCGTGCAACTTTTTCATAATTAATTACAAAATGAACGAGCGTGTGCCACCAGTAAGAGAGTAACTATGTTAAAATCGAAATGTTCGGCTATTTTCATTTGACATTATCATTTGCGATCCGGCCTAAAACGGCAAGTAAATGCCATAGACCGGTAAGATATATAATCTGTGTATAAACAGTGAAAAGTGTGTACATTATGGGACAAATATCAATATCGTAGGAATTGTCCATATTTGAACAATAAAACCAAACATATTCCTCACCAATCAGTGAGTATTTACACGTATGTGCCTACAACATCATCAAATGTAATACGAATAAAAGAAATAGCCTTTTGAAAATTTACAATCTAAAACTGTTAACTTATATTTGAATGTAATTGTATAGTAATACCAAAGCATAGGAATCTACAATCATACATTGCAGTACGACTGTTTATACTCTGATATATCATGCTTTGCTATAATGTTATTATACTATGTTTAAAACAGCAATATGCCAGGGGCCCCGAGTGGCCGAGTGGTCTAAAGCGCTCTTCGTTACGGATCACTGCCATCTCACCTCGGTCTGCGGCGGTTCGAGTCTAAGATTCAGCCAATGTGGGTATGTGAGAAAGCTTGCCACTAGCTTCTCGTGGGTCGGTGGTTCTTTCCGGGGTTTTCTCTGGTTCTTCCTCCACCATTAATACTGGCCGCCATGTATAGCCTATCATGTGCTGCAAAATGGCGTTAAACCCCACAACAACATCAACAACAACAGCAATATGCCACTGAGTAATGCTATATTTTGTGGCATCCTTGAGATTTGTAACAAAAGTCTTTGACATTTTAAAATAATTCATAAAGATTCCGTGAGTTTTATATTGTGTCTTGACTAAGGCTGACGAAATATAATGTCCACTTCAACAAAGATTATCATGTCTACCCATCCAGTTTCCTGAAGAAAATATATTCTACTTAGTCTAAATACAAACCTTGACAACCCAGATTATTTGCTATTATGACGAATTATATAAATGTTAGTTCCAAATAGAAGTATACGTTATAGCAGACTAAGGAAGACGCCGAAATTTCGGTACAAATTGGCCAAGATTTCTTAATCAGTTGTAGCAGTTTATTGCGTGGCATTTTGGGTAAAATTGGTATACCCTATACTTTTACTACGTTACACCCTACAGCAATAATATCTTTCTGGGGTGGGTGGATGAAGAACGTGTAGAACAATGATGTTCAGACCAAGATAACTACATTTTAGCTATTATAATGATAGAGTTATGTCTTCCTTTTACAAATGAGAAAATAAGAGTGAAACTATTTTGTTTAAGCTTCCCTGGATTGGAGTGTGTATATATATATATATATATATATATATATATATATATATATATATATATATATACCAAACTATCTTCCTAATGTCGATAATTAAGGGCCAAATTTATCGCTATTATGTATGCTAACCCTATCAAAGTCAAGGAAGGGCCCCGGATGACTGTGTAAACCAAGCACTCTGTGAAGCTGCTTGTAAACCAAGCACGCTGTTAAGTTGTGTGTAAACCATACACCCTGCTGAGCTGTGGGTAAACCATACACTGTGGAGTTGTGTGTAAATCAGGCACTCTGTTAAGCTGTGTATAAAGCATGCACTTTCTTGAGCTGTGTACAAACCAACATATCTACTGAGCTAAGTGCAAACCATGCATTCTGTTGAGCTGTTTGTAATCCATGCACTCTGTTGAGCTATGTGTAAGCCATGCACGTTGCTAAGTTATGTGTAAACCATGAACTTTTTAAGCTGTGGAAACCCATACACTCTTTTGAGCTGTTTGTAAACTGTGCACTGTTCAAATGTGCGTAAACCACGCACTCTGTTGAACTGTGTGCAAAATTCCAAACACTTCACCACTTTAAGACGTTTAACTGCCTATACTTATAAATTATTTCCTGTTACAATGTACTTACAGTCTACCCTGAATTTGATGAGCAACATTTTAACAGATAATTGTGCTGCATGATTTATCCCTCATTAAGTCTTTTGTATGACTAGGCCGGGGTTAGAACCCGCAACTTCCCGCCTCCGAGGCGAACGCTCAAACCACTAGGCCACAGCAGTGACATTATTTGTGAACGGTGGCTAAACTAGAGCTTTTGTTTCTGCGATTATTTTCTGTAAAAAGATATTTATAACTATTTCTAATTATAAAAACTAAACCATCTATTCTACAGGATTCATGCATTCGGGAAGCTCGACAATGGCTTATGCACTGTGCATGAAAAAGCTTCCTTTGCTACCGCAGTTCATTTATTATGCAATCGATTTTCAAGTTTTACGATCTCATGAATCCACAAAAATATGCATTTCACTTCTATAATATATGCTAATGAAGTAGTATAACGTCATAGCATCACATTATGCAGTCTAAACAAATACGATGTGGCTCCAATGAGTGAAAGCTTCAATTTTCACACAGTCGGTACACTTTTCCTATATTGTGTGCTGTTTAATATTTCTGATATTATAACATGTAAATATATCACTTTATTTGATTCTGATCGGTCCAAATAAGCCCAATTTCGTTAGTGTTCAGTATTCTCTTTACTGATTGGCTGCAATCGTGTGAAAACATTTTTAACCCCGCCTTCTGGATATGTTTTGGTTGTATTCAATGAACATTTTTGGCGGCCATTTTTCAGTTTGAGATGACGAAAGGAACTGGAGGAAAAATGGTCTCCTCTGTCTGAATATGACAACTTTATCCCCACAGGGGCTTGTTGTGTCATATATAACACCATAACATGAAAAATGGGTCTAACCGCAAGTCAAGAGCAAAAGCTGGACATTATTCAACTCGTTTAATAAATTAAATATGAAACCATTTTACCCAATTTAGACCTCTATTTTTCAGCTCTTTCAAAGTCAAAGATGGCTAACATTCGTGAAGCTTGCTGAATTATCTTTTAATCTCAACAGATTACAAAAGATGGGATTGATTCGACTCATTTCATAAATTTCACACGAAATGAAATTTTGCGTAATATTCTCTGCTCGCCTCAATGAACATGAGAGTTGAGTTAGATAAGTTTCTTCGATTATGGAAATATGCATGCTAAGATCATGACAATGGTGTTATAGTTCGTTCAGCTCAGCGTCGCGAATGATATCCGAGACGGTAGCTCTGCCTTTTTCACGTAAACCACCATATTATAACTCAAGTTGCCGAATTCGTTTCGCGCACAAATGATTTGAAAATTATTGTGATCAACATGCAAAGTAACAATACTCGTTTGATATATCCCGAGAAAGAGTGGTCTGTGTACATGTACTCAATATGTGTACATGTACTCAATCTGTGTACATGTACTCAATCATGTTGGCCCTGGAGTTATGTAAGAGTTCATTTTGATTCCGGACTTAGCTGTTATGACAGCCGTAGCGTGCCACAGGTACGCAATCATTGTTCTATTTATTAGACACATTTATCACAAACATACATTAAGTTAAAATGTACACAAAAATATATATGATGTTTGAATTTGGTAAATGTGTCTACATTTCAATACACCCAAGTGAACATCCACTGAGCTACAAGACGCGGGTATCATTGACGATTCTGAGCTGAACGAACTATAACTGTTCCGACGCATCTGATGATATGGAACCATTTGATCCAGTTCCACTTCCAGCAATCTACTGCTGGAACACATCTTTCAACGGACATAATTTCGTGCACAGTTGTAACGTGGATATTATAGACTCTTATCGTAGCTTTGGAAGCTCTGTCTAGTTTTCATACTGTCATTAATGAAAGTCATTGGATCAGGACCCTGATTTTTATTCAGAATATAATTCAGGGTGGTCATCAATGGTTAAACTACTATACCCATATTCTAGAGAAGTTCTATATGGATATCAATCAGAAGGACAGTGAGGTCCATCGTCCTGGTCATTACATAGTGACCATGTTATGCTGGATTTTATGATATTATTGGACATTAAACATAAACATCATATGTTGTGCTTTCCTGTATGTTCTATGTTTCATTATATAAATAATCTTAACTAAAGGCTGATAGCATGCCTACCTGCGTTTGCAATCAAGTTGCTGACTACATCTCTTGAATGACGAAAGTTAGAACCGGTAGGCTATGGACATTATTTGATATGACATTAAATATGGATGAAATAAATTGGATACAAAATTCCTAGCTTCGAATACGAATAGCAAGTGCTGCATATAAATAATCAATATTTAATATGACTGCAAAATGTGGAAAACATCGGTAATGAATTGCACAATACCGCATATATAATTTAATTATCACTTTCGAATAATAAATGCCAGATATGAATTGAAACGTTTTACAATATTGGATAAAAACGATTGCCTGGCAATTGGTGTCTTTTGAGTTTTGCAAAAACTTGACAAGCCAATCCCTTTCTTTAATGTAGAAACGTTACGTCTCTAGATTAATTTGGGGCGACACGTTGCTGATGCAATTGAATCACTGTATTTTTTAAAAATAATTTAATCTTTAATTGTTTATTCTTTTGTACAGTTCTTTCTGTTTTCTTGGTATAAAATATGGAAAAGGAGCTTGAAATTAAAGAATTATATAATTTCAAAGTCCTTTTCAAGCTAAGAGAAATAACAAGACTTCAGAAAAGCAATAGCTAGGTCACGCTGTTACTTTTCCGACGAGACAAAACTATATGGATGAAATGACAGAATGTTATAAAAAGAAGGAACGTGAAAAGGAAATAAATGTTAAACCTGCTAGCTTCTAACGAATGTGCAGCTCTTCTGTGTTATTTCTCATAGCTCTTCTGTGTTATTTGTCATAGCTTTTGTCGTAGCTTATCGGAAGTTCTTAATCTTAAGAAACGTGACTATATCGATCTATCCAGCTAGATCGTTACAAAGTCAAGGTGTTGCAGACAATAAATACCAAATGCAATCAGAATATTCTAGGGCAATCAGGCAATTGATGTCCATTTATAAAAATGTTCGCTCTGTGTTTCGCGTTCTTCAAAACACTATTAAAATAGCAAATAGCTTCTGAATGTATGTCAACTGGCTGTATGCACTTTGAAAGAAATATTTGCGTCAGGTGTTCAATTGTCCTCACCAGTCTGAATTTGAGTATAATTATGTTATATTGATCCATTAGTAACTTTTAGTCTCTCTCTCTCTCTGACCAACGATCTGTCAATCAAGATATAGAAACAAATAAATAGAAATATGGCTAGACATAGTGATTGATTGAGTGGTTGGTTGCTTGATTGATTGATTGATTGATTGATTGACTTTGTAAAGTCGATGCAAGAGAAGCAGTTGATCGTTACGAGAAATCATCTATATGGTATGTATTGACCATTCCGTCAAAAATAAGACAGAAAATAAACACTCTAATAGTTACTAGGGCAAGCAAAGAAACTCAGTATGGTAGACTGAGTAGATTAGCAAATATTAAACATGGAAAGTAATAAATTCATCATATGCTTAACATTTATGACCTTACAATTTCTAAGCTACCTGCTAAGAAAAAGCTAGATAGAGCTAAAGAAACAGATCATTGTAGCATGTTCTTCCAAACGAAAGTGCTGTACAAACGTTTCAGAAAAAACAACTAAGAACAATCAATGCATTACATCTAAAGAAATTTGGCTAAATTTATGAAAGACATTGGTGTAAACACGACATTTGCCAGCCTAGAAATCAGTTCTACCCCTGATCTGGGCGAATACATTGAACAAATATTTGCATCGAAACAAAAGCTAAACATCAAAAAAAAAAAACGAATTCAAGCTGCATATATTTCAAAAATGAAATCCCCAAAAGGTATCTGACAAGAAAATAAAATATATAATATATGTTTAGTTTATCTTAATGGACAATTGTAACTTATATTTACGTTTTCTTTAAATCAAATGCGACAGAATTCTACTATAGAAATTGCAATAAAAAAATTACTTTGTTTTGTATACTGCTATCAAATGAAAATTATTGTCAATAGCTACGTGTCTTATCTACATGATTGCGGGGCCCTGAGTGGCCAAGTGGTCTAAAGCATTCACTGCTCCGGATCACTGCCATCTCACCTCTATCTGCATGGGTTCGAGTCTCGGGTTCGGCCAATGTGGGTATGTGAGAAATCTTGCCAGTAGCTTCTCGTGGATCGGTGGTTCTTTCCTGGGTTTTCCTCGGTTCTTCCTCGACTATTTATACTGGCCGTTATATATAGCCTATATTGTGCTGAAAATGGCATTACACCCTACAACAACAACATTTCCAAGAATTTGACCTCGCTTTTAAAATTTTGATTCAACGGACACACTTCGAACGGAGAATAAAAATTAGGATACAACCACTTGGAAAAGGAATTGTACAACAGAAACAAGCGTTTAGCCGAGGGTGCTGTTCTGCAGTTTTCTAACGTTATTATGGTACATAACCCCGATGATATACTAGGTGCTAACATAGCAGATTTATCTCCCTCTTATACAGTAAAATGACAAACTGGTCTCAAAAGGTGCGCGGTATTCCCGGTATACCTGACTACTACCATGATATATTTTTTCCTGGTGGTACGTATTCCGGTACTTATTCAATGTATAGATACTTCAGTTGTTTCTGTCAGTACGGAATGAACGGAAATTCCCAAATAAGCTTGTTATGAATATAATTATATTAGAAGCATGTTTTCATTTTGCTAGGCAAGATAATTTAAAAGATTATTAATGTTTTACAAATCGGTTGTATTTGCGACAAATTAAGTTTTAATATTGTACAATTTAATTACATTAATTGATGTTAAATCATTTGTCTAATTCTGTGCTTTGTATGTTCCCTGCGTTGCTATATTAAGTCAGGACGGATCACAATTAATTTTTCTATATTGTCTCTACATTTATTTATCATTATTTAATTTTCCACTGTGTCCAAATCAATATAAATCATTTGTTAATATAAAATACCTTCAAAGATGATTACACGGTAAAGTCCTTAGGTTCACCATCATTTCTTTGAAAAGCTGCAATGTAAACAAAGCAATGTGCAACGGAACACAGATTTCAATTCCGGATCCACCAAGGCCTTATTAATCAATGTGATCTCTCGCCGAAATACACACAAAGAACAAAACCATAAACTCATATTCTAACGAGTAAAGAATTACCTTTAAATCCACACCAAGAATGCCTAAATCTATATCTTGTATCCCCACCAAAATGTGACAGGAAGCAATGCTTTACAAATAGACTGGGACCACATGGGTACTGAACCGGAACTAATAATTGTGATCTAATTCCAGTCAAGCTAAATTATTTCTGGCCAATTTTATTCAAATTTTTGCATTTGCCTGGAACACCTACTTCAATTGTATACATAAGTCTTTTTGAATTTCTTGCAAACAAGACATGTGACAGCTGTCAGAATGTGTGTAGTGCTGCTGTTCCATGAGTGCAAGTTTTGGCCCAAGCGCTCTTGAGAAATCAAAGCTAAATTTGCTATATCTTCCTTAATTATAGGAATTTTTCAATGCAGTCAAATCTTAATTGTAGTACAAGATTAAGCCTGTCTTAAAATATGTTTGTATTTTTTAAAAAGAAATTGATAAATTAAATTAAAATGGAAATTTAAATAAACATTTAAACTTTTAAAAAAAAAACTAAATTTTAATGAACAATTACATTTTCTTACAAGTTTTACAATTCAACCAGACAAATATTAGATGGTAAAGTTGACTAATGAATATTATTTAAAATAAATGGTTATTTGGGTCTGTACAACTGACTATTTTTTCCAGGGTTAGTGAAGCAAGATAGTTCACAGTGATTTATGCAGCAAATTGCAACGTGCTTGATCAAATGCATATAGTTGTACACACTAAAGAAACAATGACAGGTGCCATGTCCCACATTTATTGTCTCAGATACTCAGGCAGTTCTTAGTACAAATAATAGCGCACTCAAATTTAAGTTTTGTTGGAACCAATACCATGTTCTTAAATCAAAACATGCATTCCATTTCAATGTCGATAACCATAAACGACGACAATGTAATAAGAAAACACAGTTCCAGGGAGGCGTTACCTTATTGAACAATGTCTCTCTTTTTTATAAAGACCGAAGCCATGTCTTTGAGGTGCTATATATCAGTGAAGTAATACGAACTAATATCGGTCACTTATGGCAAGTACATTGCACATGTCCTTATGAAACCTTGCTATCACCACCTGACTACTGGAGAGCTTCCAAGCTAATCCAACTGTAACACTTTGTTCCAAATGCCAGGCTAGACATGAAAATATATAACACTTTTCACTTAATTTTAGAGAAAAGTAAATGAAAATTAAGATGTACGTACATGAAGTTTAGATGTATATGATATGCCGATTTCAAATTGACATTAAGGGTGCGAGCATGGAAAAGAAAATTAAACTTGAAATAGTGACACCCAGCAATGGACACGTATTAAAGTAATAAATTCATCCCAAACATATATGATGTTTTTAAGTATATTAAGATATTTACAAGCTAAATAACTAATTAGGTAGGTAATTAGGTAATTATGTATCATAACGTTTAAGTCAATTTTGAGACGGTTAGGTTTGATCCTTGATGCAAACATTAGTAAATGCTAGTAAACAGGAATGTCAAATGACACTGTATTAACTTAAAAGATATTACTATAAATAATTTTATTCATAAAGGAAATTTTGAACATTGCATGTACTGAACCGGAACTAATAATTGTGATACGATTCCAGGAAAAGGCAGACGCCATATTGTCACTAGATTAAAACAAATGGCATCAGCCGAAGAAATCTCGATAAGCTAACTTCGTCAAATGTGTGCCTTTAATATTCTGTTTGTTAGTGACACAATGTGAACTTTACTAAAACGTTCGATTTGAACTATGTCGGTCATTATCAAAGTCATGACAGCCAAAATTAGAATCATGCATGCATGCCCTCCCTCAGTAAGCTCCATTTCATCCAATGCAACTAGTAAACCTGGCAAGATTCTATATCGATGTGGGTGGGTGTACATTATATATCACGATACCCGTAATAACCCATATTTAGCATGCAGCTTGGACCATGCTCGAGACAATTTCCATATCCCTTGTAGTACTGCATATTGTTGTTGATAGAATCGGGCTCCAGGGATGAGGTGATCCGCATTCACACAACAACTACTGTGGCAGAAATGGAACGCCTCTTGCTCTTTTGGAATTTTCTCACTTCTCACCTTTACCATTAATGCCAGTCTGTGGGAATGCTTCTTTTTCCAAATGTTTCTATCAATGCCCATATTTGATGTTACATTTCTTGTACATATTATGCAGCCACTATTAGGTGCTGGTACAAAATTTAAACATATTTTTTTCTGACATGCTTTGAAACATTTTTTCCATTGGAACTGATGATAATAATAACGAGCGTTATCTCCAATGGATAATGTGCAGCTAACAATAATACGTCATTGAAACGTCTGTATTACAAGATATTTGAAACTAGATTGGATTTAGAAAATATATATTTCCCATTAAAAATAAAACATATAAATACTTAATTAAGATTAAAACTGCAAATCATAGGTTTTCTGTTGAAATTGGTCGATGGGCTAACGAACGATATTGCACAATCTGTCATTCTCTAGAAATAGGAGATGAATGTCTTCTGTCGTGTTCTTTTTTATGATGAAAGACAAAAAAAAATGATCGCTCATAAATGTAATTAATGAAGATATGTAACGTACGTATCTTTAAAAAAAAGTGCAGGCTTTAGAATGTGTTTTCAGAATTTTGTAATCCCTAAAAAGGCACTGTGGGATAGCATCACACGCTAGAATCATGTTCTAGTTCTTCATACCTCATATGTTGTAAACTTCTCAACAAGAGTGTAATAAAGTCCTTACATGTCTTGTCTCATCTCGTCTTGTCTTGTCTTGTCTCATCTCGTCTTGTCGTGTTAACCGTGGAAGTACGTAGCATTCACAGAACTGAATTTTGTGACCAGTGTCTAGTTTCATTGCTTGCCGCGAAAGAGAACGTGATTCAACATAATACTCATAGATTTCATGCATAGAAATAGAGGACGTGTATATTGGCTGTGAGTTCGTCACAATGCATCGTACAACGACTTTGTTACAACGGATATTCATCGATACTGCCGTTACGTATTAAATAGCACTCGTATCCATTCATTATCAAATCGCACTGACTAAGGAATAGCTTCTGACCCGATTTGTGCTGTATACATGATATAGGGTGGGTTACAAGTAGCTTATATAAATGGTCCCAAAGCTTGTGAAATAAATATTTAAAAATAGTAATACACAAATAAGAATTATTTGATGGTGTACAACCCACATAAATCATGACTCTCTGTGTTTTCGAGTAGGGGATAAATTTTTAACTTTTAAAGTTACATTTACCCAGTCCGAGTTACTGATATGATATGCACCCAAGGGACACTTTGTATGTATCCTTGGGACAATTTTGTATGTATCCTTGGGACCATTTTGTATGTATCCTTAATTTTGTATGTATCATTGGGACCATTTTTTATGTATCCTTGGGACCATTTTGTATGTATCCTTGGGACCATTTTGTATGTATCATTGGGACAATTTTGTATGTATCCAAAGGACCATTTGGTATGTATCCAAAGGACCATTTGGAATGTATCCAAAGGACTGTGATTATAACACATTTGACAGAACTGGAAACTTTCACATGACGCTGTGTATTATTTTCCCCGTTCAAATATCCCACTGAAGTGACTTATAATCTGTTGTCTGAGGTGATCTTCGATGGAAGCGATTTTTATGATTCAGAAATCTTTGAGAAAATAGATTATTTATTTTGTCGTATCACAACACAAGTAAATCAACTTGAACACGCACAAAGATTAGCCTAATAAGAAATGTTCCCCTCACCCATACCCTTAAATTTAATTATCGGCTACCCTTCCAATCACACACACACACACACACACACACACACACACACACACATATATATATATATATATATATATATATATATATATATATATATATATACACACACACACACACACATGGTACTAGCATTCAGTTTTTCACTTGGACTTAAAAATTGGAATTATAGTAAATTCAGACAAGGTCATTATTATTATGATGCATCAAATGACTGTTAGCACATCATCACTTTCAAGGCCATTGGCACATTAGCGTGTTCGAGACTAAAAGCACATCAGCACATTTTTATTATATTATTCTGATCCATCAGTATACTATCAGATCATCACGATCAAGACCATTAGAACACTAGCAGGTTCGAGACTATAGGCACAACAACACATTCAATATCGGAGTTTACCTCTGTAATTCAGTTGGACCTTCATACATTTGGACTTTTAGGTCTGTTTAGATTTCATTCACAATACCGTAAGTTCTTTTTTACATTTTCTCTTTATAATCTAAGGAAATAAATTATTTGTTCAATTTTACAAAACTTACTTGTTTTTGCTCTTTTGTTTTAGTTAGTTTAAGACCACAGAGTCGTACCACTTCAGAAACACGAAAAGAATGTGTGGTGAGCATTTTTTTGTTGTATTTGATGCAACATCTTTTTCTAATGATATTTATGAAAGGGCGGATATTATGAAAGAACCACGCCCAAATCACATCTCAGTTCTTAGAGAAAAAGCCCCTGGAAGTTATTATATGCCACCAACCAGTGGTTTAGTGTGCATTAAAGTTGTAAATTGAGAAAAATGGAGAGTTCTTTCAACTTGGATATCAATTTTTAAATTGAAAATAAATTGTAAGTTTTTGAAGCAAGTTTGAGTTTGGTTCGTAATGACTTTTATTTCAAGGATGATCTAACTCAAAATGATCAGGCTCCTCGCTTGCATTTTAAAGTGGCATCGACATTCGAACGACGAACTTTCGAAACGATGTAGGGGAGGAAAGTCTTGACGACGAAAGCGGGGAGAAAGAGGTAGCATCGTCTTGGAAACATTTGGAAAAAGGAAAACACTCAAACGCATTTATGGCCGTTTCAATGACATTTTAAAACTGGTTATATTTATAAGTTTTATGTAGAGTTGGATTGAAATATGTTTAAGAAAAACAATTATGTCTCCTCAGAATTAGGCATTAATTATATTAATTAAACTATATGTAACTCATCGAAGAGAGGACATGACTCGTAATGATAAAATCACAATGTACGGTACAAAATATATAGTAGGCATTCGCCAGGTAATTATCAATGAACGAGTGTTAAAACATCCAGGGCGGGCCTGATCAAATATAGTTGGCGAACTAGGCGGTCGCCAAAGGCTCCGGGATTTACAGAGCACCAAAAAAGACGGTAGCAGGGCCGCGGACAGGATTTGCGAGCCCCATGAAAATTTCTCCAGAAGGCCCTATGAATTACAAATTGTGACCCTTGACAATTGTGGACCTCATCAATTTCGTCCTAGTTCTCCTACCCTGTCCGCAGCCGTGGACGGACGTGATTTTGTTAGGTTTTACTAGTTGACTATATGACTAAGAGTGTATAGAGATTAATAACCATGGACGTGACAATGACATACTTACCTTTTGGAGGTAACATCGTCTATGACCTGCCTTTGACAGTCAAGGACAATCAGGCTGTTTCAGCGATTATTATTATTATTATTATTATTAGCAGTAGTAGCAGTAGTAGTAGTAGTAGTAGTAATAGTGATTAATTTAAGCCGTTGCGTTTAGTTATGTTACTCTGATACTATTAAGTGTACAATAGTTAACATTAATTGTACGGTACTACTATAAATCAGTAAAACTAAACAATAGATATCAACCTCTACATTTCAAATCCTCGCAAACACTATTGTATATACTGTCATGAGTTTTGATATGCGTATACACGCATTTCAAATCATCACAAACACTATTGTATCTAATGTCATGGGTTTTGATGTGTATAATCACATTTCAAACCATCACAAACACTATTGTATCTACTGTCATGGGTTTTGATGTGTATACTCGCATTTCAAATCATCACAAACACTATTGTATCTACTGTCATGGGTTTTGATGTGTATACTCGCATTTCAAATCATCACAAACACTATTGTATCTACTGTCATGGGTTTTGATGTGTATAATCACATTTCAAATCATCACAAACACTATTGTATCTACTGTCATGGGTTTTGATGTGTATAATCACATTTCAAACCATCACAAACACTATTGTATCTACTGTCATGGGTTTTGATGTGTATAATCACATTTCAAACCATCACAAACACTATTGTATCTACTGTCATGGGTTTTGATGTGTATACTCGCATTTCAAATCATCACAAACACTATTGTATCTACTGTCATGGGTTTTGATGTGTATACTCGCATTTCAAATCATCACAAACACTATTGTATCTACTGTCATGGGTTTTGATGTGTATAATCACATTTCAAATCATCACAAACACTATTTATCTACTGCCATGTGTTTTGATGTGTATAATCACATTTCAAATCATCACAAACACTATTGTATCTACTGTCATGGGTTTTGATGTGTATAATCACATTTCAAATCATCACAAACACTATTTATCTACTGCCATGTGTTTTGATGTGTATAATCACATTTCAAATCATCACAAACACTATTGTATCTACTGTCATGAGTTTTGATGTGTATACTCGCATTTCAAATCATTACAAACACTATTTATCTACTGTCATGGGTTTTGATGTGTATACTCACATTTCAAATCATCACAAACACTATTTATCTACTGTCATGGGTTTTGATGTGTATAATCACATTTCAAATCATCACAAACACTATTGTATCTACTGTCATGGGTTTTGATGTGTATAATCACATTTCAAATCATCACAAACACTATTTATCTACTGCCATGTGTTTTGATGTGTATACTCACATTTCAAATCATCACAAACACTATTGTATCTACTGTCATGGGTTTTGATGTGTATAATCACATTTCAAATCATCACAAACACTATTTATCTACTGTCATGGGTTTTGATGTGTATACTCACATTTCAAATCATCACAAACACTATTTATCTACTGTCATGGGTTTTGATGTGTATAATCACATTTCAAATCATCACAAACACTATTGTATCTACTGTCATGGGTTTTGATGTGTATAATCACATTTCAAATCATCACAAACACTATTTATCTACTGTCATGGGTTTTGATGTGTATACTCACATTTCAAATCATCACAAACACTATTGTATCTACTGTCATGGGTTTTGATGTGTATAATCACATTTCAAATCATCACAAACACTATTTATCTACTGCCATGTGTTTTGATGTGTATAATCACATTTCAAATCATCACAAACACTATTTATCTACTGTCATGGGTTTTGATGTGTATAATCACATTTCAAACCATCACAAACACTATTGTATCTACTGTCATGGGTTTTGATGTGTATAATCACATTTCAAATCATCACAAACACTATTGTATCTACTGTCATGGGTTTTGATGTGTATAATCACATTTCAAATCATCACAAACACTATTGTTTATACTGTCATGGGTTTTGATGTGTATACTCGCATTTCAAATCATCACAAACACTATTGTATCTACTGTCACGAGCTTTGATGAGTATACTCGCATTTCAAATCATTATAAACACTATTTATCTACTGTCATGAGTTTTGATGAGTATACTCGCATTTCAAATCATTAAAAAAATTATTTTATATGCTGCCATGATTTTTGATGAGTATACACGCATTTCAAATCATTACAAACACTATTTATCTGCTGTCATGAGTTTTGATGAGTATACTCGCATTTCAAATCATTACAAACACTATTTATCTACTGTCATGAGTTTTGATGAGTATACTCGCATTTCAAATCATTACAAACACTATTTATCTACTGTCATGAGCTTTGATGAGTATACTCGCATTTCAAATCATTACAAACACTATTTATCTGCTGTCATGAGTTTTGATGAGTATACTCGCATTTCAAATCATTACAAACACTATTTATCTGCTGTCATGAGTTTTGATGAGTATACTCGCATTTCAAATCATTACAAACACTATTTATCTACTGTCATGAGCTTTGATGAGTATACTCGCATTTCAAATCATTACAAACACTATTTATCTACTGTCATGAGCTTTGATGAGTATACTCGCATTTCAAATCATTACAAACACTATTTATCTGCTGTCATGAGTTTTGATGAGTATACTCGCATTTCAAATCATTACAAACACTATTTATCTGCTGTCATGAGTTTTGATGAGTATACTCGCATTTCAAATCATTACAAACACTATTTATCTACTGTCATGAGTTTTGATGAGTATACTCGCATTTCAAATCATTACAAACACTATTTATCTACTGTCATGAGCTTTGATGAGTATACTCGCATTTCAAATCATTACAAACACTATTTATCTGCTGTCATGAGTTTTGATGAGTATACTCGCATTTCAAATCATTACAAACACTATTTATCTACTGTCATGAGCTTTGATGAGTATACTCGCATTTCAAATCATTACAAACACTATTTATCTGCTGTCATGAGTTTTGATGAGTATACTCGCATTTCAAATCATTACAAACACTATTTATCTACTGTCATGAGCTTTGATGAGTATACTCGCATTTCAAATCATTACAAACACTATTTATCTACTGTCATGAGCTTTGATGAGTATACACGCATTTCAAATCATTATAAACACTATTGTATCTACTGTCATGGGTTTTGATGTGTATACTCGCATTTCAAATCATTACAAACACTATTTATCTGCTGTCATGAGTTTTGATGAGTATACTCGCATTTCAAATCATTATAAACACTATTGTATCTACTGTCATGAGTTTTGATGAGTATACTCGCATTTCAAATCATTACAAAAACTACTGCATATGCAGTAGTTAAAAATATTTAAAGGAATTTATTAATCATTATTTAATTCTTAGCAATATCGTGCTTTTATTTACTTACATCATAATACGTATCTGGTGGACAAATTGTCATATTCATGAAATGCAGTATATCCATTCATCCATCATCTCTCTCTCTCTCTCTCTCTCTGAAATTCTTTGTAATTTAGGATTTTAACAATGGAGCACGGAGCAATTATTACGATATGAAAGAACTCAATAAATGACACGTTTCAACAATAGGTGCTCAGTTATATTTCCTGACTTTACTCAGTGCAAATAAGGACCAGCTAAAGGATGCCAATCGGAATCTACAGTTGGCTGATCTATCAAGACTTGAGTGCTTATATGTGTGCGTGTCCAGAGATTTACACAGGCACTAACGGGGGAAAAACCTCTCTGTGTAGTGCCTCAAGGTAATTAATATAGCTGCTATCAATGGATGTCATGATCACACGCTCCAATGACTATTTTACACTGCACTGAAGTCATCTTGTACAACTAGACGTACTCGACATCTGTTTTAAGTCGCAAGAGCGTGACTTGTCATTTGCTAACTTCGGATGTTGCTATTGTTTATTCCAATATACAGCTTGAAAGGCTGAATTTTAAGGAAGCGAAAGGTAAGCCGTATTTTGCAACAATCTTCATCACTTTGTTTTCTGACATAAATTTGTTTAGCAGAAAATAAGATCCACGTGTGAATTTTTGCTGCTTTGTTTAGTAATCACTACATAAAGTTTTCTAATTGGTATTTCTTCAAAAATGTACATGTCACTAGTCGTGCTTTGCCTTGTCTTTTTGAGGACTTGAGACAGAACCATTTGATATTTTTAAACGATATGATGTTTTGTGTCGAAAGTTCTTGGTCAAATAATGAAGTCTTTCACGTGATATTAATTTCGGATAATAACTACGCGCCAATTTGCAATAAATAATCGAATACTGCTCATCAAAACGATAATTAATATTAAGACAACAATGTATAATTGCTTCATATTAGCCAATAATTATGATTAAGTCAGACACAATGAGTAGAAATAATATTACCAATTTAATGCGATATATTGCATTACTCGTGTTATACGAGAGGCTGCGGTGTATGGAGATATTTACAGATAGGAACACTGTAAATAAGCTATGGTATTTACATAGAGGAAACATTGCATGCAGGCTGACATTTGAATAGGGATGAAACACTGTATGTAGACTGGTATATATTTATGGAGAGGGAACACTGTACGGTGACTGGTATATATTAATATAGAGGGAACAATGCAGACTGGACTATAACCGGGTGAATCGATAAGAATACCGAAAATACAGTAAAAGTTAGGCTACCCGGTACAATGTGACGTGGTTTACAGACCATACAATTGTTCAAGCCTCTCTGCTTGGTTCTTCCTGCATACAACGAAAAGCATTAATTGATATCACGTGATATCACGTAGGTCGTTTGAGGAGATTATTGTGATATACGATCAGTAAAATGTTGAGATGTCAAATTGCAATAAATCTCCATTATATATTGTTATATATATTTAATTAATACTGTGGTAAACTTTTGTCCATGATTTAAGATCTAATCAGAATGTTTACACAACTAACTTTTGTACATGCTTGTAAGTTGTAAATAAAAATGTTTAGCGTCTGAGTTCACGGCCTGCCTTGTTTATAGTTAGACATGGTTTTCTCAGTTGGAAATCTTCGCATTCTATTACGATACAGGTCAATTGAAAATGTGTATAAATATGGATTTGATAAAGTAATAATTGAACAGTATGTGGTGATCCGTGATAAGAGTTTGCATTTGTGTTGTTGACATATACAATACGAGACCAATGATTCATTATATATATTTTGGGGAATTTAGTAGTGTGTGTGTGTGTGTGTTTATTCCTAGTCATAACAGTATCAGTTAATATGGTGGCCGGACAAAATGGTAGCAGACAAAATGGTACGGACAAAATGTTATGTGGGCATAATGGCATTGGACAAATTGGTATGGATAAAATGGTGCAGACAAAATGGTACCGGACAAAATGGTATTATGATTAAATGGTATAGACAAAATGGTATGGATAAAATGTTGCATACAAAATGATATGGGACATATGGTACATATATTAGAATTTCGCGTGCTGATGAAAATAACAATTACATAAAATCATAATAAAATTTAAATTGTATTATTATATTAAAATATTCACGCATCCATAAACTAACTGGAAAGAAACCAATACAAATGAATTTTATTAAATTCGTGTCACTTCGGAAATGTTAATTGTATTTTATTTTAAAAAAAACTCAAGAGAAACTGCAAATTACTTATGCCAAATCTACAAAATGCAACGATACCAAATAGTAATTCAATGCAATTTTAATGACATTCGCAATAATTTTGGATCAACAAAATCAGTCTTCCATTACCTAAAAGCAATTTATCACAATGTACCTGTGCATTCAACCCATATATAAACTAATGGACAATGGTTATTCATATCATCTGATATAGAATTTATGTTGGTCTCATTTTTAAAACAGACAACTAAAATTAACTTTATGATGACCTTCATCAAACTGGCTTTCTGGTATTGAAATTAAGCATTTACCATGAAGCCTAGGAATAACTTGATCTAGTGTTTGTGTCATGCTTCCATGCTCTTCCTTGCTTTCAAAAATCAATTTGTCTGTTGTTGTGGTTTTTTTTTTACATTTCGTATTAATACAATTGTAGTCGTACCATTTTGTCTATACCATTTAATCCTAGTACCATTTTGTCCCATACCATTTTATCCGTACCATTTTGTCTGCACCATTTTAGCGATACCAACTTATCCAATATCATTATGTCCACTTAACATTTTGTCCATACCATTTTGTCCGTACCATTTTGTCCGCTACCATTTTGTCCTAGTACTGTTAATATAGAAGATATACCAATATCAGTTAATATAGAAGACTACGGTATTTTTAAAAGTAGCTACTGACCTATCATTACTTACTATATGGAAGTCTGTTACATACTTTTTAATTCATAGTTTTAATTTCAGTTAAAACAAAGATGTTTAAGGTGCATTTGTGTTTGTGTTTATGTATATCTGCTATAAATACAAACTATCAATTTGTTGTACAAACTTTTAACAAGACAACCCCTTCCATCTAATCGCCCAAACTCACGATATGATAGATGCATTGAATGCTACTTTTGTAGCATATTGGAGGTCAAGCACACACACACACACACTATTAAAATTTTATGTCAAATTGGTAACCTGATTGCCCCCTCAATCAACCTGTACTTACACGGACATATATATGATTTTCATCATTATCAAGTAAGTGAAACAGTACTTTGAATTCTATTTGCGTTTTAAGCATATTTCTGGCTTCATACATCAGTTCCAAATTCCATTGAATGACTCGATGTTTCATAGGTCAATTCTGAGGTATCACACCACCATTTTCTTACGCGTTGGTTAAAATAACTTGTGTTAGCTATAAGAGAGACTTATAAAATTAAAGTTACTTTTTCGTTACTATAATCTCAATATGTCAGTATTAGGTCTTTTATGTATAGGCAAAATTATCACGTGACCGGTCGTTCAAACCAAAGTATGCGTGGCAAAAATACAAGACTTAACGTGGTTTGGCAGTATGGTGAAAAGTGTGAACATTCACCGCCATTTTGTTTAAAATTTGGTAATTCTTTTTAATGCTTCCGTTCCCAATACTCTAATATCGAGGACAGGGCAAAAATCAAAATTACTTTGGTCAAGTTCATTCGTATCCAATAAGTTAACTTAACTGATCCTTGGAAAGTTATTCATTTGAATTGTGAAAATTACAATTGTTGTCACTTACTGAAAAAGTGAAAACGAAAACTGCCGAAATGTTAAAAGAACACACAATTGCAGGACATCAGTAATTGCATCGACTGGAGGTGTTGCTGCTGACAGAAAGGGGGTGGGAGTTGATAATTAAAAAGCTAGACGTTTATTTAGTTTCAGATGTGGTACTTGTTACACAGAGTGCTTTATGTTACTGTGTATGTACACCAGGGAGTGTTCCGACGGTTTGATCTTTATTTGAACATTTATTAGTATTTGACCCGCTTGGGAAATATGTAGAGTAAAGTACATTAGTTTGACCGCGTGTTCGCAACTCGGCCTATGCGTTAAGTTGATGAGGTCCAATAAAAAATCATTTTGATGGAGTTGTACTGTGTATATGTGGTAAATAACCTGTCCACATTGATGGTTCTTCCGACTGAGCTTTCCTTTCATGTCAGTGTAAATGGCAACAAAAATGGTTATAACTATATATTTACCTCTTGTTGACATTGCCTAGTGAACGCATACGTATATCCCCTTTTATAGGTCAGAATAAGGACACTTACGTTTGACCTGTGCTTTGGTTTTAAATCTCATTTGATATGAAGATGACTTTGGTCTTGACAAATCTGTTCTGTTCACGCTACATTTGGACCCGATAAGGTGGTAGTACCAGAACGTTTTATATTGCATCATAACGCTATAGTTGACCTTGCAATAGGGTTTATGGCTCGCTCACCGCAGTAAATGTATCATTGTTCTATTTTTCATGGCAACGTGGTTCGTACCAAATTCAGTAGATGTCAAAAGTAACCATCCGTTACGGAACAAAACTAAGCTTGCTAAAAAAAATTGTAAGGACCTTACCTGGGTCAGGCCAATTTTTTCGTGTAAAAGATCTCGTTAAATTCTTTGTCCGTCGTGTCATTTTTTAAACATATCGGTTTCAGTATCTTGTTTCGTCTTTTGTCAGACATAACTTACTGACGACAAAAATTAAACATGCAGTTTAAGAAAATCATTGCATTAATATACACGAATTTCTTACAACAGAATAAATAATATAATAGCAAAAGAATGGGACATTAAATAAACCACTGAATTAAATTCCATGATGGCATTACGGATTTACATATTAGACTTGATCCGCAAATAGTTTTTTGACTCCGATCAAAGAAAGATTTTTGTGTGGAAGAATGCGTCACTCATATAATACGTGTTGTAGTTAATGTTCTTTATATTCAAACGTGATCAAGCCTTTTGTTAAGTATGAATTGCCCTGACAAATTATTTTTTATTTTACACGTAATCATTGACAAGTTGTAAAAATAAAAGAATGCTCAGTCTTTAGCCTGAGAAAGTATTTTGTTCACCGGTATTTAATCAACTCGCACCTATGCGCTGATCAATCATAATGAAATGTGCAAGTAAAGGTCAGTCTGAGGTATAGTTAACATCACGAAATACCTGTGTCAGCTATACCTTTTCATCAATTAATTCATCTTCATTTACATACAACCCTCCGTGTGCTAAGTAAATTTCACAAATACGAATTATATATATATATAAAGAGAGAGATAGATAGATGGATAGATAGATAGATTGATAGATAGATAGATAGATAGATAGATAGATAGATAGATGGATGGATAGATAGATGGGGGGGGATATCTGATAAACCGTGATATGACTGAGATTTTTACCTCAATTTATTTTTGCAATTTTAGACTTGTCATCTTCTAAAAACAACTGGTCTTCTAACTTGGACGTACTTGCTGTTAGTTTCTATCACAGACTCTGTAAACAATTTTCTTTATCCACGCCTTCTTCGTACATTGTCTAGAATGTTGACTGAATTAAATTATTTCAAAACCTCCAGTGAAGGTGTGTATATCGATACACGTATTCAGTATGATTCTTACATATTTGTCATTATGAGACAGTATATCGCCAGAAAAACAAATGCCGATCCATGAGGGTGGATTTAAGAGGTAGAGGGAAATGGGGATGTGTTGTAGGGGTTCAATCTATGTAGGGTCCAAGTACCCTGCTGTCATACCCCGTATATCATCGACAATTTACTTTAAAAAAATCAAACGGTCTTCGCTTTTCATAATTGAAAAATGACAGATGATGTAATGATTGGCAAAATATATTTTTACCACTTTCCATTCAAAAATTGCAGCAAAAGGATATTGTTGTCGATATATCTCAGTTAAGCAAAATTATAAATTAGACCTGCATAGAGAATTGTTGAAAAGAAGCTTTTGAACAGTAATAGATCTGAACGGACTTCGAGGGAATCAAAGCCCCGTCCACAAACATTTGCACATGAAAACGTATCGTGCTCATCAAGCTACCTAAAGGTGTATTGAATCATTACGTGAACAAAATATTTGTTTCACACTTTGAGTAAAGGCAAGTTAGCAGTTTTTGTGATAATGTCGCTCAAAGCTACTATATAATTCTTGTTTTAATATAAGTTTTGGCAACATTTCCCACATGATTATCCAAAATGTGTAACATGATACCGTCTACTATCACCAGGTCTACGCTGATAACCATTACGTTGACCTTAAGTAATTAGATAGATAGGTAGTAAGCAATGTTGATTGACATGTCGATGAAGTATATTGATTGACGTGTCGGAAGGTCTTGTTATTGATATGTTTGGAAAGGTCTTTGGGTGACTTGTAAGGCATATTATTACGGAAATGCGGCAAAACAAGGACAGAGTTTTGTATCTTATACGGAGAAAAAAGGAGGAAAGGAAAACTGTGTTTTAGCGTTCCGGTTGCCTAGTAATTAGAGCGTCCGCCTCGGATGCGGGAAGTCGGGGGTTAGAATCCCGGCCGATTCATACCAAAGACTTATACAAATGGTACATGAGGTTAGTCTTAGGACTGGTCGTCCTGGTGTCAGGATTATATGACTGGGTAGGACATGATGTTACATGTCTACGGTAAGATACCTCAGTGCTAGACATCACTATAATCTTTCACACTGCAGACATTGTTGCGATATGATTGAACAATTTTTAAAGATACGTTAAAGCTCCAACACACACACACACACACACACACACACACTGAATGATAAACATTCGAAAATCTTTGATATGGATATGCAAAATACACTATGATCGCCACAATTCTCATATAAAGCGTTTGAAAATAAAAGAAAAACAAAATAAAGTATGCAACAAGGTTCCTTCTTATAGTCAAGACTTTTTCAGAACCTCATCCGATCATCTAATTATTAGTAAATTTTGTTGAGCACAAGTTAGCTTAAATTGCCCACCATTCTCATAGCAGGCTGTGTGAATCATGTGATAGACACTTGCAGTACAAAGTTTGTATAACACTTTTTCGGCCCTCTCTGAATACAGTGTAGTCATGAAAGTAGTTTTCACTTAAAGGAAGTTTTCAAAGTAGTTTTCACTGAGAAGTAGTCTTCAAGGTAGTTTTCACTGAAGAGTAGCCATCAATGTAGTTTTCACTAAATAGTAGTCAAGGTAAGAGTAGTCAAGGTAGTTTTCACTGAAGAGTAGCCATCAATGTAGTTTTCACTAAATAGTAGTCAAGGTAAGAGTAGTCAAGGTAGTTTTCACTGAAGAGTGGCCATCAATGCAGTTATCACTGAAGAATAGACATCATGGTAGTTTTCACTGAAGAGAAGTCATCAATGTAATTATCACTGAAGGGTAGTCATTAAGGTAGTTTCCACTGAAGAGTAATCATCATGGTAGTTTTCATTGAAGAGTAGTCATTAACGTAGTTATCACTGAAGAGTAGTCATTCACGTAGTTTTCACTAAAGAATAGTCATTAATGTAGTGTTCACTAAATAGTAGTCTTCAGGGTAGTTTTCACTGAAGAGTAGGCATAAAAGTAGTTTTCACTGACGAGTAGTCATTAAGGTAGTTTTCACTGAAGAGTAGTCATTCAGGTAGTTTTTACTGAAGAGTAGTCATTAAGGTAGTTTTCACTGATGAGAAGTCATTCAGGTAGTTTGCACTAAAGAAAAGTTATCAATGTAATTTTCACTGAAGATTTGCCATAAATGTGGTTTTCACGGAAGATTAGTTATTGAGGTAGTTTTCACTGAAGAGTAGTCATTAAGGTAGTTTTCACTGAAGAGTAGTCATTAAGGTAGTTTTCACTAAATTATAGTCATCAATGTAGTTATCACTGACGAATAGTCATTGAGGTAGTTTTCAGTGAAGAGTAGTTATCAATGCTGTTTTCACTGAAGAGTAGTCATCAAGGTAGTTTTCACTGAAGAGTTGTCATCAGGGTAGTTATCACTGAAGATTAGTCATCAAGGTAGTTTTCACTGAAGAGTTGTCATCAGGGTAGTTATCACTGACGACTAGTCATTTAAGTAGTTTTCAGTGAAGAGTACTCATCAATGTAGTTTTCACTGTAGAGTACTCATCAATGTAGTTTTCGCTTTAGTTTTCCTGATTAACCTCTTATTCATTTTAGTTTACGTTTTGCAATCGACATTATATGTATCTCTAATAAAGAAGTATAATCGTTGAAAAGAACCAACATTAAGTTTACAGAAAATGCCATGCTACCGAGATAGCGATCTGATATATTTGTACATTTGTAATCAAGGTAGGATCGTATTTGATGAGTGCTGTATATAATTGTAACTTAGTTGTATGACTCAATTTCTTGATACGGTGTCAATAATGAAATAAAATATATAACTACGTTATAATTGGGAAAGATGAGATTGCTTGTAGAAAGAGAAAAACTAAATGCATGCAACAATTCCAAGCCCCGAACATGGCAGAGGTCGAAAATTTAGATATCGGTGTACTTTACAAGGGTAAAGGCTATTTTTTCCAGAAAAATCTGGAAAATACCACTCCACAGCTTTGACGGAAAACACTATTGAGAAAGTTGTATATGTCCGGATATTAAACTAATTTGTTTGCAACAAAAAAAGCTAGCCAACCGAATCTAAGGAGATATAAATTACGACTCATATTAACACCTTTTACAGAAATAAATTAGGTTGATTTAAACATAATTATTACTTAACACTCAGAGATCCAATCAAATGAAGTGTAAATAATTACATATTTTGTGGCGGCAACAATCACAAAATAAATTGGAAATAATTGACAATTTGGCTCATGGAATGCTCAATTAGACTTAGCGAAGAGAGTTAGGAAAGAGCAGACGAAGAAGGCGATCAAGCATAGTAAATAAAACTTGGCTGTAGAACAAAGCCACTAAGTTTATTGAACTGAGGTGAAATGCATATTACCACTTATATTTTTTATTTTTCATGGCAAATGTCGACAAAAAGTAAGCTAAGGTACAAAATGGATTTTTGAAAGCATTAAATATTTAACATAACATATAGATATCAACCACTCAGAGAAAGCTTGTACTTAGGTTTTCGGCCATGGGTAAGAATAAAACAGCTTGTACGTGTATAGACATAAGAGATTCATGTAATAAATATTGTTCTATACTGCGGGTCCAATTGTAAATACTTATAAAAGTTTGTGTCCTGACACCATCCAAATACCATTTGTATTAATATGTCATTGATGTCCGGTGAAAATAGTTCCAAATGGAAAGGGGTGGAAGGAGTCTTTTTGGCCCTAAAATTCACTGATTGTCCAGAAAATTAATTTATCGGATAATACCATGGCCCCAAAAAAGTACCAAGATTTTAAAAAGTATAAAATTTAAATTTATTTATTTTTACAAATAATTTGATATGACGGCCTATGTATGTGCTAGTGAAGACATAGTTGGCTGTAAAAAAAAAACGTTTTGTGCCTCATTTGGAGTTTTTATTTTAAAAAGGAATTAGCTGGTCCACATGCGACAACCAATTTCATATTTTATAGAATTTAAAGACAGGCTCGAATAACATTTAAACGGAATATTGTTTTGGTTGTCGCATACGGACCATGTGATAAACGATAAATTTAAATCTGTCAGCGTTCATTGGTTCCTTACATCTCTACAACGGTCAAGTATTCGGTACATTTAAACTGACGTATCTCATGTGATGAACGCATACATTTGACGTATACAACAATGACTATATGTTCAATATGACATAGCTCAACACTATCAATTCAATATTTAATTTTGTTTCTAAGTAAATGGACGTATGTTCGTCAAAAACAACAAATTTCGTCATATTTTTGCATCCTCAAGGATCTAAAAACTTCGCAGTGTAACAGAGAATATGCTTGCTATTTTACATAAGATACTTTTTTATAGTCTGTTTAATTTTTGACAGAAGACAAATTTTAAACCACCTGACATACATGCAAATTTCAAACATATTATCGTGTAAGCTCGTCCTTAACGACAGGACAAATGAAGACAAACCATGTTCCAAGCACACTTATTATGTCCTTCACCATGTGTGCCATACAATATAAGTACAAACTATAAAAAAGTGCGTTTTTTAAAAAAAATACATTTTCTTAGAAAAATATCTGTCACTCAAATCTCGCCTGTCATTTGTATTCAGTTTCTTTTCCTGCTTGTGTATTTGCACATTCTGAATATAAGGATGAGGGTAGTTAAATACAGAAGGGGCGCATGAAGGACGTCGATCCAAGGCGCATGAAGGACGTCAATCCAAGGCGCCTGAAGGACGTCAATCCAAGGCGCATGAAAGACGTCGATCCAAGGCGCATGAAGAACGTCGATCCAAGGCGCATGAAGGACGTCGATCCAAGGCGCCTAAAGGACGTTGATCCAAGGCGCATGAAAGACGTCGATCCAAGGCGCATGAAGAACGTCGATCCAAGGAGCATGAAGGACGTCGATCCAAGGCGCATAAAGGATGTCGATCCAAGGCGCCTGAAGGACGTTGATCCAAGGCGCATGAAAGACGTCGATCCAAGGCGCATGAAGAACGTCGATCCAAGGCGCATGAAGGACGTCAATCCAAGGCGCATAAAGGATGTCGATCCAAGGCGCATAAGGACGTCGATCCAAGACGTCGATCCAAGGCGCATGAAGGACATCGATCCAAGGCGCATGAAAGACGTCGATCCAAGGCGCATGAAGGACGTCGATCCAAGGCGCATAAAGGACGTCGATCCAAGGCGCATGAAGGACATAGATCCAAGGCGCACGAAGGACGTAGATCCAAGGCGCATGAAGGACGTCTATCCAAGGTGCATGAAGGACATAGATCCAAGGCGAATGAAGGACGTAGATCCAAGGCGAATGAAGGACGTAGATCCAAAGCGCATGAAAGACGTCGATCCACAACAACAATACAAAGCAGATTACGGTATTATTTTACTAACCGGGCCTTAAAGATACGGAATGATGATAGAAATAGTGACTAGGGTGTAACTTTTCCTTACCATGACCATTTTGAATATAAACAAAATTTGTTGTTTTAATTCGTCTTTAGACTGTATTCTTGCTGTGAACTCTGATAAACATCTTCTGATTATGAAATAATAATGTGAACCATACACGTAAAAGATACCAACTTACTGAAATCAGCACCGAACAAATTTAAAATGTAATATTTGATAGTATTACTATTCATTTGGTTCCCATTTTCCCATGAATTACTTCAGTACACAACTTGACAGTATCCACTGCTGAAGACTCGATTTCAGTCTCCATGTCTCCACCCGACAATAACGCAGAAGACGTAAACATTAATTCAGTAATTATCCAAGAAGTATTTATTGAAGATATGGTATATTTAGTGTTATGAATTTCATTATATTTGTAATGCAAAGACGTACGAAATATTTTATGTTTATTATCTTTATTTTTAACGGGAGAATACAATTTGTGATACATATTGTTTCAATCTGATTTTAATTAGATTATATTTGATTTTACGCAAAAGAATCCCACAAGACTGATTTCTCTCTCTCTCTCTCTTTCTGTGTGTGTGTGTGTGCATATATATATATATATATATATATATATATATATATATATATATATATATATATATAATTGATTGTCGTACCACGAGATTTATAACATTTTTGTTAGAAGAAAACGAGACTTGCAGAGTACCTTTAAATGAAACGTTTTCACAACGGGTGATATATAAAAGATACAGCGAACATACTATACTTATATTTTATTTTATTCATATCACACACAAATGCGCATACCTGCATTTCCAACGCAGTTAAGATTGATTACAAGCAACCGTGTAATGACAGAAGGAATGAACAGTGTACAGCCCTGTCCAGTGCGTCTGCTACAAAAAAATAGTTCATAAACTTTTGCGCTTAGTCACAATCTCATTTGCAATTTGATAATTTGCTTCTTTTAGTTTTTTAACGACGATTTTAAATCATATTGATTAAAAAAAAATATAAGGCACACTTAAGATTAAACAAGAAAGAAAGATGGTTTAACTTAAGAAAGTAGAGCACTACAAACACAGCATGGTTAACTACTTGAAAGTTGAACGCGCTAGCATAATTAAACGAGTCGGAGGTAAAAATCAAGCGAAACGGGGAAACGGCACGAGGTAATTCAAACATTTATATGTATTTACATTTTATCCAAATCATTGTTATGATTAAATTAACATTGCTACCAGCCTTGCAACTGTTTCCGTCCTCTATTTCCAACTTTTTCCTTTCTGTTTCTTCGTATGACTACATTTTTGCATTATTCATAACTCAAGAGACATCTTCAAATGATACATAGAGAAAGTCCTCCCTGTTCGTTTCTTAACAGACTTCTGCTTGTATCTTTCTCCAGGGAGAGACAGACAGACAGACAGAGGCAGAGAGAAATAGACGCGCGGTGGTGGGTTTGGAGAGACATATGCTAAAGACATTTATTCATTGCCAATCTGTGTTTCTTTATTGGTCGATTACTCTGCTGCCTTAGCAACCCACACAACGAAAGAAAAAGGTTGAAGGATGGTAGAACGGCCTTCGGACAGTTTAATATTAAATAATACGTTTTAGACAAATATTACTATAAAACCTAAAGCAGCAGAGAGGGTGGACAGACCAATTTTGGAAGCGTCCAAAAACCAAAATAAGCCTTCCTACGAACGATCGAAAAATAAAAAAGCGTCGACAGATTTTAAAAAAAGCATCGACGTTACTGAGAAAATCTCTCCGGGGTTTGTCTAATTAATATTACTCCATTGTCGTTGGTGATTTTTTCGAGTTTATTATGCACGCGTTTTACACAATTACGTCTTCGCCGAGAACCACCCTCTCTGCTGCTATTCATCCAAATATTTTATCAAGTCCAATACGATATCTTGTTCTAGGATCATGCAACGCTAACGTTATAAACCCGTGCGGAGTAGCTTGCGCTCGTGAAAAGAAGTTTCTGAATTTAATTATATCCATGTCACCGCTGCACCAAGTTTGATGAATATTTCTCATCGTGTGTGTATCAACTCCACTAAACACAACTAAAATATTACAGTTATCTTTGATCACTTTTGGTATTTGTGTGTATCGTTGAGTAACATAAATGACATCAGTGCTTTTATGTCTACCGCGAGAAAAAATCCTAGCAGGATTTGATTGTTTATCCAGCATCACATCATCGTATACAACCAAATTATTAATAAATCCGTCTATGGAATCAAATGATGGTGCTTCATCAATATCGGTTGTAAACTCGATAACATCGTTATCTTTATCTATTCGTGCGTTTTCATTAAAATCCTTGATCACATTATAACATCGTTGATCATCAACTGACGGTGCTACCAAATACAATTTATCCCACTTTAACCATCTCATTATAAGATAAAGTAACAACTGTGTCTTTCCACTTCCAGATGGTCCTATTATTATCATTCTGATGGAATTTGGTAACGCAGGATGGTGTTTGACAGGCTCTCGTTTTCTTGTCGCTGAAAAATCAATTATATAAAATATCCATGGATTTATATTGTGTGAAGTGCAGGACGCGTACCCCGATGGATACACTAACAACTATTACCACAAAAAATAATAGATTAGCGGTTACGGGTAAGTGTACGCGGTGTGGTACAAAGAAGTTTAAATTTATTCCCGGTGATAATTCAGGGACAAAGTCAGCGTTAAAAAAAAAAAAAAAAAAAAAAAAATACGAGGAGGTGATATTGCAGCAAAATTAACAAAGTTACCGGGAACTCCGTGGGCTGAATACGCAGGAGAAAAACATCTACCAGGATATAATTATTGCGGTCCTGGTACTCGATTCGATATTAGGCTTGATAATCAGGATGAACCAAAACCAGGCGAGGAACCAATAAATGCTATTGATAAAGCATGTCATGCTCATGATGTTGCGTATAAAAGCAATGATCTACAACATAGGCATATTGCAGATGTGAAATTAATTCATGCGCAAGATTCTATAAAAAATAAAAATATCAAAGAAAAATTAGCTAATTGGTTAGTAAGATCCGCGATGAAAGGCAAATTAGCACTAGGGGCTGGTAATATGTAAAATGGAATCGATTTATTATTCTCCAAGATGATACTGGAAAGGTAAAGCAGCAATTAGTATACTTGCTGATGCAGCAGCGGTTAAACATTCTACTGCTAAAGCGTGGTTATCCAAACAGGCAATATGGCAAATTTACCTACCACCACCTAAGCAAATTCACTTTGCACATTTCGATGTTAGTGTTCCTAATGAAGTTCATCAAGCTGATATTCTGTTTTTACCACATGATACTGTACGTAGAAAAACGTACAAATACGCGTTAACTGTCATTGACTTTGCAAGTAGATATAAAGAGGCAGGACCATTATCAACGAAAACATCATCTGAAGTAGCCGATGCGTTTGAACGAATTTATCAACGAGGACCATTACGATGGCCACAGCTGCTACAGGTTGATCCTGGCAAGGAATTTCTTGGTCCAGTATCATCGCTGATGAAACAACATAATACCAAAATACGACGAGGACATACTGCAATTCATCGTGATCAGGCAATTGTTGAACGATTTAATCGAACACTTGCTGAGAGGTTATTTGGATATCAATACGCGAAGGAATTTATTCAGGATACGAGATGTCGTGAATGGGTGACAAGATTACCAAGTGTGATAGCAGCGTTAAATAACAAGACCACTCGAATGACCAACATGAAACCTATTAGCGCAATTACAAAAAAATATACCTACACAACGACGTGATCTTTCAGCACAGCCAGTATTAGGTAATATCACTGTAAGATATTTATACCAGCCCGGTGAACTCGAAGGTGGTAAAAAAAGAGCGACTGATCCTATCTGGAGTGTTACCACACACAAAATATCCACCGTGACAAGATCCTCAGGTACACCCGCAATCTACCGATTAGATTCAACTGCTCCTCAACGTGGATTTGTACGTGAACAATTGCAAGTAATTCCCGAGGATACACAATTACCACCGCGATCACTTAACTAGCTCCGTTACGTCGATTACACTCAAGACAGGTCAACATGGTATTTTCTCGTGTATGACCAAGATTGTTATTTTTTTCTGTCTACGGTAAATTGTCTTGGATCATTTTTCAGATACCGCCATAACATTATACAATTACAATTTGCACAATGATTATTCTGTTGTTGTTTCAGCGCAATGACAACGTCAGTGTCAAGATCAAATTCTCGATTATTTTTTTTATCAGATTGTTTATAACCAGATAATTTTTTTCTTATTATATCACTTTGACATTCGTCAATATCATCACTAATCACTGACTCGTCCAAGACAATTCGTCTCAATTGAGATATTTTTCTAGTTCGAGACACTGCAAGATAAACTAAGTTTGACCATTCGATGTGATCATCGACGATCCAAACAACTGTATCAGAGATAGTTAATCCTTGAGATGAATGAATCGTCATTGCGTATCCAAGCGTCCACGGGGATTTATCAGCACGTAGAGCATCTTCAACAACATCAACATCAACTGCGACAATATCATTCAGCACAAGATTCTGTTTCTCGGTCTGTCCTGGTATATCAACGTTAATATTCTGCCGCCGTGTATCAGCTGGTCGATAACGTAACGGAACTGGCAGCGGCGGGAACTTTTCTCGTTGTAACTGAAATAATTCCCGTTGAAGTTTATCACGAATTATCTTTCTACTTGCAGCTATTAAATCGGTTGGTCGCCATGTTTGTAGAAAGTCATTCATGGGTGTTTCTGAAATTATTCCACGCATTACTTCACATTGAATTTTATTCGGTTGTAGTCTGATTATTTTTTTTTAATTCCTTCAACGTTGCATCAAGTGCTCTATGATCATCAGCCACTTCTTCATAATAATCGACAAAGTTCTTCAGCCATCCACGTGGAGATGGTCCAACAAACGGTGGTGGTTGACCGTGATCTCCGCACATTATCACAGCAGTATTTCTTGTTAACAACCAATCTAGAAATGTTTTTAATGTTTCCAACGACACAGTGCATATTTCATCCCAAATGATGATCCTTGGAATGTATTTCTCGCCCATCCTTAAAGAAGTCCATGTATCACCCTTCCATCGGAAGAAGCTGTGATAAGTACATGATTGTACTCCTCATTGTTTCATTTCTCGCGCAAGTCTGTGTGTAGGTGTCAGCACGATCATATCTGATTTTTGAAATAGTTCGATCGCTCGAGTGGTTTTACCAGAGCCCCCCGTTTTGTTTATGTATATCGTTTTATATCTAGCTATCGGATCATATACCGATGGTAACAACGAAGTTGTCGATGATATATTTAATCGCTGGTTTTATAATAATCATATTTGATCGTAACATCTGCTGATTCTGAATAATCAAGTATACTTTCTTTCTTTATTCTCCATGAACCCCACCGTACATCATCGTCCGTAAAATCATCCAACAACGTTGCATATTTCTTATCGATGTAGAACGAATCCGTTGCAACCCTAACTGCGGTATCAGGGAATTTTTTTTATCATAGATAACAACTTTATGCTCACGTAGGCCAACATCGATGATCTTAAATGCGTATACTGAGGCAATTCTCCATCCATATAGCTTACAATCGTACCTAATCGTGTTTCATTTGATAAATAAACATCTTCGAGGTTTATAAATATATTTCTCGCTGCTGCATCAGCAATTATAAAATCGTATTCGGCATCATCCAGTATTAATCGTGCATGACGTTGTTTATGATCATATGCTCCACTTTGAGTAAACTTTCCTATTATTTTTCTTCCAAGAGCCTTTGCTGTTTTATCACTATTATTGAGTTTAATCTCGAGGATTCAAGGAGCATCTTTGATGATATCATCCTTGAAAGCATCAGGACATTTTTCTCTAAATTCTTTAATGACCTCATCGAGACTGATATTTTCCCTCGGTGGCAACCAAACCTCGGTTTGTTTCTTATATGATATAATTGCCTCACTAACCACCAACGATACTAATATCGCACAATCGAGCATATATCGTAATAAAACTATTGGTGCCCATTGTTTTTCTGAGAAATGTCTACCAAACCAAACATAACATATCGTATGAAGATCCATAGCAAACTGGAATGATTCAACACAAGCAAATCCAGTTAGATCAAAATCCGGCAATGGTCCATTTATCGATACTCGCGTCATTTCATGTGTTGGATGACCGAACCTTGCAAAATACTTAGAACAATCTCCGTATCCGAGAAAACTTCCTGGATAACACGCAACCATATCAACAGATATCATATCGTTGTAATTATATTTATTATTCCACAATCCGCCGTGGCCATACTCGACACAACTTGATTGTATATCCGAAAGAAATTTATTTCGGGTTGGTTTCCACAGGTTTTTTTCTCTAGCAAAATGAGCTGCAACAGATGAAACAGTAAAACAGTTGCTGAGCAACTCATCAATATTTTCTGAATATTTCTGAGCAAGATTTTTCATTTCTTCATGCAGGGATTCTTTAAGATATATTTGACCGTTGGGTCGCACAAATTGATCATATTTTTCATCATCTGAGCTTTTAAATAACCACACTGACACAGGATCGTTTTTATTTATTTTGTTAATAAAAGTCAAACATGTTATCATCATAAAATTTAACAGTTCGATTTCGTGGAAACACTGTTACTGCGCTAGTCCATGCATGCACATTATGATCAATAATTTCGATCGAAGCTCCTTTTGATTTATACTTGGATTCATATAATATTTCTCCTGTTATCGTCGCTACGGTTATTGGGAATTTTAATTGTTTTCCTAACTCTGTGACATCTTTGATAGACGCCCCGATATCTTTAATCGTTTCGCCCCACTCATTTATTATTTTACGTCTTTTATCTGTTAAACCGTTTCCACGGGCCGCGTTTGTAAAATGTTCTATTACTCGCTCGGCTACACAGTTTATTTTTGAAAATTTCATCGGTGCTAGTTTATCAACGCTAGGTTTTTTATTTATCTCATAGATTCCATAAACAACTGCTGTTGCAGGATACGACCGCTCATAATACGGTTTGTCAATACCGGTCAATAGACCTGGTTTGGAATTTCTACTTAGTATGACAGTTTTTTTATTACCGTGGACAGGAACATATTTGTCACGGATAATCCAGTTATCTGTTTCTGAAAGTATAACAAATTTTATTCTAAAAAGATAACTTCCATCATCGAGCTGCTCAATAATAGCTGATGCTCTTTTGTCATTCATCGTAGCATCGATGATACCTTTGGCCTTGATTTTGTCATTGCGAATAATCTTGAACGTTGACCAGACATGAGATGCACCATCTGCGTGAAATTCTTTCTTCGCGTCGTGAATTTTTCGATCAAACTTTTATTTTTCCGATCAATCAAATCTCGTATGGGCATGTCAGGAGATATCCTGTCAAGGTTGAATTTACTTGTTTTCCAAGGCTTTATTCGTGATAATCTCTCAAACTCATCCATATTATATTTCAGACAAGTATTTCAAAAAAAACATTATATATACAATGTCTCAATGCAAATGGTTGATGATCGGATCATTAACTTGTAATAAATCCTGTAAAAAGGAATTCTGCGGACAACACTTGCAAAACGTTCACCGTTGAAGCTTAGGACCAATACTATGTCTGCGATGTGGTGCTGGAGTACGAGAAAAACACAGTTGTGTGCGTGTTGTGGTGGTAAACGATACAGAGAGCTTAAAAGATATTATGATAAAAAAATAATGACCCTGAGAGAGTCAACGACAACGCCATAAAATCCGTGGAGGATTATCTAACTAAGTTTTCAGACAAATTATGATTTAAACAAATAATGTTATTGTATAATGGAGCAAAATGAATTTGTCCCACATCCTATAATAACAAACTACGAATCAAATGTTGATGGTATGATCAGAAATTGTCAGAAGAAAGTACCAGTTGGTTATATTAATAATCATGGTTATCTATTGTTTACTGCTGGAAAGAAACCTTCTCTCTGTCAGCGTTTCACATACGAGTGTTACAAGGGGTTGATCAAAGACGGTCTTGTAATCGATCATATTGACGGGAATCCTCAAAATAATTATTTTTCCAATCTTCGAGCTGTTACACAGAGCGAGAATAATACACGTGGTAATACTGAGAGATGTAAAACAACCGGAAGGAGGGCGGTAAAATCTACAAACATAGAAACTGGCGAAGAGATTATATTTCAATCAATGAATTTAGCTGCGAAATATTTTAATATTAACCCGCCTTCAGTACAATTTGTCGCGGAAAATATAACCAGATCCACTTTTTCCAAGAAATATCAACAGGAAATCACCTTCCAATATTGTTAATGAGATAAACTATCATCACTACCTAGATTATATTTATTAACCATTTTTTAAATTATTTATCCTTTTTGGCAAAAATCCTCACTTTTATACTACTTATTTTTTTGACTCATATGAAAGGGAGATTACTTCTGTAATATATATTTATCCGCAGATTTCTGATTTTTTATGATCGTAATTAGTCAATTAACCATCCACGTCGTAATTAATATCAATAATTATACTCGTAGAAGGATATTTATGGTTTTTAGCTTACAAAATAAATATATAAACGTATTTCCCATCATGCAATATAGCGGAGTTATTTTTGGATCTGTTACGAGAAATCGAGGCAGAACACGCAGTTTTAATGCAGATATTTACAATCTGTTTAGGAACCGCTGTTATAATACAAACCGATCTGCAGGTAAAAACGTTTAATAATGCAGTGGTAGCATGTACATATATTTTATCAAGGCAAAACACGCTGCTAGTGCAGATATTTACAATCTGTTACGAGAAATCTTGGCAGAAACCGCTGTTTTAATGCACAAGTATTTACAATCTTGGCAGAAACAGCTGTTTTAATGCACAAGTATTTACAATCTATTCAGAAACCGCTGTTTTAAAGCACAAGTATATATACCTTACAATCTATTCAAAAACCGTGGTTATAATAATTTCTGAAACATATATTGTAAGATGATTCGATAGCTCAGTTGTAACGAATCTGGCCGTGATGCTCACGGTCCCAGGATCGAATCCCATGACTGAAAACCATCGGTGGTTTACGCATACTTGCGATTTTTATAATTAATTGGGGGGCTCCGCCTGAAGCCTCGAAACTCAACAGAAAAAAGACACACACCCACCACATCACTGGTGGTAGGTACATGTTTTGTATCACCCACGGGCTGATTATATTGGTGGGTGTCAAAATCTGTTAAGCTTAGAGAAGGCCCCCCCCCCCGTATATGTTGTGCCGTCCTTGTCATTCATTCATTGTATATATTCCATGTCATTCATTCATTGTATATATTATAAATACTATGAGTTGTGCTGTCCTTAATTAAGATTTCATTCATTGTGTATATTTCATGTCATTCATTGTATATATTCCATATACCCCCTGAACTTGCTAAAAGACTCGAATAGAAGTTCATAGGGATTGTATATGTTGTGCTGTCCTTAATTAAGATTTCATTCATTGTGTATATTTCATATATCCCTGAACTTGCTAAAAGGCTCGAATAGAGGTTCATATAGGGATTGTCATTCATTGTATATATTTCATGTCATTCATTGTATATGTTTGTGCTGTCTTCACCAAACGCACCCTCTTGGACCTCTACACCGTTGTTTGACTGGTTAGGGGCTCTCATAGGGGGTAGTGTTTCGTATGCCCGTTGAACTTGGTAGAATGCGGAGGCAAGCTACGAGTTCTGGGTTGCACTGTCCTTGTAAATACTATATGTTGTGCTGTGCCCCTTCCTGAACTTGCTAAAAGACTCGAATAGAAGTTCATAGGGGATTGTCATTCATTGTATATATTCATCATAGATGTTGTGCTGTGCCCCTTCTTCAACTTGCTTCCTAAAAGACTCGAATAGAAGTTCATAGGGGATATTTTTTCTTTTATATATATATATATATATATATATATATATATATATATATATATATATATATATATATATATATATATATATATATATATATATATATATATATATATATATATACTAAATAATGAACTATGAAAATATCAATGATGTAATCGTTGGTATTCAAAACTTAGAAAAAGACAGTATTAATATATCTGATGAATTGAATCCTAAAAAGAGTATTTCTGATTTTGAAATCTTACAAGAACGTAAAAATGATGGTGGTTTTACACTGTCGTCTGAATACAAGTTCATAAAACGAATTCAGGCGGCGATGTTCCGGTCACTAGCTGCAGTAAAAGATGATCAGGTCAAGGACATCCTTCCTCTCTCTGCCGCAGTAGAAAGAATTAGGTTAGAGTTATCCCACGAATACGAGGCAAAGAAAACGATCAGTACTCGTATAAGACAATTGAGAAAAATCATGTTAGCGAGTAACCTCGTTACTGGTGAAACGATCCAAAGTAACCTCGTTGGTGAAACGACCGAACACGTGTAAATTTTTATTTATTCTGAAATATTATATTTATTCTGAAATATTTTATTTATTCTGAAATATTATATATTCATTCTGAAATATTTTATTCATTCTGAAATATTATATTTTCTGAAATATTTTATTTATTTTGAAATATTATATATTTATTCTGAAATATTTTATTTATTCTGAAATATATTTTCTGAAATATTTTATTTATTTTGAAATATTATATATTTATTCTGAAATATTTTATTTATTCTGAAATATTATACTTACTGAAATATTATATATTTATTCTGAAATATTATATTTTTTGAAATATTATATTTTCCGAAATATTATATTTATTCTGAAATATTTTATTTATTCTGAAATATTTTATATTTATTTTGAAATATTATATCTTCTGAAATATTATATTTATTCTGAAATATTATATTTATTCTGAAATATTATATTTATTTTGAAGTATTATATTTTAATTGAAATATTATATTTATTCTGAAATATTATATTTATTCTAAAATATTATATTTATTTTGAAATATTATATTTATTTTGAAAGATTATATTTATTTTGAAATATTATATTTATTTTGAAACATTATATTTATTCTGAAATATTATATTTATTTTGAAATATTATATATTTATTCTGAAATATTATATATTTCATAAAATCTGATTGATTTTGTTAATTTTAAGTACCAATCACCATATCAATTTCAGAATAAAAAAAAATATTTCATAATAAAATATTTCTGAATAAATATATAATATTTTTTTTAGTATACTTGCAAAACTGATCGATTTACACGATTTTGAGGACCGAAATACCCATCAGAATTAAAAAACTGATCGATTTGCATGATTTTGAGTATCAACCACCATATCAATTTCAAAGTAAATACAATATTTCAGAATAAATACAATATTTCTGATAAAATAAAATATTTCTGATAAAATACAATATTTCTGATAAAATAAAATATTTCTGATAAAATACAATATTTCTGACAAATCTACGATAAAGATATATGACAGAAATCTTAGGATTTCACATACAGATTGACAATCATTTCCTCCCCACGCAGGTCAATTAATCGTCCTATGTGGTCAGTTAGTTTAAAATTTATTCGTGTTAACATATTATTATGACACCGCAGATAAACAGGATTAGTTGGTTCTTGCACGGTCAAATCCCCAGGGGGAACTTGTGGTGTGAACGTGTATAAAATGTATCCATGTTGAGCCCGATTTGATTTTCCGAGATCTATTTGATAGCTACCATCGATCACATCACAAACTAGATTAACCGCGATCGTTGAGGTTATATTAACGATTCCCGGAGATACATGTTTGCCGCCGCCGTCTGGATCATTATTATATCTAAGAATAAACTCCGGTGGAGTTATTTTTTTTCCATGCACCAATTATTTTAGGAAAGTTTTCGTTGATAAGATCCTTGATTGATTTTGTCAAGTCGTCGGTGGCAAATCCTGGTAGTATAAAATTTAATAAATCCGCTTCATTTATCTTATAATGATCAAGATAAGTTTGTTTGGTACTTATACCCGTCTTAAGCGGAAGAATGCTTTCATTTATAACATCAATAAAATATCGATTAACGTATTTAAAATCTAATATAATTTGATTTAAATGTTGTATTGTTTCAATAATTTTTATTTTCAGATTGTTATTAGGATACTCCTTGATATAATTTTTAAACAACTGTGTTAATGTTGTTGATGTATTTGTAAACTCGGCCTTAATTTCGTCGGATATAATCCTGACATATTTTTCACCAACATTTGTGGTTGAAGCTGTCACATCACCAACAACAAAATGAGAAAATGTTGGTGTGATAAGTTTTCCACCAGCAGCAGCAACAGAATCTCTCCATGCTGGTTACTGACGAGAAAATCGATATCCTGGAACCGTCATAAGTTTTGCTTCGTCGGTGAGATGGTCAATGATATTCTGGCGCAATATCAGGCTAACCTAGTACGGATCTTATCGTGGACTGATAAATATCTACAGCATAATCAGGAGAATGTATCTCAACCGCAGAAGATAACGTCGGCTCATGAACGTTAATTGATATTTTTGCTTCTTTTCCGCTTATTGATTTTATTCTACGAGCAAATTCCTCATTGATTTGTTCGATCTCATAACTGCCAGTTGGTATTCCAAAAACAACCTTGTCAGGTGTTCCATCGGGTTTGTTTTTATTAGCAAATACAAGTGAATTATTTGCTTGTGTACCATTAAATGATTTCGATCTGATATTTGGCCAACTATGGTATACTCGTAATTGCGCTAGTGCAATTTCATTCACGCGAATTGCAGTTGGAAAATTGATGCTAAATTCAGAATTAGTCGAGCTTACCGAGATCATTGTGATCTTGTGCGGGGTTGTGTTCGTCACGATCTGCTGGAGTAATTCTGTCATTATTAATACTCGTACCTTTAATACCAGCGCAGTTGTATATTTTAATCATCTCTGAAAACTCAAAATCAGAAATTATTCCATCACTGAGACTCGCTGATAACAACGAAGATAACTTTGAGTATGCGACCGTCGCTGTATGTAATCTTATCATGCAATCGGATAATTTTTCATTCGTGCAAGTGCATACTTTTTTTGCAATAATATTGAGCACACCTGCAATCTTTGTTGATGTTGAAATACAAATAGTTACAGCTACTGGTGCCATCATTGTCACCGCTGATAATATCACACCGGTTCCAACAACAACAGCGGATACTGAATAAACGATTACGTCGACGATAACTAGTCGTCGTCGATGTTTCTTTACTTTTACCGTGTATTGTTCGACTCGATCTTTCAACGCTGCCTGCCATTCACGCGCTTGATTGTACCTATAATGTTGCGATGCAACGTCGATATAGGTACTCATTATATTTTATACAGTAACCGATTGAGGCGTTTCAGCTACAAATTCCAAACACCACCAGTAAGATGTTGCGGTTAATTTTTTATCAGCTGCTTCCAAAATAAATATTTCTTCGTTTCCGCTATTTAATACAACAGATACAACCCCGGAAAACTTATCAGTTGAATGGCGCCATAGATACGTTGTAAATATTTCAAATTTTGCAGCACTGAACACAGACAACCTGTACACGCCAGTGACTGTTGCGATATATTTGATAGTTTTATTTTGCTGCGACAATGTTGCGAATCCCGATGATACTGTGTATACGATGTTGGTAATATGTCTGGGAATAACCCCGCCGGGAATTTTAATCAAACTGGTTTTATTAACGATCTCAGGAATCTCCGCTACGATGTTTTGCTGTGTTTGTTTGATCGTGTCGATGTTCGTCTTGATATCAACGAGTTTAACGTCAACGACCAACGGGTTACCAAAATATTCCTCTGCGGTTTCATCAATCTTTCTAAAGTTTCTGCGAAGATTTGTAAACGCGTTTGCATGATCGTCATACTCGGCCCGCAACGTGGATAATTTACTATCTACGGTGTTGTAGTTGACGTCGACGTATTTTTTGTTGCGGCATCTTCGTCGAATGTTGGATCTCTTAAAACTACTATCTTATTCCCGTTCATGCTGAGTCCTCCCGTCATTGTGTCACCGGTATTTTGCACGCGATTAGCAACACTTGCTGTAATTTGATCTCTGATGGTTGTAAACGATATACTTGAATCCCTGATTCTGCTGCCGTCAGTAAACACAGGGATGTTATCCGTGATCGCACCGAGTACTCGTCGAATTATATCATTTCATTTGATATTGCTGGTTTTTAGTTTACCATGTCGATCCTGAAAAATAACAACCTCATCTGGGTCAACTCCAGCCAGGTTCATAATATCAGCGAGTTCATCTTTAGTCGCGTACTTTGACAGATCAATGTCATCGGATATTTTCTTAACGCGTGAAGAAGATCTTCCGTAAATTTCAACCATTATATAAGATCTAATGATCTAATGATCTGTTTAAAACGCTTTACGCGCAACGAAGCGGTTGCTTGTATAATCATGCACGACTTTATGTGGCGGTTTGGATGATTTTGATATAGCGTTAAGTACATTAATTACTTCACGGCCACATATTGGCGGATCTGTCATTGTTTGTGTGGGTAGCGTTGAATACCAAACTTGCGCGTGAAGTGGCGCGACATACTTGATAAATTCAACAGGTGGAGCTAACCCGTATGAATCAAAATAAACGATTCCACGTGGATCAACCGCGTATGATACCCAATGAGTACCGGGTCCTGAATTCGAGTCAAGATTAATAATACCTGTTTCGAGTTTGTTCGGTTGTTTCGGTAATTGATATCGCATAAAAACACCTCTGAAGTTTTTTATTTTAAATCGTTTAGCAACATCAAGTAAATCAAAATTCGATGCTGGAGCATCTAACGAAGTGATCCTGGAAGCCTCAGACCTCTTCTCCAACGAGATCCTGGCAATCTTAGGCCGCGTCCCTTTTTTGTACCCCTTTCCTGTTGCTTTCTTTACAGCCATTGCAGCAGCTGTTCCAACAGCACCTAATGCGGCTGCTTTTGCTACGGCTGGAGCAGCAGCAGCTATTAACGCTGGAATAGCCGCGAGAAATAAAAAAATGCCACCGGTTTTAGCTGAGTCCTTAATCGCACCCGCAGAGAGATTAAGTTTGACGCCTGTCTTTGATTGTTTTGCGCCGCTGAAATGTTTAAGTTGACGTTCTGATAATGATAGTTTATTTTGACCACCCGTGATCTGATCTCGCTTTAGTGAAATTTTCTTTCCGCAGTTTTTTGCTGAATTTGATTGAAGGTTTTTAACCTGACCAGGAGTCAGACTGACACTAACGTGATGATATGACATTTTATGATAAATACTTGCCACGCTCCAAATAATGATTAAAGATTTTCTACTGGTGCATCAACGACTCTCATTCGACCACTACCACCTTCAAGTAATATTGCTTTATCACTGAGTATAACCGCGACTGCTCTGTAATCAGCCCCACCTGTATTTAACATTGCTTTTAGATGTATATCAACTACAGATTGTTTTGATAGATCAAGATGCTCCAGTGAAAAGTAATAAATCGGATACAAAGTTCTGAAATCATGCTGTGATATTTGCAACCCAGTATCAACATTTTGATCACGTCCCGTGAATGACATCAATCGATGATATACACGTCCTATATGATTTTGTTCATAATTTAGTTGTATATTCTATATTGGTTCTTGTTGTCCGTTTATCCGTAAAGAAATATCTGTGATACCTAGTTGGTCAAATATCATATGAGAGTGAACTTGTGAGCCTAATCGATCATGGCGCTGAAACGCAATAAAAATAATTCGTGGTGCAGAAACACCTTGTTGTGATGCTATATGCCATGTAAACCGACCGTTAACGTCAGTTTGCGTACTATCTGTGCTTGTTGTTAACCATGACAACAAGGATTTACCACCTGTGTCCATGAAAGAAATCAACTTTTGTTCTTCTGCGATCGTTGGAGTCATTACTGGCATCCACAACGATAGTTTTGATAATACTACTTTACCAGCATCACCAGCAGATCTCCACAGAGCATCGTTATCATCACTCTTTCTTACAAGAACAACCGTGTGTCTAGCTCCAAAAATAACCTTTCTAACATTTCTACAAAATCCAAAAATATGCGATATTGGAATTGTACATGAAAAACTTCTATTGGCTCCTGGCAACATATTTCTACGTGCTGCAAATCCCAGGTTAAAATTTTCATTAGAGCCATGAACCACCGGCGCCACATCAGCATCATCGGCAGCGGCAGAGTGTTTTTTTTTTTTTTTTGGTCGTCTTATATTATACGGATCGCTTTCAGGGTGATTAGAATTATCTTTTACAAACATCATTGTGGGATCTGCTGATCTTGTATAATCATCAGAATATCTTGCCAACCCTATTATTGTTGTAGCAACATCGATATCTTTCTGAATTGATTCAATATTTTTGCCATCGATCAGGTATGTGGGGCTATCAGATAATGCCATGATCCCGTTGTTGACAAAACCAACTTTAAATGCATCTAAGTAATTATTATTATCCGTTTTTACAATTGTACCTTCTACCTCAATAAAAGCCTCAGCGGGTAAAAAGTATCTACTTGTGTGATGAACTTGTAGTTCAATTCTTCCTCCACGTTGATCTGGTGTTCGTGCGTCATAAGAATAAAACTGATAATCACGTACCGATTCATCTTTAAGGACAGGTTTTTCCATATCAAATGCTTCGTCGGATATGCGCTTGAACATTTTATTATAATTATTTCCGTTTAACACGTTGATTAGCTCGTTCGGGAAATTCCACTTCGGGAAGTTCCACTTCCTGATATCAAACTTGAAATATTATTTCTTGGTTCACCGAGTCCTTGATCTGCTAACGCTGCCAGTTTTTGATTTGCCGCTTGATTTATTATTTTACTCACGTCTGCGGGCATGATTTCCGTACTTGCCAGTTTCACTGGTGGCTGTGATCTTCGTCTTATTAATCGTGCTAGTCTATCTTTGATCGCCGAGAACGCCTTACCAGCAACATTGATAATTGCACCAGGAGCTTTTTCACGAACAATATCGATAGCTTTCATTGATAATTGTTTTGCAACAGGTGCTACTTTTGGAGCCATCCTTGTAAATAATCCCGGTACAACATCACCAAGTCCATCTCCGTAAATTGCTCCATAGATTGGTAATCGTGAGTTTACCGCTCTGACCTGTACGGATTTACGATGATTATTATGTATGATCATCTTATTTTATTTACCATTTATCTAACAACTAGTCACTGTAATCATCAACAAGTTCATCGATAAGTTCTCGGTAAACGCCGATATCCATGATACCACCTTGAAATAATCGCCGACAAATATCAGCTGCTTCATTGGTTGTTTCTGGTGAGTTATTTCCGGCACGTTTTCCCCCTATGAGAACTTCTAACCGTGACACATCATTGAGGATATTGTTAGGACATAAACCAGAGCCTTGTTTAGGTTCATCTTGAGATGTTTTAAATACTGGTGGTTGCATTATCGGATAAAATGATTCAGTGGTGACCGGGTATGTGTCAGGTGAATCACTTTGAAATCCACGTGGTGAATCTTCCGGTGTAAATGTAATTACCGGCGCAGGAATTTTTTTACGTTGTAAAGGTGGAGGAAGTTGATATGAGGGTTCTTGCTGGGAGAGTTGTTCTTGTTCTTGTTGTTTTATTTTCTCTCTGTAAAGTCTTTTTACTTCTTCATAAATACTTTTGAATTCTGGACCTCTAACTTGTTTTTTGTTTCTATATATGCGATACATCCATCTAATAAGATCATCATTACTCACTTTTTTAAGACTGGGTTTTAAAATATTAGATTTATTAGATATACCAAATAATATTATTTCGGGTAAGTTTTCTCTTTTAGTATTTTTAATATCTTCGACAAACCCTTCGTTAAATTTTGCAATCAATTCTACGTTTTCTTCTACTGGTTTGGGTTCAGGTGTATGTTCTTTTCTCACGTCGGCGACTTCAGTACGAAGTTCTCCAATATCTTCACCAACGGGTGGAGGTTGGGCCGCAGCTACATCACTTGGAAGATCTCGTATAATCTTTTTTATTTGTTTGGTTCTTCTTGCTATTTTTTCAGTCTGCGCTGCAGTTTGTTCTAATACTGGAAAAATACCCTTTTTCCTCTTCTCATCATCCTCAATATCTCCCCATATAGTTTTTTCAACAGCCGCTGCAGCTTTCTTAGTAGCTGCACTGACGGGTTTAAACAGTTTTTTGGTGTCTTCTTCATACTGAACTTGTGATTGTTGCTGCGCTCGTAAGTTTTCTCTAAATGAGTCTCTGACAGGAAGAAATTGTTTGATTGCTTCTAATCGTTCTCGAGCTATCCTTGCAGTATGAGATTCCGGATGTACCATTATTTTAATATAACATAATGATTTAATTATAGCAGCAGAGAGGGTGGGACATCGGCGAAGATGTAACTGTGTAAAACGCGTGCATAATAAACTAGAAAAAATCACCAACGACAATGGAGTAATATTAATTAGACAAACCCCGGAGAGATTTTCTCAGTAACGTCGATGCTTTTTTTTAAAAATCTGTCGACGCTTTTTTATTTTTCGATCGTTCGTAGGAAGGCTTATTTTGGTTTTTGGACGCTTCCAAAATTGGTCTGTCCACCCTCTCTGCTGCTCCTAAATAAAGAAATGAAAATAAACGAAGCATCAAAGAGATTACATTATGTGTATTTCTCCTTACAAATAAATGTACCATATTAATTTTGACAAGATATTGCAACTTTGTATCACTGGTATTGCGAAAAATGTATAAACGTATCATAGAACTTTAACACCTAACCGTTAAGAAGTCCCGGGTTCTTGTAGGTTACTTGGTGTAAATTCAGTTTTTTTCTTTCTTCTCACTCCACATTCTTCTCCGTATTATCTCCCTTATGCACGAGTTGGGTGATCTCGATGGGTGTGTGTGTGATTTGGATTTTTAACTTAGCTTTTACAATTTTTCTGTCATAGTGCTACGACGTCTGCAGTGTGGCAGTTTGTAGTGATGTCTAGCACTGGGGCATCATGCCGCAGACATGTTAGCATGATGTCCCGTCCAGTAACAGTATCCTGACACCAGGCTGACAAGTCCTAACACTAACCTCTTGAGCACCAAGCGAGGCAGCTGTTAGTTGTTGTTGTTGTTATTGTAGAGTTAACGCCATTTTTTCAGCACACGATGGCGGCCAGTATTAATGGTGGAGGAAGAACCCGGGATAACCCCAGAAAGAGCCACCGACCCACGAGAAGCTACTGGCAAGCTCTCTCACATACCCACACTGGCCGAATCCGAGAGTCACACCCACGCATAGGTGATATAGCAGTGATCCGTAACGGAGAGCGCTTTAGACCACTCGGCCATTCGGGGACCCCGCAGCTGTTAGTAACTTTTTTTTATAAGTCTTTGATGTAATTCGGCCAGGGATCGAACCTACGACCTCCCGCATCCTAGGCGTACGCTCTAACCACTAGACCACCGGATCGGTGATCTCGATGAAATTCTGCACCATGTTCAATTCATTTAGAATATGGGAATTATTTTTAAAAATTGTTGTTATTTTATTACAATAGTACAGTGATGATAATTAGTCAGTGGAAATTCATTAACGGATTTTGAGAATATAGAACCGATAGTCTACTGTTGATATACAACCTATTATTGTGTGCTGAATCCTTTCTCCGTTAACTTTACATTGTCAGAATTGTTCTGTATTTTTCCGTATTAGACTGCAACATTCTGCACGAAACGTTTGTCTAAAAATAGTATAGTGTATTAGGACCTACACTGTAAATAAACAATGCACGCTCATGTAGTACGTGCTTTAGCTTTTGGTTTATTAGATTTATTTGTGGATAAACTAAACAAGCTGTTTCGTCCATTTGAAGACATTTCTGATAATGTTAACGATTTGAATGAACTCTCGGAGTCACAAATGAAACTTTCAAGCAAGCAAAGGATAGAATGTGATATTCGCAATATCAACAACAAAAGTGAGAGACGCATTAATTGATCATTTAAATAATTATTTAGAATAAATATTCGTAACCTTTCGCCAATAGACTGGTTCAGACTCTCTATGGTCAAGAAAAGATAGCATAGAAAAGCATATTTAGGCCATATATATCAGAGACGTACCAGTCAGTAAAAATAAGAAATTCGAGAAAAAATGCACCTGAAGGTTTTGGTAGAAAACTAGGAGCCTCATTGCCAATAAGCGATGACGACAAAAAAACATTATTTCCGCTGGCTCAGTGGACTGTCACACAACAGCTGCTTTGAAATCTTCTCCGTTTAACTATTTTGATACACTGTTCGGCTAAGCATAGAAGACATACACTGTATATAATACAGGTCATAGCTGGGATTCCTCCAACAACGAGCATGCAAGTGACAGGGCATAAATATATGTCTTCTTAACTGGTAATATGAATGGCAACAAATATACTTACATTTATGGATCTTGAATTTCCACCAAAATGTACTTTTTGAGTCAGTTCAGCAAATCCGAATCACATGACCCATGTCAAAACCTAATACACACCGAAATAGTACTGTAATATCCAACTTAAATTATATTCTACTTACTGCATTAGAAACGAAATTAATGTGCTGTTCCGTAACGTCTTTATGACAATTTAAATTAAACGAATCCATGTTTTCCCCACATTATGATTCAAACAAATTTCAGAAAGAAAACACGGATTCAGTTGATTCAATTGCACAAATCACATGTATATCGTATGCAATTGACCCAATGAATCCAGTCCATCGTAAGCAGACAAGCAGAACTGAGTTGGATCAAAAGAAAAGCAAAATCCATCCATTCAGTCTTTTTTAAACGAGAATTTTTAAAACTAATATCGAGCGCGCTACGAGGTCCAAAGATCGCTGTGCGGTACAATGTACACATTAATATTGTTACTGTGTATTGTTGCATTAACGGTCGTGTATTTATTATGAAATACAGCATAAATTCAATTACTTTGTTTTTTGTAGTGTTTGCTTTTATTATTAAGCATTAGGTAGAAAAAAGAAATGAGTATTCAATTAAAAGGTTACTGCATTTTTATGGAAAAATACTTGGTTTTTGTTGTTGTTTTTTTCCGGACAAATACTTTATTTCCAGTTTCTTGTAGTATTGTTCAGAAACGATCTCTGTCGTGTACACGCATGCGCGAACGTATCATAATTTGCTACGCCTGGCATACATTAATGATGCATATGCGAAACATTCCGGATATTATTCACACCACAAACGCAGCTGATTTTTCTATTTAATTGTTCGGTTTAACATTAATTTAAAAAACAGTGGTGTGCGTCTTTTTAAGGTTTAGTTCTGTGACTTTATACTAACCTAGACTACGATTATTACGATATCAACTTGAAATGCAATGCGATATGGCTTTGTTTATTCGAAGTACACGGGATCGGAATATAAACTTCATAAAGAAAAATTGCTATGCGGTATATATGGATATAGATAATGGATCATCCTTAATTTCCATGACGTTTAATATAAAATGTAAAATCTCCGGAGTGTGGTGGTGGAATAAATGCAATAATATGGCACGATTGTCTCCAAAGCGAAATCTAGTGCCTTTTCATGATATTCGCCACGGAATATGCAGACGTTTACGGGATAAATCCCATGCATTTACAATGTATTTAAAAACAAGCTAACACGATAATGATGGGTTATGATGAGTTAATTTGCTATGCAGCAGTTATAATGTAAAGGATAAGATCATGGGCTGGTAGATCATTACGCACTGGAACAAATCCACTTGTATCAATCTGTCTTACAGTAATTTTGTTGTTTTGTTTTTGTTTTGTTGTTTTGTTCTTGTTGCAGTTTTTTCATTCCACCCATTCTGGAGATCAGTTTTTGAAACAAAATAAGAAACCAGTATCTGTTTACTCATCATCGTGACACTGACTATATTAAAGCTGATATCCTTGGTCTGTGAAGTTATAAAACCGTGTTACATGTGTTGAATGAATGCATCACAGGCTGTTATTTCACTCTTATATTGAACAGGAAATTCAAGTTTCATTGAATGCTTGTTCCTTTGCTCATTACCATTGTTACGATTTCTACTTTTATTTCAACCGGAATATCATATTTCTCTTGAACCACAATTTACATTGCTGTATTTGTGTGATTTCTTTTGTCTGTCGTGGACAATCGAAACGCGTGTATTCTTTCTAAAATTTGCTATGACCTTGTTATACTTTAGTACGATCACCCATACTAACATTTTAAAAAGGCTAACACTGAACGCTAGGTAGGTAGGTAGCTAGGTAGGTACACTTATGTTTACATTGTTTGCATTAGAACGGCAATAAATCCTAAACAAACTATTTGCATCTGAAAACGCATCCAGTCACTCTATCCTATATAATTATTCTTAGAAATTATCGCGATCACGTTTCAATGTTTACAAAAAACACTGTTTATGGTGGAAACAGCTTGTAATCTGATTTCAATAAAATTTCTAAATTCAATCTCTAGTGGATTTCGTCCCAAGATTGTTTTGTCATAAATACCATGCTCTGGGCTGCTTTAGGTACATTAATAATGCCGGTATAATAATTTGTTTGAGCTGATTGATTATAATGGTTACATAAGTATCTGAAACAAAATAAATTTACATTGTATCTGAAACAAAATAAATTTACATTCTGCGAGCATCAACATTCTCATTCCATTAGTACGAAACTTAATACCTTGTTGACAGTTAACTAATTTAGAACCCTATCATAAATTATGTAATTATGTCGAACTTTCAAATCAAGCAAGTTGCAAATATTATCAGTGCAAAAAAAAAATAATATTAAAATACTTGCTTTGCAGATTTTGTGTTGTTTGTTAACTAAATACTTAGCGGCTTCTGCAAATTATCGCCAGAATTGTAAGCATTGTTTATGGACCGTATTTATCAGGTTTTCAGAGTCACTAAGTTATTTTTGTCATTGCTAGCTCGAAATATATTTTTTTCTGGATAATACTCTCCACCTTTCTTGCATACAATCACTGAGTTCCATTTCTATACTTCTTATTTCACGATTGTGCAAAATTAGCCCGAAATGATTGAATCATATCGAGTACAATAATTGTCAGGTGTATTATCCTGGCTCATCTCCACTGTCGATGTGTTATTCCCATTTAAGATATGTTGTGCAAGTCAAGGTTGGATGATTAACGCTAATGATATGTCAGCATGAAAGTGAGTGGCATATATAAATCATAGAGGTTTAATATTCAAGTTGATGCAATGTGTCTATTAACATTATTGTTATGACAGTGCCATCCTTCTTTCAAGCATACCTTTAGCTTAAATTGAATTCAGCAAAACATGATGGAGCACATTCAAATCCAGAAAGCTTAATTTTAGACTTAAAGTGTTTCAATAATTTGAGACCAATTTCATTGCAGTGCAGCAAAGCACACTTAGATCAATGTCATATGAAGAATCTTGATTTAATATGATCGGAAACTAATATAGAGGCAGGTATTGGTTTTGTTTCTGTTTAAATTCCATTTTGCTATTATGAATTGCTTTATTTCAACAACTCTAAAACCCAGCGAGAGACGTTTTGTGCGCATATCTGTAATCAGTCCAATTTAAATTTTCTCTATTGTCTACTATATTTCCATTTTCACACTATCGGTGATACGACGTAATGCGAGAACTTTAAAAAAAAATAATTAAGTTTTAATGCATTTTTATTTATATAAGGCCATGTTTTGAATTGATCAGATATATTTGTCTAAATCTATTATGCTAATTAGTGCCACATCAATGATATTAGCTGTTTTCTGCTCATCACATTTTTCTCCTTTTTCTCTATTTCCTCACCGTTAGAATATAACTGGTAACATTCACGGACCGTTATAATTTGATTGTTCGTATCTGCTGTAAATAAATTTCAACCTTTTTCTTAGAATTTATCATTCTCTTATGCACATTTTTTACTGTCCTCCATCATTTTGGTACTTCTATTTGGGCATTCTTCTTCCGCAACTCTGATATTATGTTCCTGCTAACCGTTATCTTCTTGGTTAAGCCAGTAATTTTCGTGCCAAAATCATCCATTGGCCTTTCTATGGTCATGTCGTTTTGTTGAATGTAGTATTCTGATCGCCTTATATGTGTTAAAACTGTGACCAGAAGATACAGTCGTCATGAGAATTTTCATTCATAGCTTAAACAAATCCAAAACGTGCTCTTTGTTTAAGTACATTATGGTAAACTGAGATGAAACTGTTATTTTGTTTTAATTAACGAAACACTTATCCATATTTGGTGATATGTGGACAAAGTACGATTGCGTTATACTTCATAAGGACTGACTTGGTTGACTGGCTCATTATTCTCAACTACTAGTAACTTCCATATCTTTTTAAAATGGATTGTGCTCTGTGTATGTGCTACAATTGCGTGATGAAGAGAATTGTTTACTTTGGCCACAGTAATGAAATACATAAAACACTTATCCCATTTTCAAAGAAACAATAGAGCATACTGTTTAAATATGTTTTATTTATTTCATGTTGTTTTATTGCATCATCTTGTCTTGCTCGTTTTCAATAAATGCTAACCCCTCGAGAGGTATAAGCATAATTATTGATATTATAAGTGGCAAAAAAGCGTTATTTGAGAGTAAAATGTGTAATAAATGTATATTACATGCCGGAATTACAACACGTATGCAAAAAAAGTATTTTACGACTAATCTCGTTCTGCATGCTGGTAAAAAATTTTGTCACAAAGGGCGAAATCCATATGGATTACAGCCAGAACACAAACACAAAATTTACTAAGAAATTATTTATGTTCAGCACTCATATCAACAAGTCTACATTTGTAACTTTCGTTGAATGAACTAGAACTGGTATTCTGCAATGATTATAATCAGATGCTTACATTGCTGTGATTTATTTATCTCATATTCTTCTTTTAAAGTTTGTAACTTAGTGCCGATTTCTTGATTTTTCTGATCTGACACGTTTTGAAGTCAAAAAAAGATCCATAAGCTCTAAAAGTTTCCTTCATATAGCATCCACAACTCACGCTATAAAGCGTTTTGCTTAATATCTGGAGCCATTTGCTTTAAACAAATTCGCTAAGTTACCAATAAAATGAATTTGTTGAGCAAAGTTCACATTTGAAGAAACCCGTCTGTTTTCTTGGAAATGATTCTCTTACAGTTGCTATAAAAAGCAACTACGGGTATTACCTTTAATGCCAGTCTTACGCAGCAGTCACCGTAAATGTATGTTATCATATGATTTGTATCATACCCTTCTTCTCATATCTTGCTATGAGAAGGGATTACTCATACGTTGAGAAATGTCTTTGCCTATGTTCAGAGAGAGAGAGAGGGAATTCAGACTCTCTAACTAGGGTGTCACCAATAACCGTGAAGATACGACTACATCTTTGGGGAATGAGGTACGGAACCGCTGTAAGGAAAAGACAGAGCTGTTCTGACTGGAGCAACGAATTCTTTATTGATATATATATATATATATATATATATATATATATATATATATATATATATATATATATATATATATATATATATATATATATATATATATATATATATATAATGCTAAATTCTAAAGGTACATTTATAAAGCCTTTATATTTAAAATACAAGAAATCCAAATCTAAATTGACGACATTTAGATACGAGCGAAATGTATTTTGTGCTGACAATTGTTGATTTTTAGTTACGAGCAAAATGTATTTTGTGCTGATAAATGTTGACATTTAGTTACGAGCGAAATGTATTGTATATTTTGTGCTGACAATTTGTTGATATTTAGTTACGAGCGAAATGTATTGTATTATTGTATGGGTTTCTGCACCTGCTTGTAAAGTGCGATCTTTATAAACTAGCATACAGTTATATTTCACAGATATATAATTTTTATCTCCATATATTTTAGTGGGAAATTATTTTCAATATAAATTAATGAAAAATTAATTTTAATACAATTTAGAATAAATTTCAATCGTAATACTTTTACTTAAAGTTCTGTCCTAATATGTATATGAGTCGAATTAAAGAGATGATAATATAATAACAAAAACAACATTTTTAATGCTTTATTTTTATTTTAATTTTTTATATAGCAAAAAAGCATAATAAATATGTGATCTCACGGAAAAGATAATTTTCTGAAATAAGCGTAAAGATTACGCCAAAAGCGTAATAGTTGGGCATGTATGTTTTTTTCTCGTTAAGACTACTCTGCGTGATACAGTGGTCTTTATGTTTCTTTAAACGTTCAGCTTTTACCTTCGTTAAACAAACTCCGTGAAAGTTCTCTCCTGTTGATTTGCAATTTGTCCGTCTTCCATTTATCTTTTTTTTCTCCAAAATTTTTTAAGCTGGTACAAGAAAAATCTGAATCAAGAAAAACATATTAGCTGTAGAATGATTTTCAAGTATATTTTAATTAGAGCAATTAATTTGAAACTTACTTCATTAAATAAAATACACGGATTTCAAGACATGTTCTAATGCAAAGTAGACATGAAATATTCTAAATGCAAAATGTGCGAAACAAAAGTACAATAACATCCGGTACATAAAATACAATAACAACTGGTACATAAAATACAATAACAACTGGAACATAAAATACAAACGTTCAACAAAGATAAAAGACGTTAGAGAGTACATACATGAAGCCACTGTGTCCTGCGTCAGTTTTCATAATCACTATTGTCAAATTTTCAATATAGCATACAAAAGAATTTATCTCGCTAAATGCATCTGCTATGTTTAACTTGGTTTCGGCGATTAAACCAATTTCCAATTTGTTGCATTAAATTCAAACGCATAAGAGGAAACGTATACCACAATAATTAGTTGTTTGATTCTGAAGTCCATTATTTATATTACAAAATAATGTGAAATTGTTTCCTCTGTGCAGATATATTCATTCTCTAATAAGCGTTTTCCTACATTCTCGCGTAATTGTTTATAGATTTAGGTAATATGTTAATTGCCTGGACTGTAGTACTATCACATACTCGTTGGCGATATGCATTGTTTACATCTCTGATATATTATGTTTCCTTTTTCCTCTTCCTCTACTAGTCCCTTTTTTCTGGATTTATTGGTTCCGATTTATAACTATATGTGTCCGAAATATTCAATGTAGATTTTACTGCTGTACTTGGATTTTAACTAGTACTAGATGTTAAAAGAAAGTTCTATTAAAAAAAAACACATTTTCTTTTAGGCAGTGTGCCATGTTTTACCATTCCACTGAAACAATTGCACCTTAAAATCTATACCTTTTGCACTCTATTGGAATGTTTTCTCCTAAAATCATTTTATATGTCGTCTCCCTATTTAATTCTCACTTTTTCAGCACAATAGTAGTTTGAGAAAATATATATGGCACCAAACATTTCGGTATCCATTGATGTCTTGTAAATATGCTTAAAAATCAATTATGTCTACCTGCCACTGGTCATTACTTGATTAGCAAAGATCTTCATATAGGGACATGCTTTTCTTCCTTGCTTTTGTAACGTGTAGGCAGGTTTAGACTGTTCCGTTAAGCTTATCTTCCATTAATCCTATTTTATTTTCTCCCTTTTATTTTGTTCCCTCAGTTTATTGAGTTACCGTTAGCAGCTGGACTATCGGGATCATATAATAGCTGTTATAAATACCGGGGGGGGGGGGGAGGATTTAAAACTATATAAAATATCCAGAGAATATGTCATACTAGATTCTTTGGTTCAGGTGTTATCCACAAGCGAAAAGGATTTCGTTCTACAACGGGTACCACTTTGTCACGTTTCTTAAATCTTTTAAACGTATGAATGATTTCAAATTTATGTCAAATTGTATCACGTTGAATTTCAAACCACCACTTTAAATACTGAAACAACATTGCTGTTTTAGATCGAACATTATTACATCCATAAATGTTGTGCTCATTTCGTTGAATGGTTGTACTTTACAGTGTCATCAAGATGTACTGACTTCAAATATGTGTATTTACTCACATCAGATACATATTTCATAAATTCTTTATACATCACTGTTAACTGTCTAGCAATTATAATTGATATGCTTATATATGAACCGCTCCGGTGGCCTAGTGGTGAGAGCGTCCGCCTCGGATGCGGGAGGTCGTAGGTTCGATCCCCGACCAAGTCTCACCAAAGACTTACAAAAATGATACTAACAGCTGCCTCGCTTGGCGCTCAGCATTAAGAGGTTAGTGTTAGGACTGGTCGATAATGTGACTGGGTGGGACATTATGCTACATGTCTGAGGCATAATGCACCAGTGCTAGGCATCACTATGAACAGTCACACTGCAGACATCGTTGTTGTTGTTGTTCTAGGGTTTAACGACATTTTTCAGCACAAGATAGGCTATAAATGGCGGCCAATATAACTGGTGGAGAAAGAACCTTGGAAAACACAGGGAAGAACCACCGACCCATGAGAAGCTACTGGCAGGCTTTCCCACGTACCCACTCTAGCCGAGACTTGGACTCGAACCCACGCACACACAGGTGAGATGGCAGTGATCCGGAACGGTGAGCGCTTTAGACCACTCGGCCACTCGGGGCCCCTTGCAGACATCGTAGATACGACTGAAAAATTGTTAAAGCTACGTTAAAAATCCAAATCACACATATAAACACACACACACACACACACACACACCTCTATTTAAGTGTTATCATTATTAACTGTAATCTATACGCAAATCTGTACATTTTCTAAAGCATTTCAGGATATTTTATTTGAAGTTTTGAGATCACAAAAGCAATATTTATATAATTTTAAAATATATTTTATGACACAACTAAATTGGACTACATGTTTGTCCCGTCCAAATGTGATATAGATACTGTTCTTTTCATTTTAAACTCGGTCAAATCATATGGTTTGGAACTTGCGCTATTATTTATGTTGTGCCACAAAGTGTCAAATTAGTGTCTACTCCACTCGTTTTGCAATTTCGCTGTGTAGAGCTAATGGTATATTTTAATCGTTTTGCACCAGTAACTTTTATTTTTGATTGTCAGCGTTCGAGTACACCTCGATATATAAAAACAGTTTTAGTTTATATTTCCCTGCATTTGCGCTGTATAACATCAGCGTAGCTCTCCAGGAATATGCTACTAACTTTTTTTTTTTTTTTTTTTTTTTTTTTTTTTATACAGTATTTAATAGAATGTCAGCTAATTTAGTCTGAAGATTTTTAAGTAACATGTGATCACAGTGCATCCATGTTATGCATATAGTTTACAGCGTGTATAACGAACTTCAATTCTACTCTCGTGTGTAACGAACTTCAAATCTACTCTCGTGTGTAACGAACTTCAATTCTACTCTCGTGTGTAACGAACTTCAAATCTACTCTCGTGTGTAACGAACTTCAATTCTACTCTCGTGTGTAACGAACTTCAAATCTACTCTCGTGTGTAACGAACTTCAAATCTACTCTCGTGTGTAACGAACTTCAATTCTACTCTCGTGTGTAACGAACTTCAATTCTACTCTCATGTTCACTAGTCATTTTGTAAGTATGGACTTGTGAGAGGGGCATACCTGTCTGGAATGAATTTTATTACGTGATATAGTATGGACATGTACAAGGCATTCTAGTCTAGAATGAACTGTCTTGTTATAATATGGACTTGTACGAGAGGCATGCTACTCTGGAATAACTTTAACTGATATATTATGGACTGGTACAAGGCATACTAGTCTCGAATGAATTATATTGTAATATTATGGACTTGTACGAGGGGCATACTAGTCAGGAATGAATTTTATTAATATGTTATGGACTTATCCGAAAGGTATACAAGTCTGGAATAAATTTGATTGATATAGTATTGGCTTGTCGAGGGGCATAGTAGTCTGGAATTGATTTGAATTGTATTGATATAGTATGGACTTGTACGAGGGACTAGTCTGGAATGAATTTTATTGATATAATATGGATTTGTACGAGGGCATACTAGTCGGGAATAAATTTGATTGATATAGTATTGGCTTGCAGAGGGGCATGCTAGTCTGGAATGAATTTTATTCGGGGTTTGATGGTCTGCATTATTTGTAGATGATCGTCTTTTCCAGCCGGATAATATCGATGTCCTTTTGTTAACATTTTATATCTAATACTGAGGCAATTTAACTGAAATAACGGATGATATTTAGTAAGTATTTGATGGTTGTATAACTTGTGGCAATTTTCATATTTATATACTGATTTTTTATACAACAATTAGAAAACGTTGGAGGACTTGTGGCAAATTTCAGATTTATCCATTGATTCGAACACAACACGTAGAGAAAGGTTAGATGGCTTGTGGTAAATTTTAGATTTACCCATTGATTCGAACACAACACGTAGAGAAAGGTTAGAGGGCTTGTGGTAAATTTTAGATTTACCCATTGATTCGAACACAACACGTAGAGAAAGTCTGGAGGATTTGTATACCTCAGATTTACACATCGATTCGTGCGTAACACGAATAATAAGTTGCAGGACTTCTATATTTCAGATTCACCCATTGATTCGTACACAACACGTAGAGAAACGTTGGATGACTTGTATATCTCAGATTTACACATCGATTCGCACATAACACGAATATTCGGTTGCAGGACTTGTGGTATATTTCAGATTCACCCATTGATTCGTACACAACACGTAGAGAAATGTTGGAGGACTTGTATATCTCAGATTTACACATCGATTCGCACATAACACGAATATTCGGTTGCAGGACTTGTGGTATATTTCAGATTCACCCATTGATTCGTACACAACACGTAGAGAAACGTTGGAGGACTTGTTTACCTCAGATTTACACATCGATTCGCACATATGAATATTAGGTTGCAGGAATTGACTTCTCAGCATGTTTTCAGTTAACGCTTCAACAGAAGAGAGCGTTACCAAAACAGTGATAGCTTTGTTGCTTTTCTCAAAGACTTTATCAACTTTTTGAACATTGCTAGTGAGAGGATAAAATGTATAAGAGAGTGGGACAAGGAGTCAGGGGCGGGGGGAGGGGCGGAACCGGAGGGTTTGAGGGAGCGTTGGCAGCGATTGACAAAGAAAACTATATAGATGAATACAAGCATATGGACAATACTGTGAACGAGTCATTTTTCTTGTGATTAATAGTCATAAATTTATGGTGTTTTGATATCATTAATGTTATCTGGGTGATGTGGGAATCATAAATTTTAAAAAAAAGGGGTAAATAATGACAGACGTTTATGTACACTCCCTTATAAAGAAATATGGTTCACCCTACACACAAATGTCAACATACTAATGTCGTACGCACTTCAAGAATTAAAAGAGACTGTTCCTTTATTTTGTAGCGTTATCATATATATCTTACGATTAACTGTTAAACGTGTCTTGTATTGGTAAGTCAGATTTATGATTTATTCCAGGGTGTAGCCCGACTCCACTTGGCAACATGCATGACAATACAATACGGAATATTTACAAATTGCAAATGCATTGCGTCATACGGTTTTTGTTAAGTAAAGCATTTCTCTTGCTTGACATTTATCGTGTTTTTCATTCTATGCTCTAGTATGCATATATCCCCATTCAAGTCTAAACTGCAAAAACGTACAGACACAGACCTGCCGTGGTACAAAGTGCTGACAGGTCAGATCTGGCAAAAATCGCTTAAGATCATCAGTTGAACGGATCTTAAAGGCTGATCTGTCGGCATAGTTCGTAACTTCTGATCTGGATCTTTACGTTTTGCTTTTGGGTGCTAGCTTTTTACGGATTAGGTATATATAGCTATTACCTATTTACGGATTAGGTATTACCTATTTACGGATTAGGTAGATATAGGCCTTACGGATTAGGTATATATATAGGTATTACCTATGTGTCGCCGAGACAGAGTAGAGTAGTTTGATTAATTGCAATTTAAAATAATGCCAAACAAATTTGACAATGCTACGGTAAACCGTGTCTATCGTCGTCTAACTGAATGTAGGTCACAAACACAACAAGGGGTCTGTAAGTCTGTTTCGTGTAGTTAATTGCACGAAATTCACAAACTTAACGGAGTTCTCTCTCTCTCTCTCTCTCTCTCTCTCATTTCCGCATTGTCCCTCACGATTTTGGACAGATATTTTAGGGGCCGCCTGATCCATATGAGCTTCCAGTATGCACGAATATAAGGGTACATATTTGAAATAAGCAGGTAAATGTCCAGAAGGTATAGATTTGTCTCTGAATGGTGTAGTTTTATAGGTCAATGATGGCCTAGAAAACATGGGCGAGTGAAATATGTAACTGAAAAAGAAAAGAAAAAAATCGGCCAAGGCCGAACTACCTTCACGCAGTTGTCCGGTGAAATGTGTGATTTGGATTTTTTTAAAGTAGCTTTAACACGTTTTCAGTCACATCGCTATGATGTCTGCAGTGTGTCAGTTTATAGTGATGTCTAGCACTGGGGCATCAAGCCGCAGACATGTAGCATGATGTCCCACCCAGTCATATTATCCTGCCACCAGGCTGTCCTGTCCCAACACTAGCCTCTTAATGCTGCTGAGCGCCTAGAGAGACAGTCGTTAGTACCATTTTTATAAGTCTTTGGTACGACTCAACTGGGGTTCGAATCCGCGACCTCCAGCATCTAAGGCGGACGCTCTAACCAGGGAGGTATCGATGTCCGGTGGAAACACTATACAAGAAAGCATAGGAATCAATGCTAATCGACCTTGCATAATCTTCTCCATCTCCTCCGTCGTCATCAAATACATATGGTGTAGACTCATTTAGATATTTGTTTTTCAGTGTCTGTCATGAATCTTACCATCAGATCACTTATTTATTTTCTTTTCTGTTCTAGATCAAACGGTATACAGCTTGAGTCAGCAAAACGAAAAATCTGGAGTCGACTTTTTGACATCGGAGTACGAAACTGAGTGATCATCGACCATGTAATTACTAATTACGTTATATACTCAGCACATAACACACACACACACACACACACACACACACACACACACACACACACCTGCTCATATCCTCCAAATTATGAAAACCGAAAGCGCTCGCCTTAACTGATCACTGCCATCTCACCTCTATCCGCATGGTTCGAGTCCCAGACGCGATCTATGTGTGTATGTGCGAAGGATTGTCAGTAGGTTTCCCTGGGACGGTAGCCCATACCTGAGTATTCCAGTGTTCTTCTTCACGTATATTGCATGTCGTGTGCAAACACATGCAGGTCCAGAACATGCCGCGGCTAATACCCTTTCCTCTACACAGAAGCAGACATCCAGGTTTCATCTATACTGGTAAATATAGGTTTGATCATGAGTACTCAGAAATTTTAAGTTATTGAATTCTTAATATCATGGTGTTTGCGTAGGTTTACTATAGGAACTGAAATAGTACCGTGAGTCCTATACCAAAAACAACAACGAAAGGATAACCTACTTACTAGAAAGAAATACCACATAGAGACAAGAGCAATACGAAAATTTCCATGACTTTTTAATCTTGACACGTAAAACACAAACTGAATTTACATAAATGTCAATCCACATAAGGACCCCACAAGTATCATCTTAGGTCACGTGTGACGACCTATTTAAAGATATCCGCCTTCTTTTAACTTCAGTACGAAGAATGCCTCAACGGTGATTCATATTGAGACAGCGGGTGAGATACAGACTGGTCCAAAGGCGTTTCAGTTTATGGTATGTACTCGGCTATTATTTTTTTTTTTACAAGTCCCGTTAAGTCTATTATACAAGGTGAAGCTCGTAACAACTGACTCTTGTCATAATCACCGTGTCATAGATACCGACATAACTATGAAAGCGTCCATTGGTCTTTAGACGTATATAGATAGACTCAGCGTTTATGTATACTTACTGAATTAGTTGCTCCCGATGATGTTAGTGTAAAGTGAAGATGATATGATATATGTATATACACTTTTGGAAAGACAGAAAGGCGTTTGCTGATCTTATTGTTTAATGGATTGGAAACAGCTGGGGATTTGTAAATTATTGTTTTATTTTCCTGTCTGACTTTGTAATGGAACATATTCTCTCAAGATAGAGGATAGAAGGTAAGTACTTCAAATCTGTTAAAATGATAGTTATATTTTGTGTTTATTTATAAGCATTATTAATGCATATTTGTCCGTTTCTTTTGTTTTGATTTATTTCTTTACTTAACGAGTGTTTCTCAAACACATTAAAACATCTTAGCAATCGTGAACTTACTGGTGAAGGTCCAACTCTTGTATTAGCTTAAAACACAAATCCAAATATTGTTTATTCTTGCTTTAAAATAGAATGAAACTGGATGAACGAATATGATCACGAGAAACGGTTTTGTGCTTTAAATGCTTGACGATTGATAGGCAATTTATTTTTAATGCAAAGATTGGCAATGTACAACTGACTTTTCACAGTCACGGGTGTGTTTCCTAAAATCCGCTTCGGATGCGGGAGGTCGGGTTTTCGAACCCGGACAGAGTCATACGAAGGACTTATAAAAATGGTACTAGCTCATCATTAAGAGGTTAGTGTTAGGACTTGTCAGCCTGGTGTCGGGATAATGTGACTGGGTGGGACGTCATGCTACATGTCTGCGTCATGAAGCCACGGTGCTAGACATCACTACAAACTGCCACACTGCATACATCATAGCAATATGATATAAAAATTGTTAAAGCTACTTTAAACACACGCACACTCACACACACACACTCTCTCTCTCTCTCTCTCTCTCTCTCTCTCTCTCTCTCTCTCTAACACACACACACACACACACACACACACACACACACAAACACATACACATACACACACACACTGTTTAGCCTCGGGCTATACAAATGAGTTCGAGGATATTCCATTCTTGCTCTTTGTCGGTTTGTTTATTGCTCTTTCCCACATTCAAATGCAATATGAATGATATACATCCTTGTTTATTACGGATGTTAACGTTAACACAAATCGTGTTTAACTGCCACAGGAATTTCAATTATCAACAAGTTGCATTAGGCATCTGCATATTTCACGGAGACGATGTATTAGGCATCTGCATATTTCACGGAGACGATGTATTAGGCGTCTGCATATTTCACGGAGACGATGTATTAGGCGTCTGCATATTTCACGGAGACGATGTATGTGTTGCTCAATCACGAAAATATCCGGTCAATTGGAAATTACAACCTGGAACGGTATTTGGGTTCCATCGTAGACATGAATCAACGTTCCCATTAAATACTCATTATTTTGTTTAACAGTCACGTTTCCAGTCATGAAAAAGGAAGCAAATTCGCGATAGATGTATGTTATTTCGCCCACTGTATAGTAATGTATCTGTAAAGATTGCATAGTAATGCATCTTTACAATATTGCATAGTAATATATCTAAAATATTACATAGTATATTCATCTTTTAACAATGTGTGATGTAACAAAAAAATGTTTATAACGAAGCACATTGCACGTTTAACTTCTTAACAATGTGTGATGTTAAAAAAAATGTTTTTAATGAAGCACATTGCAAATTTAATTTCTTATCAATTTGTGATATAACAAGCAATTGTTTATAACGAAGCACATTGCACGTTAACTTAATAGGTTCCAGTGGCAGCGCGGAAGGGCTTTTGAGAGTTAAGAGGGGGCAACATACCCCGTCCGCCAGAGAAGGATGAGAGCAAAACAATTTCTCTGCTGCAATTTAAGGGCGCCATTAAAAATATTGTCCCTGTGTGTTTCGGTAGGAGCGGCACTAAAGTGCATTGCCCCATGTACCATGAATCCTTGAATTGCCACTGCTGGCTTCCGTGCACGGGCATCACGTTATCCGAAGCATCGATGTGAAAATATAATTTTAAACATACTCGGTTTCATCAATCACTAGTCTTGGTTTCAATAACGGAGTCTTCAATTTCGGAAAATACTTTCGAAATTCAGCTTCAGAAATTTCTGTCTCAGCAATACGTATACGAAGTTTTGTTATCCTGTGAAAATTAAATGTACAAACCTATAATGGCATGAACGGTTTTCAGTACATACTTACAGCTTATAAAGATTGTAATAATTAATAAAGTATTATTGGCGAGAAACACGTTGGAAAAAATCGGAATAAAAATGTATGTGAATGCGAAGTTATATCCAAGAAGGTTACAAAGAATATACAGCTATGCCATCAAACAAATAGACAAAACAAAAACAACCAGAGACACACATAAATAAGACAACCCGCAATATTGTATTTAATCGTTCATTTGCGCAAAAGCAACACGTAAAATCCATCATATATTTTAATCCCGGTGTGGAATTATTTGAAATCAAATTTATACCTTCTGGGGGATATTCGTAGATGCAAATGATTTAAATATATTGTACAAATGTTTAAGGGTTTGCCACTTGTGGTTGTTCGATTTGCGAACATCGCTTGTTGTTTCCCTTCTGGTTAAATTATTTAACTTCAAGCGTTCTACACGTGAACCATGACGAATCATATAATTCACGCAAAAGGACGAACAGTATAACTCGCTTATAAGTTAAGTCCAAATGTAAACTGCGCAGACCCAAATCATCTTGCCACTCAACGCGCTGGCTGATTTGGGTCTACGCAATTAGCAAAGAGTACAACAAACAACACATACCCTTATCTGTCAGCATATCGGGGTCTAAGTTATTGAGGTTAAACTCAGCCTATAGGTGAGTGCATACGATACATACTGTGATTTCAGAATCCAGCCTACACGTAGTGATTACGGACCTAGACAACCTATCAGATTTCTGCATTCGGGAAGTAAATATTTGACTGGTTCCTGTAAATTTTTGTACTGATAAAAATGTGTTCTCTCTACGCGCAGTGTCAAATTTCTGAACGCAAGGCGTAAAATTTGAGAATGATTCCTTTTTTCTCTTTTCAGACACAGGCATGAGTTTTCTGGACTTCATTTACAAAAGAAAGTGCGATTATCAATAGTGATTGTCATCTCTGTAGTCCCACTGCGATGAGAACATTATTTTTAAGTACTTATTAAGGATGTTAAGTACTTACCACGCTAAGTACACAGATGATACGATTAGTGTTACAGACGTTTGTCGATAAGCCCATATTTATTGCAGCATGGGCTTCTGAAAGCATTGCTTAGCTCTGAGAGGCGGTATCGAAAGATGAAGTGTTCATAAGATCTGAAGCAGCATATACTTGGATTTCTTACTCCAAAACCGAATGGACTGAAGATCACTTAACCACAAACATTTTGCGTGTTCTTCGATACAGAAAGAAGGATTGATTTAGGTATTCTTTCATTTTAAAGTAGATTGAAAGTTCGTAAAGCGTAGAATAAAGCAGTTGAGGCAATCGAATTTATGGGATTTTAATTCATCAGAGAATTGACGGGATCGACACGTAAGTGAGAACACAACTGCTAATATTACGCGTGTAAAGGATGAAGGAAAAGTTCATGGAATTCTATATTAAAGACGAAATTTGAATGGACAGCATACAAGTGTGATTTCGAGTTCAAAGTACAAATAATATTTTATACATCTAAGAATTGAGGAAAACAATGTAATACTAAAGCGTTAGCAATAGCGTTAAAATGTTTTCAAAAGTTACGTGGATTGATCCTAATTCCAATTCTACTTTGGAAGAATTAAACAAGGAGCTTGTCAAACTACATATTCCGACCCTGATCTTTATAGGGATTCTAGTGGTGGTTGGTGTGGTGGGAAATATTCTCGTCATTTTCGTGTACACCCGGAAATACGGGTCATCCACTCATCGGTGCTTCATCTTGTCACTGGCAGGGATCGATATAGTTTCCTGTTGTGTTGGAATGCCATTATTGATCTTCAGTCTGCTTTACCCGTACCAGTTTACTTCACCGGAAGCGTGTAAAATTCTCCGTTTCCTGCACGTGTTTCTCGTGTGCGCTTCAGCGTTTGTTGTGCTTGCCATTGCTTCAGAGAGGCATAGAAGAATCTGCAGTCCATTCAGTAAAACTATATCGACGAGGAAAATAAAAATTATTTGTCTTGTTGCCATGGGAATGGGAGTTATCGTGGCAATACCGGCCATTCCATTATATGGACCGACTGAGGTTGAGACGGGAGTAAATAATATCACAGGGACTGAATGTTTTGTTGACAGTATGTTTGAGAACTCTCTTTTTCCACAGATCTATTTCTCATTTCAACTGATTTTGTGTATTATATCCTTCCTTATTCTTGGAATATATTATTTTCGGATTGGACGCCAAATATGGTGGCATCACACATTTATTCGAGATAATACATTTTCTTCACGAACTCGGAATATAATATCTTTAAACCAAGATAATATTCGCATGGATAGGAAGAGCGTTGATGAAAGTGGCAAAAGACGTGATTCAGAAAGTTCTCCGTACGACATTGGGGTTATACTTGACCCGAAAGGCATACAAAACGAAGACCAGAAGAGACATTCGAACGTGTCACGTTCATCCACTAGTTCTACTGTACCAGAACTTGATGACGTAGTGCGCAAACCTTCAACAGAGAACAAGTCACATTTAAATACCAAAACGTCATTAAAAGCATTGGTGCATAACTTCATGGCTTCCAGCAAGCGTCCACGGGCGTCAAAAAGCAATTCCACCACATCGACAGTTTCAAACTGTGGTGGCTATACCAACAAGCGTACAAGAGAAATTACTACCATGTTGTTTATTATAACAGTTGTATTCGTCCTGTCATTTGTCCCTCATTTAGTATTAATGGTGCTTATGTCGATAGATAAGAAATTCTTGGACAGACTTAACCCTGTGGAAATTTCAGTATTCCAGTTTTTCCTACGAACATTTGTCATCAATAACATGGCAAATCCAATTATTTACGGATTTTGTGATCCCAAATTCAGGCGAGAATGTCAGACTATATTTCTTCGTATAATCTCCTGTGGAAGACACTAGTAACTACAACTCTATACATTTGGTTTTAAAAGCGTAGGACGGAAAGATTAAATCAATTTAATACAGACAGACGACAGTTGTGCGGATGGAAGATTCTGGAACCATGATTTGATGATATGCCCAACCATGTTATAAACGCCGTGTTATGCAAGCGTATGAGCAAACGGATCATAGGTTGAAATTTGTTTATTTATAGTAGGTGTACCAGCCTTGATTTCATTAGCAATTTCATGTTCTTTGAGATTTTCATCATCCACATGTTTTTAAACACACACACACACACAAACACACACACACACACACACACACACACACACACACACACACACATATATATACATATATATATATATATATATATATATATATATATATATATATATATATATATATATATATATATATATATATATACAGAGACAGACAGAGACGGGAAATACTGTCCTTATTATGTGATTTCAAAACAAGTAGGCGCGCCATCCAAACATTGTTATAAAATACTTCCATTAAACATGGTCATTCAAAGTTTTATAATTTAAAAAGCTTTACTTCATGTGTATCATATGTGTTTTGTAATTGCCTTCGACATAGACTCGGCGAGAGTCCAAAACGCTTACACTAGTTATTAAAAACTAGTTTTGCACTAATCGTTGCCAATTTCTTACTCATCTGCATATACACAATTTTACTTGATTTCATCTGCGTTTATAAAATGTAACACGCAAGTACACATCGTTTAGGGTGAAAAACATCAACACTCTAACAACTGATATTTATATTAGCGATTGCGATGTTTTCATATGCAGTTTAATGGTTCCAACTTTGTATTGTTTACAATATTATTTTGATGGATGTGTGGAAGGATTTAAAATATATTTATTTAAATAAAAACCCGGGCAATTGTTTTCAATTTTAGATGTGAATAAAACGATTTCTGAATGAAGTCAATTATTTTATTTTTATTAGCATCATTGGTACATTTTTAAAATGCAAAAGGTACTATCTGGAATAGAAATGTTCTTGTCAATATTCAGAAAACGCTATAGCAAATCATATTGCTATAACATAAAAGGTGTTATTAACTATTATATAACTGGTTACAACGACAAGCAGTCGCAACGTACTTTGTGATAAAGCCCGATTAGTGGTGTTGTTATACGCAAGGGGTCTCTCTACCGAGGGAATCAAACATTCGCCTAAGTTTGGGCTGGAAGTTCCTTGTTTTCTCCTATTTCCAAGGACTTCTAGACAACAGTCGTTGTCAAATGGGTGTTCTCGTAACGCGCCAAGGTCACAAATACTTTTCTCTAATCGAACAATGACCACAAATATTACAACTTCACAATTGCATGACTTCTCCTTGTGAGGATTCCGTAGCCTAATGTCAGTACTTCACACCATGAAATACAAAACACAACTAAGACACCAAATGCAGCGAACTAATTTTCGATTCCATCCCCGGGTGAGCCAAAACACAATTGGGACCCACATTTAACATGTGCCTTTCCACCAAACTCTCATCGTAGCAACAACTAAAAAAGGCATCTCCAAATAAAGGAATAACACCTTCTCAAAGATTCCATGGAACAACATATTAGTACTATCACGAATATTTCACAAAGAAAGGCACAATCAAGCAACACCACTTGACCCATGTCCATTTATGCGACTCTGACCTGATCTCAAACTACGAAACTAAGCCATACCATCATAAAATCTCATGGACCCTGTACACTAAGGCATCTGTTCCTAGAGCCTGATTAATTACTCGGGTTGAGAAATATTTCCCGAACACCGGCTTCCCATACTCAAACAACGAATCACTATAAACTACGAAAGCAATGAAAGGATACGTAAATACAAGTGGCGCAGACCCTAGACTTATTACAGTGTAATATGGGTTGCAACTGTGTGAATTTTAGAACATGTTTTAGCAACAACATTCTTTCACCATGACAAATAAAACTATTAATTTAGATATGTAAATGTAGGGGTTACAATATATATATTACAATGGGAAATCTTACAATACCGGATACGGGTTGCTACACCGCAGTAAGCTCCGTCACAAAATCGTCAGTCCCAATGCACCGGCAACGTTATTTAAACTCATTTCGAACGATAAAAAGAGAATGGATGAATCAGGAAACTCTGAAAGGGCTTGTGACCAATTTCTATGATTTTCATTAAGGATCCTAAGAGCGTTGGTGGTATTTAATATGAGTTGAGTTTTTATGTGTGTCATTTTGATTTTTAACCCAGTCACGTTATCCTCCACCATGCCGACCAGTCCTAACGCTAGCCTTTTAATGCTGAGCACCAAGCGAGGCAGACGTTAGTACTGTAGCATTTTTATAAGTCTTTTGTTATGACTCAGCCCGGGTTTGAAATCGCCACCTCCTGCATCCGAGGCGGAAGCTTTATTATTTTTTTTTGAAAACATAATTGAAAATATGTTGTAGTGTTGAACAAAGAAAGTCGATGATACATAGTCCAAATCGTGCTATTTCTAGTAAAATATTTAAATGTGCGTAAACCAGTTGAAGGAGCGCCTCGATATACCGCCATGTCGGCCAATTCTGCGCGTCGGGTAATTCTGTGCAACGATAAGTCATTTCTGTAAACATTGGATCACGTGTTTAATTTTGTCACAAATCCATTTTGTATCAATAAAAACGATCGTACTTTAATTAAGAAAAGTGATATTCATAAAGTGTACAAAATATCCGACATTTCGACTCGAAATGCATATACAAATGTGATTTCTAAATGTCAACATGAAGACCCACTACGTGACCTTCCTGAACCTGTAACCAGAAAATCCTATTTAATATGTATCTGTTAGAATCATACAAATAAATACATATATTAAAGATGGAAATGTATAACTTAAAAATATTCTGCATCTTAATCCAAGTTTCAGTTTTGCAAGAAGTTGTCTCACACATACAAAATCGTCCGCTTCCCAACATGTCAGCTTGTTGCTAGAAAGGGATTCTCACGAAATTTCACGGCTTATAGTCTGTTTCTAAATTATTTAGTAATTTTCCTCCATAAACAAGACGTTGTAAACACGTTACACCCTATTCATTGTTGTTTCTCTTCCGCATAATAGCTTACTTTTTAATAAAATGTTGAATTTACAAATTTTTTTATGAGCTCGGTTTAGTTGGCTTAATTTAGCTTGACAGCTTTATCTATATTGCAATAAAGAGACTATCGTACATATTCAGACGTAAACAATTTAATTAGACACACAACGAGAGAAATGGGGGAGAGATGGGGACGCCTGAAAGGTTTTCCGTTACACAAGACTACCGGATATTCCATATTGATTTATTTTGTTATCACACAGAAGCGCTCTCTCTCTCTCTCTCTCTCTCTCTCTCTCTCTCTCTCTCTCTCTCTCTCTCGATTGATTGATTGAGTGATTACATATTCTACGAGTATATACACGTATAATGGCTTGTAAATATATGCTTAAAATACCCACCCCACTTCCACCTACCTACACCTTGGCGGATCGATTATATATTTCAGTGCTGCGTCCTAGCGAACTCTTTTAGCTGTCATGAGCTGCCTCCCTTATTATTAAATGCCAACTTTGCGTATAATAAAGTTTCGTTGTTAATGAACTGAAACAACGGTGGAGGTAATTGACTTCAAAAGGATGCTTTGTAATATTAAGCATGACATGTTACCAGATGGATGCATCTGGGAGTAAATGACGTATTTGTACCAACACGGACTAGCAATGGACAAATGCGTATTTATGAGTACATTCAAGCTGTTTGTTCCCGTTATCTCGATCTTGAAGGAATGGTGTTCAAATTTTAAAACTTCATTTTAATTGGATGCGGTGACCTGCCATTCACAGATCCAGAGCACTTAAATATATGATCGATCCACCAAGGTGTAACTAGGGTTAGATCATCGTAACCTTGGCTAGCGAAGCTATAGAAGCATATATATTCCAAGCAAGATCAATTATAAGCTAGTAGAAGAATATATACGGAAACACAGCGATTTAATCATAAATAAATGAAAACTTCAAAAGAACTAGAAAACTATCAGCAACTAAATGAGTATGCATAGCTTCAAAGTAATCTTATTGTTGGAGTTCTCCAACACCTCCAACCACCTCTCTCTCTCTCTCTCTCTCTCTCTCTCGTTGGAAGATTCAGCTGCTGGCGTTCGATTATAGTAGGTCACGTGATATAGAATATGCACCCAAAAAATCTAGCAACAATAAGAACTAAACCGACGATTCTATTATAAATGCAAAAAAGTGTACACGGAGTAAATAAACAAATGCAGCAATTCCATGTTATTGAATGTGACCCATACTGTTTGACAATATGGATTTTCCGACCACGATACCTGATTAAACATTTACGATGTTTCATGATTTATGATTTTGAAATAACCTCCTCACTTTAGTGTCGGATCGTACCATCTTCTGTTTACAAGTTTATCTGCAGTTTTCTATTTGTTCTGATTAACGTTGCGTTCAAAATTTACCATTGGATAGATTCAAGGTTTGCAAACCAACGTTTCCTATTGCATCGTTTTCAGCCGATGAAATACCAGGTTGCCATAGTTCTCTATTCGAAGTCTATTATTAATATTTAAACAGAAAAAATGATCATTAGAAAAGAAGAAAAAACAAAAATATAACTCCGAGGTTTTACACGGAATGTTCGTAATTTCATTTGGCCATATATTCAGCTTGCAGAGAAACCCGTTTATCTCTGTTTCTCTTTTTCGATGCGTTTATCTCTCCAACATTCATCACTCCATTTTCTTAGAGTGTTTCCTTCAGCGG